>BFEA01000046.1:3628461-3676995 GCA_003427395.1 Chara braunii
TGGACACGGTGTGACTATTTGGCTTTCAATATGATGGTGTGATCTGGAATTGTCATCTCGCTGTTGCTTATTTTCCTTGCAATGAGTTGAGATATATGTCAAAATTCCCTTAAAGATATGGGCCCAGTGGAATGGCCTTTTGGGGTGACATGTTTGTGTTTTGCCCCTGTCAGGTGGGTGTGCAAATACACTTGGCCTTTTGGAATTGCACCTACGAAAACTTGGCAACTACCGGCGCATTTTGTCAAAGTTGGGCAGCGTCTGATAGGGGAACATTGCCAGGACAGGGTCCAAGTGATGGCTGGGGTGTTTCGCAAAATGTTTTCGTCATCGTCCTTTGCTGCGGCAGGTCCACTTGTAATTCTTTATTTCTCAATTTCTAGTTGTATTACTGAAAACTCGTTTGTGGTGAGGTCGTGCAATTTACAACCGACTTTTTAAGTTTATCGTGCGACATTCTCATTTGCAAATATGGCTAAACTTTGGACTTGCTCGCATGCATCCATCCTGACTCGGTTCATCCCTATCTTCTTCTTCCTTCACTTTCGTCACTGATCCGGAAGAAGAAGTGATGAGAACCAGAGGACAAATTGAGGACAAACGACGGCAAACGTTGGGTCGTCTTCGCCAACTGTTTACGGAGCTGCACAGCGGTGGTCCAGACGCTGAGCAGCATGTAGGCAGCCGGTTCGATTTGCGTGCTGCAGAGAACGGTTTGTCGATGGTTGAGACTGCTGATGAGATGCTGGAAACCAGCGGACGGGTGCAGCAGATCATTGATTGCGCTTGAATGAGCCTCAACCATTTTGTCGTCGAACAGTTTGTGAAGATAGGCGGTCAAAAAATCAAGGAGGAGGAAGGGAAGGGAGAACCAAGTGAGAAGCAAGAAGAACCAGAACTGAGTGAAGAGATGATGGATGTCACCATAAAGCAATTGCAAGATATATTGAAGGAGGATACAAAGAAGAAGGAAGCCTACCAGAGACAAAGGAAAGAGAAGTTGAAGAAATAAAGCAGAAAACGAAAATTGGTTCGAAAACTGGTTTGGTGTTAGTGATGCAGAACATGATGGCCTATCTTGCACACTTGGAAACTAAAATTAACCACGTTACCCCAAAACTCCAAACGGTGATCACAGTGGCCAAGGGGAAGAACAAGGTGGTGGGAGAACAGAGAGAAGATTAAAAGAAAGAACCACAAGAGAAATTGATGAAGGACGCCAGGAAATCCCGTACACTCAAAGAATCGGAATCTCCCAAGAATGGGAAGACAGAAAGAAGAGAAAGGGGAGAAACCGAAAAGGAAAGAAAATGTGAAAATGAAATTGCCATTTACGTGCAACGGAAAGAAAGGAGAGCATTTGTTGGTTTGGACTGATGAAATACAGACCTATTGTTCGACCACCCTTGTTGCCGAAGATAGTCAGGTGGCATTCTCCACTTCTTGTCTTGGAGAAGTTGCCAAGGAGCGGGTTTTGTCTGAAGCCAATGCTGCTGGATTCGAGGAAAAAAAAATCGGTGATTGGGCGACGACCATGACCTTGCAGGAATTTCTTTAATTTTTTTTTTTTTAACTATCGGTGATTCAGAGACTTTGCTCTTCAGCAAGAGCAAATGACCGCTCGGGTCAAAGATATGGATCGTAACGCTGTAAGGGGGGGGGCGCAATCAGGCAGGAATAGGAAAAAAAATTGTGGAGGAAAAAGCTACAAGACTACCTCCTTGTCGTTTTCTATGTTGAGACGACGGAGAGGTGGCCCCTCAAAAAAATTGAGGGTGGGACCTGTCTCTTATACACATCTAGATGTGTATAAGAGACAGGGCGACGACCATGACCTTGCAGGAATTTCTTTAATTTTTTTTTTTTTAACTATCGGTGATTCAGAGACTTTGCTCTTCAGCAAGAGCAAATGACCGCTCGGGTCAAAGATATGGATCGTAACGCTGTAAGGGGGGGGGCGCAATCAGGCAGGAATAGGAAAAAAAATTGTGGAGGAAAAAGCTACAAGACTACCTCCTTGTCGTTTTCTATGTTGAGACGACGGAGAGGTGGCCCCTCAAAAAAATTGAGGGTGGGACCAACAACGATAGCGAGCCGGAAAAGGGCGACGTCAATGTTGTGGTGGCCAACAAAGGTGGCACCTACAGTGGAGGAGTATGGAAGAAGTGGCCACACTCCTTTCCTGAAAATCCTAGCATAAGTTCTGGGAAGCCGTGGGAAAAACTGGGCATAACCCAAAAGGTATGGCAAGGTCAGATGGACAACCATCAGTGCCTCAAGTGTGGCACTGAGGGACACGTCATTGCATGGTGTCACTTGATTCGAAACCCGAAAAGGGAGCAACCAATAGGAGTAGCATCTGCTTCTACTGAGCTGGAACGTTTGGATTGTGGCGCCCCAAACCCCTTTTAACCCTCCAGCTCGCATGACAGAGGATCTCTTCTTCGGCCCCTCACCCAGATCGCCTTGAACGTGAGTTGAGTTGAGTCTCGTTGGGTGAGTCCCTTGCGGAACTTGGAAACGAATCGGTGAATCTAAGAAGTCACAGGGCTAAGAAAGCAAAGAACAAAGGCAAATTGATGTTTGCAGGTGTGGAAATTGCATGAACACAGACTCGTGCTTTGCTTGGCCCATGGTGAACTACGTCCTACATACCAGAGAGAGCCATTAAGAAGATGCATCTTGGTACGAGGGTCAAAGAGTTGCCTAGGCCTGTCGTGTCAATGCTTGTAAACCGAAGCACCATAACGGTCTCGCATTGTGCAGAGAATGAGAAATGTTACTGCATAACTCATGAAGGGAAGGAAATTCTGCATGAGGTAATATTTCCGATTGAAAAGAACCTACCCTTTGACTTGATTCTGGGAATGGATTGGCACGAGGCGGCTGACCCTGATATCAGGTAAAAGGAAAAGATTATTATGTTACGATCCTGGTCATTTCCCAAGTGCAAATTCACAATGAAAGACTTTGCGAAAGAAATGAAAGCACTTGCAAAGAGATAAAGACTAGAGGAGAGAGAAAGAAGAAGAAGAAGAAGAAGTTCACCAGCAAGACCAATGGCAATTCCCCCTTCTCTCTCCACCTTCCTCCTCCTCCTTCACTTCACCAATCTTATTCTTTTCTCAATAATAATAATAACAATGAATGGATGAACCAGAATCAATATCTGAAGTTCCCTCTTACCGCTGACTCAATTCAACAACAACAACAACAACAACAACTAGTCCACCATAGCTATGGCTTCCCTCCTTCAGCCTCCTCTCTCATGCATAGGCTGTGGCGGACTAATGAGGGCCTTGCCCTGACGTCCAAAGGACAACCCAAAGCAACTATGGTGTGGCGTTGATGTCCAAAGGACAACCCAAAGCAGCTATGCCGCTGCTGACTGGTCCGCCATGCCTGACTCTGCCTCGAGCTTCCTTGGTGCAGCGCTACCGCAACTGGGGCCTTCTAGGTGCAGCACCCAACAAGGTGATGAAGATGGTGTCTACCATAGCCAGGTAAGTGCCCCGCCACTCTCCTACCATGCCCCCTCCATCCTCCTCCTCAAGCAGGACTGCTCGCCATAGCCAGGCTGAGCTCCAGCGGTCCTTCACCTCCAAGCAGCGCTGCACCAGTCCAGCGTTGCGCTACAGCAGCATGTCGCCAATCCTTGCACACTGCAAATGAGGAAGAACTCTTTGCTCTTCCTGGAGATATAGCGGCCTACCGGCCTCCTGGGTGGTGACTTCCTAGGCCGAGCAGCCTCCCAGCAACCGGTACCTCCTCCTTTTCGGAGGGAAACATCATTGCAGGCTCTGCTATCCTCCGTACAGGCCCTAGACCGGGGCTACTTGGACTGGTACCGACCTACCTCTAACCTACCGCTACTGGGCCTCTAAAAATGCCAACTTTTTGTCTTCTTCTGCTCGGCGTCCAGTACCCGACACTTGTACCACGACTTCAGTGGTACCGGCCTACCTGCTACTTGAGTGTTTTTCCCCTCTGCTCTAAGTGCCGCGGGCCTACCCCCACTACTCGAGAGTTTTCCCCCTGCAACCCTTCACAGTCACGGCCACAGGTAAGTATCGGCCGTGCGGAGCCTTGCAACCAACAAGTACCCTTGCGGGTCACACACACACTCAACCGACAAGCACTCAGACATGCATGCAAACCAGCAGGCACGCACACATATACAGACATGGAAATCACAGCAGAATGCAGGAATTTCAACAAGGCATTTATTCCAGCGGCAAATCCCATAAATCAGCGGTGTTCTCAGTCTGTGTTTTTGGCGGGTCATTACAATTAAATTAAAAAATGAAAATCAAAAAATTAAATTAATGTTATTTCATAAATCCTGGTTGGACTCATCATTGCCTTTTTGTTGCACGAGTCTACTTGCCTTTCAAAGTAATGTAACGAAGAGGAAGTCGGCATAAAAAATGGTTGTGGTACTCGTCAAGAATGTGGGTGAGTGCTCTACTTCCTACCCTCCTATTGGGAAACTTCTTGGTGAGTAGAAGGACCTGCAAACTGAACCTACGAGAGTAACTGAGAGAACCATAAAACACAATTGAGATTATTCCGGGTAGTAAGATGCCCAAAGGACCAATCTATCGCATATCCCCGCGAGAAGAAAAAAAATTGTTTGAACTTAATGAGAAACGATGGATGAGGCTGAGTTCCTTTCCTTATTGCGCACCTGTACTCTTTGTGCCCAAAAAGGAAGGTGAGCTTGTATTGTGCATGGGCTACTGAGGATTGAACTCCGTAATTGTTAAAAATGCGGAACCTCTACCTCGAATCGATGACTTGCTTGACCAATTGCAGGTTGCAAGTATTTCATCAAGATCCATATGAAGTCAGACTACCATCAGATCGAGGTGGTTCCTGAGGATCAACACAAGATGACGTTTTGAACGAGGTATGGTCACATGAGTTTGTGGCTATGCCCTTTGGTCTTACTAACTCCCCTACAACCTTTGAACTCTCCATGAAACTCTTTCGTGAGTGGCTCGATGAAGTTGTAGTTGTGTATCTCGATGACATCCTCGTCTACAGGAAGACGTTGGACGACCATGAGAAACATCTACGAATGGTCTTGCAGAAGTTGCATGAGGGTAACTTGAAATTGATCCCAAAGACATGAGAGTTTGCAAAATCCGAAGTTTTATTATTCGGACATGTTGCAAATGAAGATGGATTAAGGCCATAAGAGAAAAAAATTGCTGCAATTAGGGATTGGCCTAAGCCAAGGAACCTAACTGAATTGCGCTCCTTCTTAGGATTGGCAAGCTACTATGGAAAGTTTGTGAGGAACTTCTCTAGTATAGCAGCCCCAATGAGGAGACTATTGAAAATGGGTACTATTTGGCTATGCGTGAGGAAGTATGCTCTAACTCACTACCTTGTTCGCAAGATTGATGATCCCTCACTTCCATTCGTCGTCACCTACCGACGCCAGTGGGATCGGTGCAGTCTTGCAGCAAAATGATAGGAAGGGGTACAAACCGATTGAGTTTATGTTTTGCCGCTTACCCTTTGAGAAAGTGGCTAACTCCATCTATGAGAGAGAGTTGTTTGCTTTGTTGCAGGCGTTAACTGCGTGGAAGCACTATCTGTTGGGCAAACACTTCAAAGTCTACTCAGATCATGAGACACTGAAGTGGCTCAAACACAACCACGACTGTCCGATGAATTAGCTCGATGGTCTGCGATCATAGATACCTTTGTCTTCGAGTTGAAGACCATCAAGGGTAAGTACAATGCGATAGCCACCGCTCTCTCCAGTAGATCTGACTTCTCTGGAACAATCATTACTTACCTCGATATTGAAAGAGAATTGAAAGATAAAATCAGGGATGGGTATGCTAAAGACAGAGTATGGCAACCTATAACAGAATCTCTGAAAACGAACCCGGAACGCTTCCCAGACTATAAGATGAGTGATGGCATACTCTTCTTGATAGATAAAAGTGAGCAACGAGTTTGCATTCCCCACGATGAAGCAGTGAAGAGGTTGATTTTTGGTAAATGTCATGACACTGAAGGCCACTTTGGTATCAAGAAGACATTTGGTCACGTTTGGGAACAGTTTGAGAGGCAAGGAATGAAGGAAGACACACTAACCTATGTGAGAACTTGTTTTGTGTGTGAGAGATGAGAATCCACTGGGACAACTGAGACCACTTCCCATCCTCAACAGACCAGGAAAGTCTATCTCTATCGATTTCACCAGTCTCACCAAGAGTCGGAATGGGAATAGTCAAGTATGCTATGTTTATTCCCCTACCTGTTGAATCTAAAACTGAACTCGTCATCCAGAAATGTGAGATGCGATGGGTTTCCGAGTACGAGTTTCATAAGCCTATCATATATGATAGAGATGTAAGATTCATTGGTGAATAGTGGCAGAAGTTGACGAGTGCATATGGCATTAGACTAACCATGTCATCAGGGAGGCATCCCGAAACGAATGGACAAACTGAACAAATGAATAGACTGTGCCAACAACTTCTGCGCATGTATGTGAGCGCAGACCAAGTGGATTGGGATGAGAACCTGCGTAAGATAGCGAGTGCATATAATAACAATGTTCACACAGTAACACGACAAACACCTAATGCACTACACAAAGGCTGGCAACCTCAAAGACCTGTTGATTCTCTAACAAGGGACCAGATACAAAGGTTGCCCCCAGGAACCTGATAATTTGCAGTTTTGTATGAGCAAGATATTGCGAAAGTCAAAGAAAATGTCAAGAAAGGCCAAAAACTCAGATGATTGAGCAAGCCAACTGCCCCCAGGAACCTGAGAATTTGCAGTTTTGTATTAGCACAAGGGTACCTATTGCGGCTTCGCTCACAAGGGATTGAGGGGGAAATGGGAGAAATGAGTCGGGGTGGTGGGTTCGGTGGGTTTTGGGGTGGTGGTCGGGGGTGTTCTTAGACTCATGGTCCAGTGGGGGGTTGTACCCTAACAGCTATGGCAATGTGTGTGCAGCACCTTCTGCTAGTTGGAGAGGTTATGCAACAGTTGGCTTTGGAAATCGGCATGTTATGTCTACCCCTACTGTCTTCCCCCGACTCTAGACTGAAATCCAGCGGCGTACCTTGGTTGGTATGGCACGCAAGTGGCATTCACGAGGTTTTGGGTTCTCTCTCTCTCTCTCTCTCTCTCTCTCTCTCTCTCTCTCTCTCTCTCTCTCTCTCTCTCTCTCTCTCTCTCTCTCTCTGTGTGTGTGTTGCCGTGCTGCGTGCGCATGCGCGCTGTTTTTCCGTGTATTTTTTTTCTTTTAGATCTCCCAATGGTTTACAGGTCAGATGTCAAACTGATCGGAACAGATACTACACTTGATCGTCATCGTCGTCGTCGTTTTGGGGGCGGGGTAGTTAGTTTGGGGTATCTCTCTCTCTCTCTCTCTCTCTCTCTCTCTCTCTCTCTGTGTGTGTGTGTGTGTGTTGCTTTGCTGCGCGCGCACGCGCGCTGTTTTTCCGTGGTTTTTTTTTTTTTCCAGATCTCCCAGTGGTTTCCAGGTCAGATGTCAAACTGATCAGAACAGATACTACACTTGATCGTCGTCGTCGTTTTGGGGGGCGGGGTAGTTAGTTAGTTTGGGGTCTCTCTCTCTCTCTCTCTCTCTCTCTCTCTCCCTCCCTCCCTCTTGCGCGCGCCGATTTACAAACGGGTCGCAACAGATACTACACTTGATCGTCATCGTTGTCGTCGTTTTGGGGGGCAGGGCAATTAGTTTGTTTGGGGTGTCTGTCTGCTCTCTCTCTCTCTCTCTCTCTCTCTCTCTCTCTCTCTCTCTCTCTCTCTCTTGTGCGCGCGCCGTTTTTCAAACGGATCGGAACAGATACTGCACTTCGTCATTTTTGGGGGCGGGTCAAATATCAAACTGATCGCAACAGATACTACACTTGATCGTCATCGTCGGTTTGGGGGGCGAGGTAGTTAGTTAGGGGTCTCTCTCTCTCTCTCTCTCTCTCTCTCTCTCTCTCTCTCTCTCTCTCTCTCTCTCTCTCTCTCTCTCTCTNCTCTCTCTCTCTCTCTCTCTCTCTCTCTCTCTCTCTCTCTCTCTCTGTGTGTGTGTGTGTGTGTGTGTGTGTGTGTGTGTGTGTGTGTGTGTTGCTCGCTGTTTTTCCGTTTTTTTTAATATAAAAATCTCCCAATGGTCCACAGGTCAGATATCGAAGTGACCGGAACAGATACTACACTTGATCGTCAGCGTCGTCGTTGTTTTCTTGGGCGGGGGGACACTTGATGGTCATCGTCGCCATCGTTTTGGGGGGCGGGGTAGTTAGTTAGTTTGGGGTCTGTGTGTGTGTGTGTGTGTGTGTGTGTGTGCGTGTGTGTGTGTTACATGCTGCGCCTGCACACGCAGGCCATTTTCCAAGCCTGCGTCCTTCGGGCCGAAAGCCTGAAATCCAGGGCTTACAGGCCCCATGTCAGTTGAGCCCGAAAGCCTGAATTCCAGGGCCTATCCCTGTGTCGTTTCAGACTAAAAATGGCAACAGCCTTTTTAGCCTGATACGAAGGGCCATTTTCGATCGTTAATCAGAACGACCGGCCCTGAAACTCAGGCACCGAACCAGGGTTTCGGGAACAGGCTATTCTTAGCCTGTTCCCACGCCAGCCTTAGCAGGCTGTTGCACGCCAGCCCTTGGCACACTTCGGCATTGGCAAGAAATGCCTCCTCGGCCTGGCTTGCCCTTCAGGCAGTCGGGAGGCAGGCCGAGGTAGTACATAGGAACCTCCCAGGCACTTCACGGGTAGGCAGAGAGGCAGTTGTAGTCTTCAGGATTCGGGAGCAGCACTCTGGAGGAAGCGCTGCAGAGTAGTAGTAGCGTTAGCTTGTAGTCTTCAGCGCTGGGCGCATAAGGTAGCTGTAGTCTCCTGCGTTGGGCGGCATAGCTAGATAGTACTAGAGAGAGAGAGAGATTGGGCGGAGGCCAGAGGCACTTACCTGCAGCACCGTTGCTCCAGCTTCGTCTTCAAGGTACCTGCAGCACAGCGCCAATACCACAGGTCAGTATCTGGCTCGTAATAGTGAGAGAGAGTTCTTCTTCTCCTCTTCTCCGTCCACCGTCTCCTTCTCCCCCTCTCAACATCTGACTTCGCTGCATCTGCAGACTACGAGAGAAGAGAGAAACAGCTCGTTGACATCGGATCCAGACTCGACTTTTGGGACTTCAGGCATGGCAACGAGGGATTATTTGGGATCGGTGACAAAGATTCGGTGTTGTCGACATTCCCATCTCTCTCCCTCCTTTCGTATGATTCCTTCCTCTTCGTCTGTGTATCTCTGGACCTGGCGCTTTCTTCCTGTGTACAGCGCCAGGCTCCTTCACACCTGGTGAGGAATACGATGTATGTTTGGTCTGAGTTCAAACATTGATTGGGCTAGTTATTAGCATTCTAGCATTCTGCTTCGCTACTTTGTACTACGTGAATGAGGTCAGTCCCGGTCAGGTCAGTCTTGTATTTAAGTCTTCCCTGCGCTATTCAGCACCATTATGTATGTATGAGAACGCACGTATCTTGTCGAGATTCTATTCGCACCGCATTGTCCATTCGGTCCTTTTCGTCACATTGCAGATCCTCAGTTATTACGTACATTGCATATCTGTGCACGTAACAATTGGTATCGGAGCATCGCACGTGAATCGGGACAACCTGATCTGACACGTGTGCGGGGACTAAATAGCTAGTTAGTCTTTATTGATTGATTAGAGCACACTAGTTAAGCCCCCAAAATCACGATTTTGACCTTACTACCGAAAATCGAATTTTTTTTTCTTTCCTTGGATTTTGTTTTCTCGCTATTCTGTTGTGGGAAATCGCAATATCGCAACATCTTAAATTCCCATTTTTGTTTTTCTTCTGAAAATTCAAAATTTCGTTGTTGAAAATCCGAAATATTTTTCGTTTGGAAAATTTCGATTTCCTGTTGCATTTCCCGTTGCTTAGAAATTCGGAATATCTTCTTTTCCAAAATTCATTTTTCTGAAAACGGTATGGGAAATCCCTCCTACGGAATTATTTTCCAAACTGCGAATATTCTTATCTGAATAAATCCGAATACTTGTCATTTCTGTTCGGAATTTTTTCGCAGTTCTAGGATTCTGTCGTTTAGTTCTATTAATCATTTGCAGTCTGAAGTCGAAATTTTTTTTGTCAGTGATCATTTCGTACTTCAAGGGAGGTTGGGAGACCTACCGAACTTGCAAAAAATCGGGATTTTTGTTTTTCTCGAAATTTTTTTGCAAAGTTCAAACTTTTCTTTTTGATTAGTGGCTCCTTATCAGAGTGATTAGTTGGGCAATTATCCCGCCCACCCCTCCCCACCTATGTTGTTTCCATCTCTCGCCTTATCTTCTTTGCTTGTCTCCGGGTACCCCCTGCGGCGGCATTGGTGAGTTGCCACGTCAGCACGCCACGTCAGCAGGCCACGTCTGCAGGACACGTCAGCAGTGCCACGTCAGCAGCAGAGGATACCACATCAGCAGGCCCCGGCCTGGTCTATGCTGTTGCGTTCACATACAACAGTCATGGACCAGAGGCCCGGAGAAGCAGACGAGGCCTATCAGGCCCGCATGCTCGCCTGGAGTACCGAGACAAAGAAACGGGCAGATGACGTTGCCGCAGCAGCAAAGAAGAAGGAAGAGGATGCCGAGCAGGCACGTCTGATGGCAATTGAACAACAACGTCAGCATGACGATGCAGCAGCAAGGGCTGTCGATGAAGAAAGACACCAACGTCGTAAGAAGATATTTACCGGAGAGCAGGCGTTACTTACAATGGCAGCAGAATGGCGGACCGAGGCCGAGAATAGCAAGCTGGAGGATAGCGCAAACAAGATAGCGCTCCTTTCGCATCTCACAGACCTCCTAGCAACCTGCATTACACAACAGGAGGAGATCCACAGTCTCGACAACTCGCTAGCTCACGTCCAAAACCGCCTTCAGCGGTTGGAGCAGCCACCAGCCGCCGCCGCCGATGCAAGCTCTTCCAATACTTCCGACCGCCTCAATGCATTGGAGATGGACGTCGGCTCACTCAAGGATGGCGTGCAATTACAGCAGACGGCGACGCAACAGTTGCAACAGCGGATCTGCACTACCGCCAACATCTCGAGTTCGGAACCGCGCGAGACAGCTCCAAAGTTTGACGGGCAGGATATCTTCTGCGACTCAATGAAGACAAATCCGGTTCCATGGTTTCGCAAGTTCGAGCTCACGCTGCAGCTCCACGACGTCAAGGAACACAAGCACCACGCATACTTGTACTCTCGCTCAGGGGGCGCGTGCCAGGCTTGGTTGGACAGCCTGTTGTCCAAGTACGGAGTGGTAGCCAACGACTTGCACACCAAGATCAGCTGGGATGATCTGAAGGCGGCGTGGCACAAGCGGTTCCAGGTGGAGCCGCCGGAGACCAAAGCCATGGACAAGCTCATGGTCTTCGAGCAAGGCACGCTGCCGAGTACGGACTGGATCGCCGAGTACCAACGCTTGGCGTCAGTCCCAGACATCCAGATGGGCTTCAAAGCCATCCGCCATTACTTCATCTCAAGGTCATGTCCGCTCCACAACGTCAAGGAACACAAGCACCACGCATACTTGGTACTCTCGCTCAGGGGGCGCGTGCCAGGCTTGGTTGGACAACCTGTTGTCCAAGTACGGAGTGGTAGCCAACGACTTGCACACCAAGATCAGTTGGGATGATCTGAAGGTGGCGTGGCACAAGCGGTTCCAGGTGGAGCCGCCGGAAACCAAAGCCATGGACAAGCTCATGGTCCTCGAGCAAGGCACGCTGCCGAGTACGGACTGGATCGCCGAGTACCAACGCTTGACATCAGTCCCAGACATCCAGATGGGCTTCAAAACCATCCGCCATTACTTCATCTCAAGGTCATGTCCGACATTAAGCAATGCCCTGACGCATGTTGAGGACACCTTGACGACGACGGCGGAATTGTTTGACAAGGCCGCGCAGATCATCATCACGAACAAGGAGGCCAAGAACCTCCGTTCATCTACGTAAGGGCCGAGCAGGGACCAGCATCGGCCAAGAGTGGTCGTGGTCGCAGCGGCAACGCAGTTTGACCAATCCAGCGAGGCTGTGTCTGCCAGTGAAGGGGACAGACTCGCAGCCGCCCGGGAAGGTGGCCGCCCCGACAGAGGCCGAGGACGCGGCAAGACGAAGACACACACCGCATCTAGCCCCGGGCCCGGTGCAGCAGCTCAGACACGCCTTAGAGTTGGAAGTTCCAAATTCATTGGTCAATCAGCAGGCTCGCCATAGTTTGATCGAAGAGGAGCCTCAGAGACTACAAGCGAAGCAACTTTTGTTTTGCCCATGGTCCCAATATGGCATCTCCGAGCAAGCATTCAAAGCACGCGAGAGATTCCATTATTGCCTTTGGTGCAACAGCGATCTTCATCAGACGCAGGTCTGCCCATTGAAAGGCAAGGGCAAACAGGGAAACTGAGCACCACTGAGAGTGACTCAACGACACTCTCGACGCCTTCGGAACCGGTTTCTTCGCGAGTAATCGGCCTTCATTCCGAGGCGCACGCGGAAGTCGATAGTCCTCCTCTTCTACTTTCTTTTGAGGACTATGCTGCCCGGCTCGTTCCTACGCCGGGTACTCAAGCTCAAGGACAAGAAGTGTGTGCGGTTTCTTCTCCGTCCGGCAACGACGACATATCGTCTTCAAGTGGTTCTTCACGGGATTCGGCACGCGAGTTCAACATAGAGGCATTGGACCCGCTCACGTCCGAGGACTTTGCATGGCTTCCTCTCCCGACCACAGGCCGCATGCCGGGACCGCAATGCGCAGCACTTAGCGCTCATCTCCACACTTACTTATCCTTCTATGCACCACCAACTTCGCCGACGGATGACAAAGTCGCGGTGGGGGACATCCTGGCGTATACTACCAAAGTGGCCCGCGAGTTTCGCACGCATCGGTACGATGACAACAACGCACCGCTCATGTATGTCCGCATTCAAGTTGGGCAAGCGTCCTGCAGCGCTTCGCTGGATAGCGGCGCGTCTCGCAACTTCATGAGCCAATCCTTTATGCAAAGGGCTGGCGTTGGCGCACAATTTTGGAGGAAGGCAAACCCGACGGCGATCAAGTTGGCGGATGGAAAGACGCAACAACTTCTCGACCGTTACATCGAGGCCGTACCGGTCTACTTCGCACCTCATGCATGCGAACCGGTGACATTCGATATTCTCGACACGGACTTTGACATCATTCTAGGAATGCCTTGGCTTGCAAGTGCGGATCACGCGGTCAACTTCCATCGGCGGACTCTTAGCTTTCGCGACCCCTTCGGCGCGGAAGTGGCGTGTACTATTCCTCTACCGCACCCTTCGATCCTGTGCCAAGTGGTGACGGCCAAATCATTCCGGGCGACTTGCGCTTACCAGCAGCCCGAGGAGATTGGCCTATGTTTCCTACAGACCGTCGCGGTAGCTGACTCTTCACCCACGGACTTGTCTTCGGACCCCCGTGTGGTGCGGTTGCTGGACGAGTTCGCCGACATCTTCGAGCCACCTACCGGTGTGGTGCCTGATCGGCCAATCTCTCACGAGATGATCCTTGAGGCCGGTGTCGTGCCGCCGAAAGGTTGCATCTATCGGATGAGCGAGGAGGAACTCGAGGTCCTCCGAGCACAACTCGACGATTTGTTGGCCAAGGGCTGGATCCGCCCTAGCAGCTCCCCATATGGAGCACCAGTTCTCTTCGTCAGGAAGAGGAACAAGGATTTACGACTGTGTATCGACTACCGCAAGCTCAATGCGCAAACCGTCAAGAATGCGGAGCCTCTTCCTCGCATCGACGATCTTCTGGAGCGATTGGGCGGCGCAAAGTACTTTTCTAAGTTGGATTTGAAATCGAGATATCATCAAATCTCGATCCGGCCGAATGATCGCTACAAGACCGCGTTCAAGACGCGGTACGGGCATTTTGAGTGGGTGGTCATGCCTTTTGGCCTCACCAACGCCCCGACGACCTTTCAAGCGGCAATGACCAATGAGTTCCGTGCAATGCTGGACCGGTTCGTGCTGGTCTACTTAGACGATATTCTCGTCTATAGCCGGACATTGGAGGATCATCTTGGACATCTTCGACGAGTGTTGGAGACGCTCCGCCGCGCCAAGTACAAGGCCAACCATGACAAGTGTGAATTTGTCTGGCAAGAGCTAGAATACTTAGGCCATTTTGTCACACCGGAGGGCATCTTTCCGCTATCGGACAAGATTCAGGCCATCCAAGAGTGGGCGGAGCCTCGGAACGTCACTGATGTCCGCTCGTTCCTCGGTCTTGCCGACTACTATCAGCGCTTTATCAAAGGCTACTCGAAGATCGCGGCCCACTTGAACAAGCTTCAATGCGAGGATCGGTCGTTTGACTTCGGAGAGGAGGCGCGGGGATCATTCTTCGCTCTCAAAGCCGCGCTATTGTTTGTGGAGGTCTTGCGGATATACGACCCGCTCTTGCCTACGCACGTCACTACGGATGCGTCAGGCTATGGCATTGGTGCAGTCCTCGAGCAACATGATGGTGTGGACTGGCACCCGATCAAGTACTTTAGCAAGAAAGTGCCCATCGTGCATTCCATTGACGATGCACGCAAGAAGGAGCTCCTCGCCTTCGTCCACGAGCGGTGGCGGCACTTCCTCCTTGGTCAAAGCCAATTTCGCTGGGTAACGGACAACAATCCGTTGGTCTTCTACAAGACCCAAGACAACGTCAACAACACCATTGCTCGATGGATGGCTTTCATCGACCAGTTCGACTTCTTTCCCGATCACATTCCCGGGATTCGCTATTTCCAACAATGTGTGGCACATGAGTTTGCTGACTTCGTCTGACGCGGCATAGTGCTTCCTTTGCACTTCCACCTTCGCTTCCAACGCCTCGCACTGCCGGACCTGGATAGAGCATTGCCGCTTGCTTGCACTCTCCATCGTCGACGTCATTAGCTCCCCGTGTTTCTCCATGCATTCCGTCAGCGCCTCGAAAGTCTGCTGCCTCGTGCGCTTCCTTTTCCCAGAACCGTCGGGGGTGCCCGTCGTCTGCGAAAAGCCTCGCGTCGACCCCTCCTCATCGTGTTCTCGCGCTGCACCTCCTTCCCCGTCCGCCACCGATTCAGGATCCACGTAAGACGTCGAAGGCGGGCGCACGCCGCCAGACGCACCGATGTCTTCCACGTTCTTCGGGTGGATGGTGTGGTTCATCCCAGTCGACCCCTCTGTCTCGTCATAAACTGCGCGATCCATCGTGAAATTGAAGCCCTTGCTTGCCCTCTCCTTCAACGTCAACTTGAAAAAGTCGGCACCCCGTGACGGTGATTGAAAGTGATGGACTTTCTTGAACTGCTGCATTAGATTGTCCCACTTCTTCCCGCATTTCTCCGCATTCCTGTCCACGCCGACGTTCTTCAACCTTTGGGCGACGTCTTGCCATTTCCATTCCCGCGGTTTCATCCGTGCGTATGCGTGGCCCATCCCCTGCATATGCGCATCTTGGTCACGTTTAGCCCTTATGAGGGCTATAATGTGTTCCACGGACCAGAAGTTGCGCTTCTCCTCCGCATCACCGTCGCCTTCGCCACCGCTCCCCTTTCCCTGCCCTTTCTTCGCCCGCAGACGAGCATTGCGGCCGGAAGGCTTGGACTTCCCACCCTTACCAGCCATGTCGCTCTGCAACGATGGCGACGCGTGACCAACCCCCCCTTCCCCACACTCTACGTCGTTGTCGTCGTCGTCGTCTGCGTCCGCCGGTGGATCGTCCGTCTCGTTCTCGTTCTCCCGGTCTCCCACGTGAAGACGCTCCACCCCCCGTGTGATGTATTCCTCTCGCCGCAGCAGGTGATCCCGCCGCAGGTCCCTGCACACCTCCCTCCCGTCGCGACCATTACCAACATCCAAAAAGTCGGTCCCGCCGTCGACTCCGACGCCACGGCCTCGTGCCACTTCCGACGCCGCGGACAGGGGAGATGGCAACTGCATCCACTCCGGCCGACCCTTGGCGCCCTTGGACAGAGAGCCCACCCGTGGTTGGGGCGTCGACGAGTTCCGGTTCGTTCCCGCCGTCTCACTCGCCAACGCCCTCGTCCTCGCTGATCGATCAACAACTGTCAATTGCCCGCCTTCGTCGCCGGGGTGGGGTCGCACGAGCACTGTGCGCGATGGAGTTGTAGACCGCCCGGTGGACAAACCAAACGACAAGTTGACGCGGCCATCTCCTTCGTCTTCGCCAAGGCCAGGCCGAAGGAGTTCAGTGAATGATTGCTCGTACACGCCGGCACCCGTCCCGCACAACTCCGTGGCTGTCCACTCCTGCGTTGATCCGCTGCCCAACGACACGGTTTGTGGCCGTCTCTCCACCACCTCCTCCTCGTCCGATGAGCCGGGGAGTGGTTGCAAGTGCGGTGGCAATGCATCATACCCAACCCGCTGGGAGGCCCTGCCAACGGTCGACAGGCTCCCCCCACACCGCCTCCCTCCGACCTGCTCCCCACCGGACCGGGGGATCGCCTGCCGTGCCTCCATCCTGGCGTCCTTCATCGAAGACCTTTTGCGTCGACGCGGCGGCACGTTCCCAAGGATGCAAACGCGGAAGAGAACCACGAGGAGCAGCAATAGGACAACGAGGATCAGCAGCGGCAGCCTGCGGAACACGTCAGCCATGAAACAGTCGATGACGACGGCAGCAAACGGAAGACAACGCGGGCGCCAACATAACAGCGGAGCGCAGTGCTGCAAACGGTCGTCCTGAGGACGTCTTCGGTCTCCCACGCTCAGTGCGTAATTGGGAGCTGGAGTGCGGCCTGAAATATTCGTATCTGCCGACCGTTGGGACATTCCCGCAGATTGCCAAACGCGACGACGCAAGACGGCACCTTCTGGACGTGGGGGATGCCGGTTGCCCGCAAACGGTAACTGTTGCAGTGAAGCCAAACGTTGGCGACCCGACATGTCCGTCGAGTCGCAGGCAGGACCATCGATGGACCAGACGAAATTGAAAAATGTCGTCGAAGGAGCTGGAGTCGACGCCCCGATTCTTCCGAAAGCTCGACCTCCGAGGGACCATGGGAGGTCCCTTGGAGAAATCGCCAAAATGGCTGTGTGGCCCCGAGGAATCCCCGAGGAATCCCCGAGGAAATGTTTTCACATTTTCTTTTCCGTGTCTTCCCCGAGGATGAGTGGAACGGGCATTTCCTTGGGGAATTGCGGGCCCCGAGGAGTGTCGAACGAGGCCCACAGCCCACGACAGGTAAGTACACGAAGTCAATCACCAACAGGTAAGTACACGAAGTCAATCACCAACAAATCCAAACAAACAAGTGTTAGCTGCTCTTCTTCGCTGCCTTCTTGCAGATAGTTGTGTGACCAGACACATGCCCTGGTGCATGGCACTACAGCTTACTCTAGTGTTGTACCGCCCGCCAAGTCACACACGTGCAAGGTTTTGTCCACACCAGTCTCTCTTTCCTCTTTGCAGTTCGCCACGTCAGTTACACCATGTACTCCATATCAGCAAGACCACCGTGACACATCAGCAAGACTTATGCTACATCAGCATCATTCAAAGGCCACATCAGTGGAGTACTACTTGGAGCACATGAGCAGTGGAATACCGCTCAGAACCATATCTGCTCAGTGGAATGCCGCTTGGAAAATGCCGCATCAACCTCGGTTAGTCGCTGCCACCTCAGGAAGGTGTCGAGCCACTGGAGGTACCTCCAAGCACTATGGAAAATGTCACGTCATCCTATGTACCTCGCTGTATCTTCAGGAAGGTGCCACGTCAACACCTACATGCGCTGCCACCTCAGTGAGCAGCGTGCCATGTGAACAAGAAACACCTCTAGAGGAGGGAAGCCCAATAGCGCTATCAAGCCTAACACATCGGCAGGCCACTCCGAACTTCAGCACCGAAGGAATCTCCATGTCAGCAGGTAAGTTCCTTATCTCCTCCCCCTTCCACGTCAGCACTATCCTTCCAGTCCCGTTTCCAATGCCACGTCAACGCTTCTCTCGCCAACGGGCACCGACTAAACCAGCCAACCGGTGAGTTATCGAGCAGCGATAGGATTAGACAATGCCACTCTTCTCCTCCACGGTCGACACCTCAGATCCTCGTCATCATCATCATAGTCGTGCGCAATATCTCAACCAGCAAATAGCGAGGAAGGAAGATATCGCTCCGATACCAAATTGCAATGAACACAGTAAGATGAGAAACTCGTGAATGTCGAAATGCAAGTCGGACACAGCGCAGCATCAATATCTCCAAAAATTCATTATGAAAACATGTCCATCATACATGTAGTCTCCCAATATCTCAAACTCAGAGAAGAGAACGAGGAGAGAAGGAGAAGAGACTGAGACGAGGAGGAGAGTTTCCACAAGAATCAATGAGGCAGAAATCCCTCCTCAAGCCCACTTCCTCATCGGGCGTCTCCTTCACTCACCACATCAGCAATACAGTTCTCCCCTGACGATCTCTGACATATACAACGAACAGGTCACAGCAGGGCGCCCATCCTCCGTCCATGTCGGCAGCAATCACGGAGGATGGCGCAGATCTTCCTCTTGGAGACGGGCAGCAAAGCACACGCAACGTCACAGGTAAGTCCAGGTAAGCTTCTCCTCCTCGCTCAAACCAATCTCACAGTCCAGATCCACCTCCTCACCCACACTCCTGTCAATGTCAAAATCAATGTGGCTATGGCCACGTCAGCATAATCACCCACACGGCTGGCGCCCACACCCAATATCTGGCACCAGAAAAAGCTCTGGCAGCCTTGCGTCGTGGCACCAGCATCCCGCCAGCGACAGACAGACTGCACAAGACTGAATGATCTCCAAGCAGGGGATGGGCCAACTTATACTGTTGACTCACGTTGACCAGCCTTTGGTCTCCTGGGGTCAACAGCCCAGATCAATCGAAAGCCAATGGCCTGGATGCTGTACAGTTGCAGATTTGCCATGTCCCACTCGGACCGGATTCTTCTGGATACCTGCAGACAACCAATAATGCGCATCTGATCTACGGTCGTGGTTGCCAGCGGGTTGACTTTGACCTCTGGGCCTGGATTCCCGTGCTGGGGTTGACCGTTGACTTCTCAAAGTCAACTGTTCCTCGTAGGGCCTCTGAATGCTGGTTTTGGCCCTCCCCGAGGCCTTTGCCCAGGCACTTCTCAGACATAGGGCATGACTTTTGACCCCTGTCGGGCCTTCAACCAAAAGTGGCGAACCAGGGACCACAGCTTATGCAGATTTGAGCCGAGTTATTGCAAAAGATTCTGTTTTCTATAAAACAAAAAAACAGGAGCAAGGAAGACAATGTGTGTATGGTGTGTGCGCGCAGTGTGAAAGTCTATAGAATGTATGTGCGCATGCCTGCTCTCCCCCATATTGTGTGTGACCATTACTGCACCGCTTGGTGTGCAGGATTTGGGGAAGAGAGAGGGTGAGAGAGAGACAAAGACAAAAGAGAAAGATGCCCCATGTGCAGCATATCATATACACCTTGATATCACTTCCTGCCGCTTTCCGACTGCTGCAATCCAGCACCCGTGCACAGTGCTCACTTTCAGTTCAAGTCAACCTCTCTCTCTCTCTCTCTCTCTCTCTCTCTCCTGACATACTGGTATACCAAGGTGAAGTTCGCAATGCCCCTGTGGAAGCAAAGTGCCACATCTGCGAGGAATGTTCTTTGAAGGTCACATGCAGGATTCTCAGAGACTTTAGGAGTATCCCAGACGTTTTCGCCCATGCTCCTGTAAGAATGATTCTGTAAAATTAATACATTCTCCTGAAGGTCGGATCGACCAAAAGCAAGCTGTTTTCCTTTCCCAAAGGCAGTTCTTAACTTCTTATCAATAACCATGAGTCACACTGAACATACTACAATTTCTGCAAACTCCTTTTCGTTCTGGGCATGAAACACTTGAGGGGTAGAGGCTGGGAGGATGTCATAAGTATCAGGGTTTAATCTCTCATATGTCTGCACGTTGATTAGGTAGCAAGGCCAGAAGTCCAGCAGGCCCTGAAATGTCTGGACGCAGATTCAGACGCCGTGCCCGGACGCAGATTCTCACCAGGTGTGCACATCATTTGAAGATGCCCCAAGAAGCGCTGGAAAAAGTCTGTTGTGTAAAGTTGGAATGAAAACAACTGTCCTTCAGGACATCCGTTAAAAGTGGAACGACACACAGGATTAGCATGGCCCCTGCGCAAGGGGAAAAAAAGAAAAAAACGAATAGAAACAGCTTGTCGCTGAGGATCATTGGAAAATTTCTTCCAAAAAAAAATGAGAAATAAGGAAAACAAACATCAACTTCCCCGCAGTTCATCGGTTTAACCCCCCCCCTCTTTCCCCTTTAACATCCCTCACAGCATCATTAGATGCCCACACAATGACACCCTTATCTGTGCTCTATTTGACATATGCAGGATAACTATTGTCAAGACTGAAAAGATGTCTCGATTCCCAGATTTGTCCAATAGCTGTCCGGCTCGTACAACCCAGGTTCCCTGGACAGCATGTGCTACATTGGCGGGGGAGTTATGAGGGGAGGGGGGTATCCGTAAGATTGTTGTGCCCAACATGATTTGATTTTATGACCTGATTGGCATCAGTTCTACATATAGACAACTCAGTCACAATGTAGGTACAGTTCCCGGCTTGTCTTCAAAAATCACGAAATAGTTAAACTTTAAAATACAGAAAAGGGACCACAGTCCTGCTCAACTACAAGAAGCCACTGCTTTTCATGTTGATAATGAGACATCAACACAAAGACAGCAGTGTAGGCAGAGCAAAGAGAGAGCACACATCATCCCCCTCCACTTCAACCCTGAATACCAGCCACAGGGCTCCAGATGTGCTCACGTAATGCCATCTTGCATTCCCAAACGGCAGTTCCTAATAAGAAAAGAGAGACCAAAGAGGACAGTACGAAATATTGAGAGGAAAGCGAAAGCCCGGAACAGACTCCACATCCTCCTCCGCAGCCCATCGGTAAGTACTGCAGCCAGCAACAGGCTCCTGAGGAATTCATAAGGGCAAGCTGGTGTTCTGCATCACTTGTACTGCACTGCATTCCAAAATGACATGTCGTGCAGTTTCATCCAGATGGGACAGAATGCACTCCATAATCACTGGACTCGTTTCTTTTCACATTTACAGGGAGCTTTCACTTCACATTCCACCATGGGGAGAAGCAGCATGTGATATGCTTTTTCCCTACTTCCATCAAGCAGTCGACACATCTAACTGCGACGCCCCTCCACAATCAGAGGATAGACCGCTGAACCAAACTGCAGTCAACGGTTTCCCAAATGTCCCACCACGCAGCCTGTAGACGTACTAGACGAGCCTTCTGTAAAGGGAAAACTAACACTGCACTGATTGCAGAGCATATCATAGATGGCTTGCTTCCTTCAACGCTACAAGCTGGCATCACACGCCTCATTGCACACATCCAGCACACCAATTGATTCTGCGTGTGTGGTGTTTAGTTGCATTTCTTCCCCGTTGTGAACGCATCCCTGAGATTCGAGCAGGCAGCCAATGCACGCCTACCTGACTTGCTTGTGCAGTGCACTTTCACAGAATTCAGCTGTACTTTGTCTGTCACAGATAGGGTATACTCGGTGTTGACTTCTGAGCGATCAAACGAGGTGTTAATGCCACCGTTCAGCATTGCTCACCTGAATAGACAAGTTTGAGTGAAATTCAGTGATTCTTATGAACAATCTGACATTGTATACACGAGGAAAGAAACAGGCACCGACTTTTGAGAATTGCCACCACACACTCGTACACCCACCACGCATTGAGAGGGGTTTTCCTAAAATGCATACCAAACATCTCTATCACTACCAGTTTGCTGACCGCTGTACACCAAAAGCATGCTCCGGATGCCACCAGTGACAACTGGTGACACCACCCAGCTCACTTAGCTGTAGCCAGTGAGTTGCTCTGCTTGATATGAATTACGCAACTAAAGAGGGCTACAAGCAACAGCAATCACAAAGAAATGCTCCTCCTAACTGGTTTCCAATCCAGATAAGAATATACTTGGTGCAACTGTTGTTCCTCTGTTCTCAGCTGCCAGTAAAATTGCAGACAGAGATAGATATCCCTCAATTGAATTCACAACCGAGGGCTGCCTTCGTTTTCAGAAATTTTGGTACATTTTACCATACATACAGAATATGCCGGAAGAGGATGTGGCTCACGGCCCCCTTGGCCCAGAAAGCTTTGGGCCTCCCGTTCTTCCTTGCACAGTCGATCTTTCCCTTTGGACCTGAGGAGGTGTTGTCTTAAGGTTTCGTATTCTAGCTACTGGCACTGACATTCTTGTGGCAAAGGAATCATTCTTCACATCAGTGATTTGTTCACCAGTGCCAGCTGTAAGACTCTCATCAGACCCATCCACAGAGTCTAAGTCCCCGATATGGCCATCGCCTGCGTACCCTGCATCTACATCACATCCATCCCCTCCCTCTAATAAAGCCCTGGCAACCCCATGATGATCGACCTCTGCATGGGTTCCCCCTTGAAAATCCCAGTTCACTCCTCCTATATCGCCTGCTATGTCTCCCACATTCAGCAGCCATGTGTCTGGTTGAGCCTCTCGCCTTCTGGAACTAGATTTCATTGCCATCTTCGGGACATAGCTTGGACACAAAGGATCCCTCAGCGAGTCAGAAGGAAATTCGTTTTGATGGCCGAAGTCCCTCACCCTGTGACCAACATCTTCCCTGTAACCACCATACCAGTCCCATTCATTGCTGGCCTCCAGGAATCCAGGCTCATTCATAGAAACCCGTCCACCTTGGAGTGTCGGCAGAAAATCCACACGAGGTGAGGCCCCCCCACGGGATAATGGATAGTAATGCAAAGCTTGATCATTCATACCTACCGCC
The DNA here is from genome assembly GCA_003427395.1 of Chara braunii. Classification (NCBI taxonomy): domain Eukaryota; kingdom Viridiplantae; phylum Streptophyta; class Charophyceae; order Charales; family Characeae; genus Chara; species Chara braunii. The sequence goes on from BFEA01000046.1 coordinate 3,651,415, forward strand.
GATGAGACTCGCCCCTCTCCCAGACTGCCTGGCCTCAACACTTGCCCGCCATAGTGAGTCCCCATTCTTCTATGCCCCTGCCTGTCAACAGCACCACCATAGTGATGCGGGCCCCAATGCATGGACAGATCGATTTGCCCAGCACGTCCTTGAAGACCATGGCAGAGATAGTGTGCGTGAGGAGATGTGGGGTGGAGCTCAAGTGCTGCCCAAAGCAATCCCTGTTCATATCTCACGGAATCTTCACTTACCCTCCCCATCCTCCCCTGGCTTCTTACGGGTAGGTTCTCAGGCTCACTGAAGTAAGCTTGGCAATCTGCCCAGGAAGGAGCTCCACTCAGGTGATCGTCATGTTCAAAGTGACTTTCCAGAACGCTGGCATCCTTAGCCAAGTGAGAGTACGCTGCTTCCTCCAACCTTGCAGATGAAAGCTGTTGCAAGCGCTTGCCCGCTCTGTCGCCTGCACTTCCCATGCTTTCACTGCCTACGGAAGGCCTGATGTCACGGCCACTCCAGTACTGACCCTGCTTCATTGAAGATTCGGCCCTGATGGAGAACTCGTCTGCTTTGCCGAGACTACTATTAGATTTGCCAGAGGACCTCTTCTGCCTGGCATCCCCGTTGGCACCACTTGGTTCTTCCCAGCTACTTCCTCCGCTTCGAGATGATGGCTTACCACTCTTCAAAGAGTTCACAGGACCCCTGCTATCAAGATGCAGTGGCACTCCCAAAGGGCTTGAATAAGAATCTCCTCCCTTTCCAGACACACTGGCTGTGCTGGACCGATCTTTCCCGGCATGGAATTCTCTGAATGCATTCTTTCCATGCTCACTTCCACGTATGCGGCCTTCAATCAGCAGTTCCTTTGAATTGGCAACGGTAGCTGTCATGCAACTTGTATGCCCAGGCTTTGGAGGAGACGTTGGGTGTGTATTCCCAGTGCTGTACTTCGGAGAAACTTCTACACCGGCAGCAGACCGACGATCGGCATGCGATTCCATGCTCCTCCGATCCGACTTCAGCAAGCGGTCGTGCAATCTTAACCGCTCTTCCTCATGCCTCCGTTGAAGCTTGTGTAGTTCCTGCTCGTGCCTGCGTTCCAGTTTCTCCATCTCTATCCTAAACTCGTCCATCTCATCACCCTTCTCCACACCCCATATGAATTGGTTGATGACGTGCTCCGATTTCCTGTTCCTGATGTTCTCCTCCTCCGGATAATCATTCTCAGACAGCCCCTCGGGCATCCCTCTGATACTGCTGGGGGGAAACCTGGTCGGAATACCCAAATCCCATCCCTGACCATTCTGATCACTTTTCCACATCTGATTTTTCCTCTTCCTACCACTGACAGAGCTCCCCTGCTTTTGACTACGTGCAGAGGCAGAGGCAGAGGCTTCATTGTTTTCGTCATCGTCATCAGGATCACTAAAGCGGGCCAAAGAGCCTTTCCCATCCGACAACATGTCAGACCTACGACTTCTATTCCAAAGCATTATTGCTTCGCGGTTTCCTTGCCCTTGCCCTGGTTCACCCGGCTGATGAACAAGGTCATCCTCACCTGAGGACTCGGACAAATATCCCGAGGATCGTTGTTCGTACCAGTAATTCATGGATTTAGGATGGGGATGTTCGTATGTGACCTCTGCAAACCGGCCATAGTGGAATTGGCATCTCGTGGGCGAGCTCATTTCATGAAGTGAAGGATGGTCATATGAGTGGTGAGGATGAGGTCCCAATTTCTGACCAGAGTCTGAATCGTGAAGAATCCCCTGAGGGGATCGACTTGGGTACATGTATGGTGAGCTGGAACCCGATCCAGTTCTCAAGGGACGTGGATCATCGTCAGCAGTGCCAGGGAAGGACGGACCCACGAAAACTTCAATTTCACTCTCTTCCCCGTTATGCTCATTCGGTGTAACATCAGCACCGTGGTCCCACTCACTGTCAAGATTTGCAATCTCAGCATCGATCATCTGTGCTATGATTGACACATCTGAACGGTGAAGCTCCAGCTCGGCGACCATCTCTTGCGCTACATCCAATGCTGTGTCTTGGTCAGGTAAAAAGGAGAAGTGAATGTTCCGCACTTTGTTCTCCTCCAAGTCAGGAATCGTCAGCCTCATGTAAATGTCATCTGGCCGTCTCCTCCCTTTGACAATCATGCGCCTTGATGATGTTCGACTGAGCCTGCGCTGGTCACTCGTGTTTGTCTCTTCCTGTCTCTTCAATTCAAGACGCTGTGTATCCTCCGCTTCAGGCAGCTTTGGGTCTGTCACAGCGCGGTCTTGAACATGCTTCACTGGTTGCCGGTTGTCCGTATCCCCTTTGCCTTGGATCCTGTTATCCAATTCCCTCCTGGGATCGGGGTATGAAATCCGAGGTGGCTTAGCAGGGATCAAGAGCGCATCCTCGGGCTCATCTGATCTAAGAAAAGAGTCTGCTAGCAACTCGCGAGCAGGAAGGCGGCACGAGGCCCCAGCCAAGCATTTCTCCACAAAGGCACGAACCTCAGGGTCCTTCACCTTGTCCAAGGCAGCAGGCTTTTTCCCAGATATCACCTTCTTGTATATCTGAGCAGCGTTATTACATTCGCTGTACGGGTACTCAAACGTGACCATCTCCAATAGGCACATTCCAAATGAATAGATGTCAACTAGTTCATTGTACTCTTCTTCATATAACTCGGGTGCCATGAATTCAGGTGTGCCTATAACACTGTGAGCAGCATGAGCCTGGCGGAGAATGGCTGCTAGCCCCAGATCACCAATTTTCACCTCACCTTGATTCCCATTTATAAAGATGTTATCACACTTCAAATCTCGATGGATAATTGGGGGATCATGACTGTGCAGATACAACAACCCTCTGAGAATCTGTCGTGACCAGCTCTTCACAGCTTTCATATCCACATGTTTGTGCCTCTTTCGGTACTGCCTTAGAGTGCCAGAGGTGAAGATTTCAGTGATGAAATTGACATTCTTAGACTTCGTATCAACCCATGAATTGTAGAACTTGATGATGTTTTTGTGTTTCAAGGTCTTCAACAAGTGCACTTCCGAGTAAAGCCGTTCGAGGTCCTCAGGCTTTTGGAGCGCATCCTGGATCTTCACCTGATTCCAGGCAACTTCTATTCCATCCACTTCATCAAACGCTCTGTACACCGTCTTGAACGCACCCTTGCCAAGAATTTCATCATACCGCCCATACCGACCCGTGGGATCCACCTCCACAAATTCAGGCTCCCTGTCATCCGGGTCTGGAGGATTTGGATCTGTAGAAGCTGGAGTATCGTCATCCCCCTTGAGTTCAACCATCCTCAGGCTTGAAGGGACACTCCTCCACCCCTCCCTGATATGACAAGCCAGAACTCCAAGGAAGCTGTCTTGTACTCAGCACCGTACAATATTGTTGTTCATAGTCCCACCTGCCTCTGGACCCTGCGCTCCCCTCTCCCAACCTGCCAGCTCACTCACCCCCCAGATGACTTCTGAAGCACGACACAGCTCCCAGCATTCGACAGACCTCCACGCGCTCCCAGCATTTCGAACTAAGTCATCATCTGCATGTAACCGGATGTTTCGTCAGCTTGGCAGCAAAATAAATGTCGCTCCAGTTGTTCCCGCTGAGAGAGAAACATTATTAACATATGACGATATATAGACGAACACAAAATATAAAGGTGACGAAGCTCGAGACATGGTCCCCCTATGCGGTATATCTCCAGAGGTCCCCACCAGAAGTTCACCAGTGCATTAGTCTATCAAACCAGAGTAGAAGCAAGGAAATAGAATCTGTTTAAAACGGGCCAGACAGAAGTTACCACATTTCAGATGGATGCATCAGTGATCTATATGCGCATGCCCGACTGCCTCATCGCCATTAGATATAATTTTCATGATACTGAATGATGAGGATATGAACACGAGGATGAAGAAGACAAGGATGACATTACAGAGGACACATATATAGCCACAGCATGATACCTTATGGTATGCACCATGAATGATTTGATGTCCAGCAGCTGTTTCCTTGCAAGAAATGCACTGCACTCAGTGTTGCATAACTGCATACCCAGAAGCCAAACAATACCGACCCTCGGTTCTCACAATAGAATTATCATTCTCCACTCTTGATATTGTGTTCTAGTGAAAGAGAATGAACAAGCTGTGCCCCAACCGCACCCAAATGATGATTCTTCGGAACGTACTCTAACAATGTGGCACCAGGAAGATGATGAGATCAAGAAATACTACGTAGCAGGAAGATGATGAGATCAAGAAATACTATGTAGCATACTGCATTGCATACCAAGTTCCATATGTAAACAGAGAACAGACTGATCAGCTTGCTATCTGAACTCTCTGAAAACTATCTACCGAGCACTAGCACCTCAGCAACCCTTGAAGCACAACAGAAAAAGCCATGGCATGCCACAACTACCCTTGTTCTCTTGTGTCAGCCACATAAATAAAACCCACTCCCCACTCGCTGTTATTCTGGAAGGTCACAACAAGCTGATAAGAAAGTTGACCCTGAGCCTGATTCCCCAAGGCTCAAAACAACTTTTTGCTGGCTTCTCCATAACACACCTTCAGAGAAGAGCCACACTCATCATATAAAAGCAAGATGCACGCTCTTGAGAGAGACTGAGACGCTGTGTGTGTGACAACAAGAGCAACTCTGACCCCATCAGCACCCCAACTACAATGTAGGCAACCGCATCCCTGTGGTGCGCACACAGCATGGTAGGGCAGGATGGAGCTTCCATCTCTTTTGGAGAGGGGAGAGGCAGAACAACAGCTTTCCTGTGGGGTCCTGCAAAAGCATCTCCACATGGAGTCTTCAGCACTCAATATGGCCTTCAGTCTTAAATACAGCCTTAGTTAGGCACAGCCTCAACACACTGACTCATTCCAGTAGTTCCCACTTAGAGACATTGTCAGGCCTCCAGTGTGCAGGCTTATCAAATAACCCCCATCAATGTACCGCTGCCATGTCAACCCCCTCTCCTCCTCCTGCAAAACTATCCATTTCCAATTGACATCCCCTCTCCTCTAATCCAACTACACATGATAGTGTTATCTGATAATTGGCAGGAAAGCAGCCTTCTGAATCACATGCCTCTTTCTAAAATGCAGGATTTCTTCCAACTCATCAGCTCATAGAGAAGTATAACCAGAGTGTTCTTCTTTTCTAGATACTCATATCCAGGCCTGCATAACACCTGTATGATTATCTATTGCCGCCTCAAGTGTCATCATATTCTAATATATCGTGGTGGAACTCCACAAACAGGAGACGGAATCGCAGACAACCGGCAAACCAAACTGTTTTCCTCGTTCCAAGAAGAAAATCTTAATTTTCTACACCAAACATACCTACCAACACAACGTGTCAAACTGCTGTAAGATATATCGTTTTGCCAGAGCATGCAAAGAATCTGGGTCTTTCGGCACCGACTCTTCTCCGACAACATAAAGGAATTTAAGCGCATGCGAAGAATCTGGGTCTCTCGGCACCACTGTTCTCCGACAGCACGAAGAAATTTTTGATGGCAAAATGACATTCGATAAAGTCAAGTGCAAGTATGAAAGCATGATCTCACCACATGGACAGTAGAAAGACAAGCACGGTTGATCCTCACACAGAAGGGCCATTGGAGAAACTTCTGCCTGTGCAGATACAAAACTATTCCAAGGGGATGGACACTCTTACTTGTCGCTCCTTCCGCAAAATGTGGTTAGTGTCCACCAACCTCCCAATCCTTCAGACCCAGAGTCACCATATCCAGTAACCTTTGCCTTCTCCACGAATAGCAGACACATCCAGTGCCCATCATGCTGAGGTAACCAGATCCTCTTTCCATTTCCACCAGCTCGAACTACTGCCTAAACTGCCTTGGCACTGCTCTCCGGCATGCTCTAACTAATGATTACAGCTATTATCTTCAGTGGGTCCCCTCTGGACAACATAACCTCATCTGGTTATGCTGAAAAAGGTAGAACCACATGCTTCGAACTCGTGAACGAGATAGAGCATTCTTCTCACCACAAGCAGTACAACCAATCCCCAAAACTGGCTGAACCCATCGTGCCACGACTTCGAAAACTCCACGTTCGGACAAAACTCACAACTACCCACAATCTCCCCCCCCCAAAAAAAATGACAGAACTCTCTCTCTCTCTCTCTCTCTCTCTCTCTCTCTCTCTCTCTCTCTCTCACACACACACACACACACACACACACACACACACACACACACACAACAGCTTTTATGATGCGAAAGAAGTTCAGAAACAGTTCTACACTATCCCAGCGAAGGAACACACTGTGGAAAAGCCCTCTAAAGGAAATAGACAGCAGGCAGAACGACACACATATGCATGTGCCTGCAGAAAGTTGACAACAGACCAACTCCCACAGAAAACAGCATGGTTTGGCAAATCAGGTGTTTTGTGATGCCTCCTTATTTCAGCCACCTGGTCCAAGCTGCAGCACAGCCAACCAGGGTTAGCAGCCCTTGGACACCAAGAGGACCGTCTGATACAGTGGTCATCTGTGGCCATCTGCAGGATGGAACAGGCAATCACCCGCAACACCAGTGGCTATGTACTCGAGCTCATCAACCTTGAAGGTGGGACCTCGGTATCATATACGTAGGTATTCAAAAACACAATTATCTCCAGCTCAGGATGGAGCATGATCAGACTCCATAGGTTCTCTATCAAAAGTCCAAGGATCTGGGGCGGCCAATCGTAATCCCAAACCGTAGAGGAGAATGGCTCCATAAGGTTATCAAATCAATGTGATGCAGCATTTCTCAGCTATTTGGTGGCAGCAGCAGCCCATCAACAGTGAAACAATACCAGTGCAAGTGATGCTATACACACTATTGGAACTGCTAAACAGTGAAACAGATACAGACATTAGATACCGCTAAGTACTTATTTTCCGGGCCCGCTCATGCATAGACAAGTGAGTTCGACATTCTATGTGGGGGCATGGTACACAAAGAGACATCAGTGTTAACTCCAGAAAACAAATCCTACACAGAATACAAGTCACTAAGCTGTATAAAAAAATAAAAATAAATAAAAATCACTAAGCTGTGGAACATGACAAAATGGCCTGTCCACTAACAGAGAGCTTAGACTTTGGGTTGATAGCAGCTGGCCAACATGAAGCCAAAAATACAGGATGTCCAGTACCCCAGATCAGGCCGTTGACAGCAGCTGGCTAGCCACCAAGCCAAAATAAAGGCTGTCCACTGGCCGAGATCAGGTTGCCCCGCCGAGATCAGGTTGCCCCGCCGAGATCTCGATGGTGGGAACTGAACTCAAGTGCAACCCCGCGCCACAAAGTTGTTATGTCATCCAGAAAGCTGTTACGGCAGCCATTGCACCTTGCTAATATTCCGTGCTCTGTGGCGTCAGCACGGCAACATCCTCCAGAAAAATTTGAGCGACCCTCTGTCCATGCTTCCTGAGGCCCTACCGGCCCTCAGTAAGTCACCAGTGCCACCACGGAGGGAGGCACAATAAAGAAAGAGAGCGAGAACAGGGGATGAAGGAGGGGGCCAGGATCGAGGAAGAGATGAACAAGAGAGGCAAAGAGAAAGGGAGCTGCACCAGCCCAGAAAACACATCTGCTCTTTCTGGACTGGAGGTATTTTTCCACCACTTATCACTGCTTCAGTAGGAAGCATAATATCTATGCTCTTTACAGCTTTCTGATCGACGCCTGTGTTTTGCTTCCTCCCTCCACAACGCTTGTGTCACGATTCCGTTCTTGTGCATGGTCGTGGCACATCTGCCCTCCCAGCGTCATCCAGAGTGCTTTTCTTCTTAGCAGCTCAAACAGGTTGGATCTTGTGAATGCAAATAACCTCGTGGGTGTGTAGAAGCGGTCCGCATAGAGAAGTCGGATGAATATAAACGTAGCATCAGTGAGCAAGTGCAGGGGTTAAATGACCACTACCCCTGGAATTTAAGCTTGTGAGCCTAACAAGGCTGAGTAAGGACCTACGCAGGGGCGGGGTGGATATCACGGCCAGTATGGTTCCACTTTTGAACACCGTATCATGGCTGTAGTGGTTAAAGAGTCTTGGCTCTTGTGGCCAAGGGGACACAGAGGAGGTCTGAGGCCCCCAATACTGATCAGAACACCACTGTGAGGCTCCCTGGGAACCCATGTGGAAGTGTTACTTGCTTCAGTGTGACCAGGCTGTGTAGCAGCGGCAGAGGCTCCCTGGGATGTGGAAGTGTTGCTTCGGTGTGACCAGGCTATGTAGCAGCGGCAGGGTCATGTGCTGATGAGAGAGAAGTGTGCAACAATTGCCTGTGTATGGACGAAGCTAAGTCCTGAGTGGTGTTCTGTGTGGTGTGAGTAAGGACAGTAAAGCCATGCAGGGGTGGGGTGGACATCATGGCCGGTATGGTTCAACTTTTGAACAACGTATCATGGCTGTAGTGGTTAAGAGTCTTGGCTCTCATGGCCAAGGGTGCCGGTCCGAATCCGTGCATGCACGGAGGTGGTCTGAGGCCCCCAGTACTGATCAGAATACCAATTCCACCAAGGCTGGGCCGGCAACCGGCCAGTTCAGCTCGCCCAGTCCAACCAGGGCCGGACTGGTCCGGGGAGGTGAACCGGAAAATTGGTTAAAAAAAAAAAAAAACCTTAAAAAAGCCCGACTGAGCTCTTCAAGATCTGTCGAAATCTGCAATAAAACTTTGAAGGTGCAATTTTTTTCCGGGGGGTTTCGAAGTGGGAGGGGGGATATTATTGGGGTGGGTTCAGGCAGGTATGGCTTTCACGTGAAGGGGTCAAGTAAACAAGTTTACTTATCTGACCCCCCCGTGGCCCAAAAATTCCAATTCAGCACCATAGGGTATCATGGACTACGCCAAAACTTACAGTTCTTCCAGAGTATCGCGCTCGACAGCAGAGTTATGGGTTCAGGTTTCAGCTCGTGCAGGCAGAGCGTTTTCTGTTTGTCTTTTTCTATATATGGTGGGTCATCAGTTCGAAAGGATCTTGCCTGGAAGTCTGTCCAGGTACCTGTAGTGGAGCGACGTCCATTCTTGGGCTTGCACCTCAGACAGCATTGCTCCTCTGACTTCACGAGCCGAAACCCGAACCCATAACTTCTTCCCCAGAGCGTAGGGACATCAGAGAAGCATATAATCTCAGCAAGCCACTACGTCCTGGCTCAGGGTGGACGGGTATCAGGATCTGCCAATTAGATCTGGTCCGTGGTCCATCGGACCACAAGCTGCCAAATTGAAAAAAAGGGGCCTATTGGACCTCACATCTTGAAAAAATTGTGTGGCGGTTCTCCACCGCTGATCTGTGAAGATCCGCAGCGGAGATCCTCCGCCCGTTCTTTTCAAAAAGTGGGGCCTTCAGCGGCGGAGATCCTCCGCCTGTTCTTTTCAAGAAGTGGGGTCCAAACGGCCCCAATTTTTGTTTTTAAGGAGGCAGCGGCCTCCCGGGGGCTGGGGAATCGTGGGAATGCCTGTGACTCCCTGGTACACCCCCCGCCCCCCCCCTCGTGATGCGCTGGGTTCGACTGGGGGTCTGCCCGCCCGGTCCGACCAGCAGGCTCCCAGTCGTGGGAGGGGCCCCGGGTCCAGCTCCGGACCAGCCCTGAATACCACACCGTGTTTTTTGTTTTCTTGAATTTCAACCATTTCTCAATTTGTGTCTCATCCTCACACAGGGGCCATGCTAATCCTGTCTGTACCGTTCCAATTTTAACGGATGTCCCGAAGGGCTACCGTACCAGCTTCTGACAGTCAATAGGAGGAAATTCAGGCCTACTGTACCCACTACTTCAAAAAAAAGGAAGCAGGTCCAAGGGGCGGTGGTTTAGCGAGGCACTTTCCAATAACTCCTGCCTGTACATCTTCTGCGTCTTCCTCACAGTCTTCCGGTTGTACATCTTCTGCATCTTCCTCAGCCTTCTGGTTCAACTAGCTGTCTCGAATACTGGCTGATGTTTTATCTTGAACCGCCGCCAGTACCTTTCACAGACTTTTTCTTCATCTCCGAGCATGCCGGAGGGTTCCCCTCACAGGGTCGGCACAGCCTTGGCCCAAGGTCAATTGTTTTAAACAGATTTCGAAGAGGAAAAAAAAAACAGAAAAGATATTGCCATAGGAGAAAAGAAAAAGAAAAAAAACATCGTGAGGCATCACATGCTCTTGGAACGAGTGTTTCCCGTTTTGCAGATTAAAAACAAGAATAAAAAAAGAATAAAAAAAGAAGAAGAATGAAAAAAAAGAGAGACATGCTCCCGCTGTCACTGACAGCCTGACAGCCTGTTGCCGGACATGCAAGCGCTTTCTCCTGCAATGGGCCTCTCTGCTCCACTCACCAAATTTCCAAAACGAGAATGAATCTTACATAGAACATGGAAAGATACGCCGCCATATCCCTGCCTTTTTGCATGTCCTGAGTCCCCTTCTCACGACATACACAAAAGACAAGAATATGCCATTGTATCTTTCCATGTTCTAGCGTAAGATTCTCAGCAAAGATCGTTCGGTGAGTATTGGATCGAGGTGCTCCAGCGGTGATGGCCCAAAGATTTGCAAAGAAGATCCTGACAAAAACGAAAAAAAGTAGATTCTTTTTTTTTCCCTAAAACTACACTATTCTTTTCTCAAATCTGTCATTGTATTTCAAATCCTTTCAATTCACCTTCACTACCTACCTACCTCTACTCCTAAGGCTTATCCAGGGGACCCCTGTGAACATCAAATGGGATGCATGTTGCCCCCCGCCCCAACCATCGCCGTCATCTTGCTGCAGCACTGCGCCGATTCCATACTGGCTCGCATCCGTAGTAACTACGAATGTCAGTTTGGGATCTGCAATGCGGAGTACTGGGTAACTTACCAAGGCTTCTTTTTTAAAGCTTGAAAGGCATTCGTGCACGCAGTGTCCCAAGAATAGGGAACATTTTTACTGGTCAACCGCGACAATGGACGAGCAACAATAGAGAAGTGGGGCACAAACTTTCGATAGTATGACGCGAGACCAAGAAAGGACTGCAGTTCGTGAATGTTTGAGGGTTGAGGCCAATTGCGTATGACCTCAACCTTGGTTGCCTCAGGCTCCAGGCCTGCAGCAGACAACCCATGCCCAAGATAGATGACACTATCCTTCCCAAACTCAGATTTCTCTAGGTTGAGATGGAGTTGCGTCTTCTTGAGGATGGTGAGCACTTCCTCAAGGTGCTTGAGGTGTTCCTCCATGGATTTGTTGAAGATCAGGACGTCATCGAGGTAGACCACCACGAACCGGCCAATCTGTTCGCGGAGGACCTTGTCCATGAGGCTTTGGAAGGTGGCTGGTGCGTTCGTTAGACCGCAGGGCATTACGGTAAACTCATGAAACCCATCGCGTGTTTTGAACGCAGTCTTGTGCTGGTCCGCAGGATCGACTTCATCTGGTGGTAGCCAGACTTCAGATCGATCTTGGAAAAGACCTTGCACCCACCTGCGGCGTCAAGCAAGTCATCTATGCGGGGCAAGGGATAGGCGTTCTTTCTTGAGATGCGGTTCAGACCGCGATAGTCAATACACATGCGAAGTTTGCCTCCCTTCTTTGAAACAAACAAGACAGCAGCACCAAATTCAGACTCGCTAGGCTTGATCCACCCTTTGACAATCATTTCATCGATTTGTCGTAGGAGTTCCTTCAATTCGTCAGGTCCCATCCGGTATACGCAGCCCTTGGGAGGAACAGCACCCTCGACCAACTCGATGGTGTGTCGGACCGATCGTGTGGGGACTCCACGTGGCTCGGCCAAAACTTCTGGAAACCGATCGAGTAGGTTTTGGATGTCTGGTGGAACGGGAGGGGGTGGAGGATCAGCAAAGGGATCACCAAGATCCGGTCGCAGGTCGCGTATAGAGACAACCGAATCTGAAGTAGGGTCATTAGGACCATTAAAGGGTAGAGAAATAAAGGTGTCGGGAATAGTAGTACTAGAAGTAGTATCACTAGCTAAAGTAGTAGCGGAATTAACAGCAAAAGTAGATGGCACATGGGCACGACAAACAAAGGCAACATACAACCGTTCGTCCTCCTTGCGCCATTTCTTGCAGAACTTCATAGCATTTAGAAAAGTCACTGGGGATTCGTGCTTCTCATCCAAAAGGACGGAAAGCTCGTTCCCTTGAGCATCTTTGACCATGAAGAGCGACTCCTTCTACTTGGTCCACTCGCATTGGGACTGCAGCCAGCCCAAGCCAAGGACGGCGTCGAAGGGGAACTTGTCAAGGACATAGAAGTTTAACGCGTGGGTGACAGTTTTGTCCTTGTCAAAGGTCATGCGCACACCTTTGACTGCATGCGTAGAAAGACAACCTCTTTGTTGCCAACTTCAGTTCGGTAAGGGTTCTGCAAGGCCACTTGCTTCATCCCCAAGTCCACCTTGCGTATCCCGTGCGGTGACATGAAGTTAGCCGTAGCACCACAGTCAACCAAAACACGGAGATAGCGGTGGTTTATGAGAAGTTTGAAGAAGATCAACTTCACGGTCTCTTGGGCACGCTGCTGTTTCACCTTGCCCCAATGCTCCAAGTGGTAGTGGAAGTTGATTGCCCAAGACTCCTCCCAAGGCTCGACATACAAAACACTACTCACCTCAGCCTTGTCTTCAGCAAGTGGTTGGGCTTCAAGCGAGGACTGCTGATTTGCAACAGATTCAGTCTCCCCTGCTGTAGAGTTTGCTGAAGTTGACTTAACGCCCGATTCTGGTTTCCCTGCAGCCTATAACAATCTTGTACCTTATGGTTTGGTTTTTGGCAATGCAAGCATACCCCCTTCTTGAGTCTACCCCGCCAGTCATTTTCAGTAATCCGGAGGTGGACCCAAGGTTTCGTAGTCGCATTATCCGGTTTAGGTGGGGTCTTGACTCCCTTGGGAAGTTGGACATAGTTTTTCCCTGCACTCTGATTCGGCCTCTTTGTATTGCCAGTCTTTTTTAAGGCAGTAATTTTTTCTTCTTCGTGGTTTGCGTCCGACTCATGGACCGAAGAACAAGTATCAGGGTCCTGTTCTTGGTCGTCACCAAGAGTGGGGTCCTCTGCATCGGCTTTTTCTTCAACCTCCAGCAAATCATGCACAGCAAAACGGTTGCTGCCTTTGAACCGTCTGTCGCCCATGGGCTTTTTGTTGCCTGTTGTGGTGACGAGGTCTACAACCTCAAAACTGACTATGTCCTTCATTAAGGTGAACCAGTCAGTATAACCAATGAAGTCCCTGCCTAGGCGATTAGTGAAGTTGGTGGGAACCGCGCCTTTAACCACATCCAAGCAAGATTGAGCAGTCAATTCCAATCCGGGTGTAGCGAACATCTTGCTAAGGTAGGTCTGCACGCTTTTCATGGAGCCTCTCCACTTGCTGCGCTTGGTTTTGTCAAGTTGGATTTTTGCCCTTGCTGCAGCGTGTGGATCAAGGTATTGTGAAACCAGGAGTTCCTCAAGGGAGGCAACCGGGGTGGCCTTAAGCCATCTTGTTAGTTCAATTTTAGGAATCCCAGCTTGCGTAGCTTGGACCTCTAAGAAGCCCCGCACGACCGGCTCGACATTCATTCCCATGATCACGGACTCGGTCTCAGATTGCGTTCCTAGAAACCTCGAAATATGCCCTCATGGAGTTGATCCAGGACCTCACGTCTTCTTTGTCGTCGTACTTAGACGATACTTGAACCCCCTTACGATCCACATAGGCACCGGCGTAGCTGGGACCAGCTCCTGCTGGTTCCAATCTTAAGGCTGCACCAGTAGAAGAATTTCCAGCCTCGTTGCTTGTCACAGCAACATCGGAATCTGCACCTGTTGCAGGTCCCGAGAGGGTTGCCATCACATTCAAGGACGAAGATACAGTAAGAGAGGCAGAGGTAGTTTCAATTGCAGCTTCAGATCCAAGGGGTAGAGGAAGAGGGTTGGCCACTCGAGCTTGTCGCAGCTCAGCCACCTCCTTTGTCAATTCGTGGTACTTGGGTCATATCAGTCAGATCATCTTGAAGTGTTCGTAACTTTGCGAAACTTCAACGATCTGAGTGGTATGATCTTCAAGATTTCTGACTTGAACAAGGGCGGTGAGTATAGACTGCAATTGTTCCCCACACTGCTCTTCGGTCAGTGAGGGAACAGTCTCTAGGATGGCCACCTGCCTTTTCAGCAATGACTCCTTCCTCTCCTTCTCTGCCTCCTGTTCCCTTTTGGTTGCACTATCTAGAAGTGCTTGTAGATACGGTTTTTCCGCATCACTGGCTGCATCTAACAAGGCCCACCATTCCACTAAAGTTAGCTGAGCCATTTTTGGACCGTTAGTATAAACAGGTGTGTCAGAGAGTCGCCAATCAGCAAAAGAATCAATTAGACTCTTAAGAGGTTCACTCCCCTTCTCACTTGGACGAACACTCCTTTTCTCAGTCCTTGCCCACTCCAAACGGTCACTTTCCCTCTCTTCCTTCTCTCTCTTCTTTCCGATGGCGGGTCTCCACGGGCATCGGAAATGAACTCAGAAAAACAGATTTGAAAGCTCATAGAAGAGAAGGTAGAACTCCTAGCCGGAGCGGCATTTCATTTGGACGTAGAGAGCAGCAAATCAAAGAAAAACAAACAAGTTCAAATGAGAGGCCTGATCCAGCGACCCAATCTGATCAGACTGCATACGAGGTCCTCTCAAGTCCAATCTAACCAGCTCTGTGACCGTACAGCAAATCAAACAACGAGTGACTAAATGCAACAATGGAGAATTGAGTGGTGTACAGGGTGTGAGTCAAGCCACAAACAATGCAATCAAAAGACATACGAAACGTCTCAGTCGAGATCCCCTCGGCAGTGGGTGTCCTAACCAAGAAGAAAGAACTTTGTAACACAGTCAGAAAACAATGGGCTGACGGCTAACCGATTTGGGCCCAAAAGGGCTCTTCTTGTTTGGGCCCAATCTCTCTGGGTTCCAGAGGTCCCACGTAGGTCGCGGCCAGGTACCAACCAAGAGAAGTCCCTCCTGGACTTGGTTCAATTTTTACTGGACTGAAAAACGAAATTTCAACTTCCGGCAGAACCTACAGACTACAACCGTTCAGAGATGAAAAGACAAAAGCACTGTAGAAAGACTCGGCATTTAGAACAAGATACTTCATTTTCCATCCATCGGGTGAGTAGGTAGATCACATGCATTCAGTCACACAATCAAGACCACAGAGGAGTAGGAAAAGAAACCCAGAGTACCACAGCAGGACAATCAATACCATGCACACATTCATGGGCATCCCGTAGGTGCACGGCAGTTACCTGAGTGGCCTTGAGCTTCGAGATGAATAGAACTCACCCCCCTCTCATGTGATCCTCCTGACCCCTTTAACGCTACCCCTACACTAGTGTCCTATCTCCTAGGAGGGTCTGACTCCAACACCAAAGTGCAACACCGGATCCCCCATCGATGTTGAAGAACAAAGTAGCAACTTGCAGTCCGTAGATGTTGAGTCGCCGCTGACCCTCAAGCTTGCCTACTTGAGGGCAGCCCTTAAGTTGCCAAGTGTCTCCCTTGAATCAGATTCCAGGTGCGAGTGCCTCTCACTGTCACCTCTCTCAGATTGTCGCATGAAGCCTCCTCTAAATGTCTCGCCACCCTAATCTTACTCTCAAGCAACCTGGTTAGGCTCAACGCCGACCCTCCATGACCTAACCATGGTGGGGGCAGCTTCCCTCAACCACGCTGATCCTCTTCCCTTCACAAACCAACCCTAAACCTAAGTGTTGCCCTCAACCACTTAAGTTCAGGGCAGCAAAGTCAACTCTCGCCAGCAAGTAGAGTCCGCTCCGAGACCAATGTTATGATCCTGGCCAATTTCGAAATACACATCCATCAGATAGTACAATGCTGCCCAATTACAGAAAGAAATGAATGAACTTGAGAGAAGAGAGAAGATAAGAAGAAGTAAGAAAGAAGAAGAAGATGTACACCATCAAAGACAATGACAAGGCTTTTCTTCTTCGCCCAACAATCTCCTCCTCCTTATCTCCCCCTTCTCTTATTCATACAAGAAATAATAATACGACGTTGAATGGCTGATCCAGAATCAATGCCTGAGTCCCTCTTCTACTGCAAGTATCACCATAACCATGGCCGCCTCCCCACTCTTCACTCTCATAGGCCGAGGCTATGGCGGACTACTAGGCCTTGCCCAGATGCCCAAAGGACAACCCAAAGCAGTTGTGGCTGCTCTAGCTCAGGCCGCCATGCCCAACCCTGCCTTGACGCTTCTTAGTGTGGCTCTCCCCAGTTGGGGACTCCCTGCTGCAACGCCCACCAAGGTGATGAAGATGGCTGCCACCATAGCCAGGTAAGTACCCCTGGCGCTCCTCCCCCTTCCTTCCTTCTTCCTCCCTCATGTCCTTCTCCTTCCTCCCCAGCAGCGCTGCTCCTGCCAGCTCTCCACCAGCGTGTCGCCAAACTTGCACACCGAAAAAGAGGCCGGACTCTCCGCCCCGCCGGACGATATAGCGGCCTGCTTTGCCTTTTGGGCGGTGACTTCCAAGCCGCTCGGCCTTCCAAGCAACCAGTACCTCCTCCCTTTCGGAGGGAAACATCATTGCAGACTCTGATATTGCCCGTACAGGCCCTAGACCCAGACTGGTTGGACTGATATCCACCTAGACCTAACCTACAACTACTGGGCCTCTAAAAATGCCACTTTTGTCTTCTTCTGCACGGCCTTCAGTACCCGCACATCTACCCCTTCAAGGTGCGGTACCGGCCTACCCGCTACTTGAGTGCTTTTCTCGCTGCAACCCCTCAATGTCACGTCACGGCCACAGGTAAGTACCGGCCATGAGGGCCCAACGAACGAGCAAGTGCCCTGACGGGCAACACACATACTCATGCCAACCAGCACTCAGACAGGCACGGTCACACACACACCCAAGCCAACCAACACTCAGACAGACATGCAGTCCAGCAAGCATGCACACACAGACTTAGTAGCAGGCGGGAAACTTAGCAAGGCATTCAGTCTACGAGCAAAACTCAGAAATCAGCTGTGTTTCAGTCCATGTTTGGACGGGTCATCACAATCTGCTTACCAACAGCTGCATGTGTGTACCATTTAGCCACACGACTCAGTTGTTTAGAGTCGCATTCTGTTTGTTTTGGATGCCAGGATCCAAACTGCAATGTTCCCAGGCCTGACCAAGCAGTTAGCAAAGCCTTCTGGTTGCTTCTGCATTCCACCTGATTCTCCAGACCCATTCTCTTCTCTTGATCCTAATCGCAAAATGTCAATTAACAACATCATGCCACCTTCTCATCGAAATTTGGGGCCCACTCTCTGCGGAGCGTGCACTCTAGCTAGCAAACTGCTTCCGACCATCTCATCATCTTCACTCCTTGTAACACACCCAATATGTTGCTCTTTTTTACTTCCGAGAGCTACAGAATGTCTTTGATATGATGAGACAGACAGCTACACAGCAATGTGGACTATGTGGATGTGGCAATCACCAGTAGATCACTGGATTTAGTGAGTACTTGAAGGGAATGATTAATATTGGCACACGGCCCACTGTAGAGGTTGCCCACTGTAGAGGTTACCTCTAAAGACTATCCGCAAGCCTGGACAAAAAGAGGAAGAAACGGAGGACAGGAAGGACAAGCAGCAGCAGCAGCTATCACGACAGCAACAGAATAAGAAAAGAAAGTTGAGGGATAGCAGGGAGGAATAAGATGGGAGGTCATGGAGGACAAGGAAAACAAACAGCAGGCACAGCAAATGGGGGGGGAGAAAGCAAAGAGGCTCGAGGGAAGAGAAAGAGTAAGAGGAGAAGCAGGATAATCACACGGAAACGGCCAAGGATGGTAGATGATGACAAGGAAGATATGGAGGAAGATAAGCAATCAGATGAGGAGGAAGACGAGGAGGAAGAATAAGGAGGAGAAGAGAATAGCAAAAGCGCGGGGATGAGAAAGGAAGAATACTAAAGAAGAAGATGACGATGAACAAGGACTTGGACGAGGATGATGAAAGGGACGACGAAAGAAGAAGAAGAAGAGAGGGACGACGAAAGAAGAAGAAGAAGAAGAAGAAGAAGAAGAAGAAGAAGAAGAAGAGGAAGAAGAAGGACGAGGACTAGGAAAATGATGATAAGAAGAAGAAGAAGAAGGACGAGGAATAGCAAATGACGATAATAAAGGCACGAGCACGAAAAGTGAGCGTACTAAAGGAGATGATAATGATGATGATGATGATGATGATGAAGGACAAGTACGAGGATGATAATAACTATTGGGACAAGGGAGGAAGAATACTAAAGAAGAAAACAACGACGATGAAGAAGAGGAAAAAGGATGAGGATGATGATAGGACAAGGACGATAACAAAAGCACGGGGACAAAGGAGGACAAACACTACAGAAGAAGAGGAAGAAGAAGAGCATCGTACAACTGAGCACGCACGACGAGTAACAGAGCCCAATGTTTAGTATGACGACGACAAGGACGAGGATGACGACAAGGACGAGGAAAGAAGAAGATGAAGAAGAAGAAGGACGAGGACTAGGAAAGTGCCGATAAGAAGAAGAAGAAGGACAAGGAATAGGAATATGACGAGTAACGGAGACCAATGTTTAGTATGACGACAACAAGGACGAGGATGACGACAGGGACGAGGAAAGAAGAAGATAAAGAAGAAGGACGAGGACTAGGAAAGTGACGATAAGAAGAAAAAGGACAAGGAATAGGAACATGACGAGTACTGAAGGAGATGATAATGATGATGATGATGATGATGCGAGCTTTTACTTTCGCAGTATACACGTCATGTCCATGGCATGCGACAACTGTCGCGATTACCCTTCTACCTCACTGCTCAGGTAATCCTTCCAGCCACCGTCCCTGAATTTATACCCTATCATCCTTATCCTTCCCACCTGCTTGTCGTCAATTCTCGCAGTGTCCTCATCATCGTTGCCTCTGATTTCTCCGTAGTCACGCTCTGTAACGCCCTTGTCATCGTTGGTTTCCCGTGATCATCGATTTGCTGCATATAACATCTTCCTCCTGTGTATGTTCCTATGGTAGTCTATTTTGTTTCTATTCCTCTTTGTGCCGAAATTCCGTACTCAATCAATTTATTTCCCTTTCAGCCGTATTTTTGTCGAAAAATAATGTTGAAAATTTTATTTATATCTGACTTGTCTTTTTGGCTTTCTTCTGGCTTTGTATGTTTCTTTGTTTTTCGCATGGTCATGGGTTTCATCATTATTTTTCAGGTGAGTACTTTCATCTTCTCGTCGCCTGTTTGTTATATGCTTACTCTGGTTCTCCGTTCGATTCATTTCACTGCGTATGTTGGGAAATCATTACGGCCATTTTTGCATCATTATATCTGCATGTCGCCGATCTTTTTTATGTGATTTCAGGTTAGCAAGTTCCCTTTTTTTTTTCGTTTTGTTTTTATCTTTTATTGCTTTTCTTCCTCTGATTTTATATCATTTTCCGATTGGTGTTTCTTCTGTTTCCAAACACTCTCGGAATTTCTTTCGGACTTCAGCGTCTTTGCAACTTTTGATGAATGCCAAAATCGTCGTGCGGGTTATCCTCCATGGGTAGTACATCAATCGGAGTTCCCTACAAAACAGCTTCATTACCGTGGTCAGGTCTGCGACATCATAGGTGTTCGCCACCATTCTGTGAAACGTGCCAATTATCATCAGTATCTTTGTTTTGTCGGAACCCGCACTCCTAAAGTGACGAAAGGTCCTGAGAGAGAATACTAAAGAAGAAAACAACGACGAAGAAGAAGAAGAAAAAGGACGAGGATGATGACAGGATAAGGACAAACACTACAAAAGAAGAGGAAGAAGAAGAGCATCGTTGAACTGAGCATGCATGATGAGTAACGGAGACCAATGTTTAGTATGACGACCACAAGGACGAGGAAAGAAGAAGATGAAGAAGAAGAAGGACGAGGACTAGGAAGGTGACGATGAGAAGAAGAAGGACAAGGAATAGGAACATGACGAGTACTAAAGGAGATGATAATGATGATGATGATGATGATGAAGGACAAGGACGAGGATGATAATAAACTACTGGGACAAGGGAGGAAGAATACTAAAGAAGAAAACAACAACAATGAAGAAGAAAAACGACGAGGATGATGACAGGACAAGGACAATAAGAAAAGCACGGGGACGGAGGAGGACAAACACTACAGAAGAAGAGGAAGAAGAAGAGCATCGTTGAACTGAGCATGCATGACGAGTAACGGAGACCAATGTTTAGTATGACGACGACAAGGACGAGGATGACGACAGGGATGAGGAAAGAAGAAGATGAAGAAGAAGAAGGACGAGGACTAGGAAAGTGACGATAAGAAGAAGAAGAAGGACAAGGGATAGGAACATGACGAGTACTAAAGGAGATGATGATAATGATGATGATGATGATGATGATAATGATGATGGTAATGATGATGATGATGAAGGACAATGACGAGGATGATAATAAAACTACCGGGACAAGGAAGAAAGAATACTAATGAAGAAAACGACAACGATGAAGAAGAAGAAGAAGAAAAAGGACGAGGACGACACAGGACCAGGACGATAACAAAAGCACAATGATGAAGAACAAACAGGTTCTAATAATTCACTTTTCAACTAGGCTACCAGAGTGGCCCGGGACCACTTGCCCGCCCTGGCCAAAAAAAATAAAAAATAAAAATAAAAAACTAGTTTTTAACATGTTTTTTTTAATTTAGTAAAGATTTTCAATGTGACCCTGAGGCAAAAGTTGCTCAGTTTATTTTCTGCATAGCATTAATTTTTTCAGATTTTTTGTTTTTTTTGTTTTTTTGTTGAGACCTTTGGCCCTTGTACGGCCGGGCCACCCGAGCAAACAAGGTGACCCGGGCGGCCCAGCTGGTAGCCTAGTTTTTTAACCATCAATAAATGACTAATAAAGCGTCATAAAGAACAAATAAGTCTCAGTAAAAAAGTACGTAAATCTGAAGATTAGTTGTAATACATCATTTCTTACCATGTCCATATCCTGAGAGAGGGGAAGAGAAAAGAGGGAGAGAGAGAGGGGGGAGGATGGGAACAAAGGGCTGAGCTGGATGCAGTTTTTTTTTTAATCAATGTCCTCCATTAAAAAAGAGGACGCCATTGACTTTGAAAATCCAAGTTCTCATCTCTAAACTATTTTTCCGTCTAGAACGTTGCCATTATTTTACTTTTCCACCAAAAACGTAAATTTTCACATCTAGAACGTTGATTTGCTCTGACATTTGCATCCATTCACTTTTATTTACTTCTAAGCTGTGTTACCAGGGTCGCCCGCTGCCCAGCTGGGTGACACGGGCAAACCTGAAAGGGGTGGGTAGGGGGAATGGGGCAATTTTGCGCCCACTGCGATGTGCCCAAATGCGACCTTATCTTTAAATTTGGTGGTCTCTGGGTGCGCCGCCCAGCTGGGCCACCCGGGTAAACCTCCACAAGGGAAGAGAGGAGGGGGGGGGGAGAGGGAATGGGGCAATTTGCGCCCGCTGAGATGTGCCCAAATCCGGCCTTATCTTTAAATTTGGTGGCCACACCAAAGGATGTCTACGGAGTATAAGCGGAGTGCAAACGGACTAGAAGGGGCTTAAAAGGGTACAATTATATGATATAATTTATTATTTTTCTTTTATTTTTTATTTTGTATGCCATAACGAATTTCTGGATGACCCCCAGCCAAAAGTTGTTTGATTTGTAAGTCTGCATGACATAGTTTTCTTTCAGATTTTTTTTATTTGTTTTTTGACGTTGGGACTGCCTCCCCGGGACTTTGCCAGAACCGGGCCACCCAGGCCAATCTGAGGTAACCCGGCCTCCCCGGCTGGTAATCCAGCTTTTACATAAATTTTATATATTTAATTTCATTCAAAATCATTTGCAATTTTTTATCTTATTTTGACGAGTACATTCCCAAGTTTATTTGCGATTTGTCCGCATAACTAAATCTTAATACTTTTTTATTTGCGACTTTTCATCTTATTTTCAATCCATGTTTAAGATTTCCACGTTCACGTTGTTATTCGCATTTTCTCATACGTCCGTATATCGCAGCATTTATCTCCAAAATTTAAAACTACGGCACATGCTCTGTTTCCACTAACAAACAGCCCAAGGGCTGGCTCAGGGACTCAGCTTCACCACTTCGCCAAATGCCAACATTCTCAATGTGTACGGACCACTTTCGAGTCCCGATACATTCAAAATGTCGGCCTTTGGCAAGTGGTGCAGTCAGCCCCTCAATCACACCGTCCACTTAGGAAAAAAAGTTTTTTTTTGCGGAAAGAAAATGAACATCGACACTCTCTCTCTCTCTCTCTCTCTCTCTCTCTCTCTCTCTCTCTCTCTCTCTCTCTATCTATCTATCTATCTATCTATTTATCTATCTATCTATCTATCTATCTGCAGCTGACTTGATCTGAATCTGAATCTGACTTAAACGAAAACGGATCTAAGCCCCCGCCCCAAAAAAATACGCACTTATTTAGATTCCCAACATTTTCGAAAACACCAACGAGCCTAGCTCAGTTGGTACACCCATGAACAGTTGAAATGCAGACCTGAGTTCGCATCCCGATGAAACTTGATGAACGGAATTGAATCATTCTGAATTCAAAAAATACAAAATCAAAAAGCACAATTAGTAAAGGGGCAATCAGCAGCTACCTCACTCGCTACATGCAATTACTTGTCATCTTTCCGCTCGGAAAGGCATTGAAAAAAAAAAAAAAGTGCCATCCTTCCACACGGACCCTGCTAATTCGTTGATTAGTCTTCTATTTATCCTTCAGAATTTTAACGGACGTGCGGAAGGACATCAAAGAACTTTTTTTTTTTTTTTTTTGAAATGCGATTGCGTTGACACTGGGCATTATCCAATTCGACGTAGTCAAGCTTAAAAACAATCAAAAATTCTACGTAATTAAGTTTAAAGCTATGTTACCAGCGCAACCCGGGACCACTTGCTCGGCAGAGCCAAAAATGGACAAATAAATAAAAAAATTAAAAATGACAATTGAAAAATCTATTTTTTCAATTTTAATTTGTCGAAGTTTTTTTTCGCTCCAATTTTAACGGATGTCCCGAAGGACATGGCAAAGAATTCCGATCCGACCCTGAGGCAAAAGTTGCTCAGTTTATTTTTCTGAACAACTTCTTTTGTTTTTGGTTCTTACCTTTCCCTGTGTTGGGAAACACGGGAAACACACTACTCCGAAAAGTTTGGAGGCCCGGTGGAGGCTCGACAGGAAAGAAAAATAGAGAAAACATTGGGACCTTGTGGGCCTGTGGTTACACAAAAAAAAAAAAAAAACTAAGACTTCGAATCCAGCGACGTACGTCCGGGAAGGCGCTCACGGAGGTGGGAGTCACACCAGTGCAGGCGACCAGGTTGGTAACACAGGTTTAAAGTGTAAACAACACAACAATCAAAATTCTGCGTCATCAGTTTTTAAAAGCATGACAATTCTACGTAATTAAGCTTAAAAGCGATCAGCAATCAATGTCGTCCGCTCGGACCTCTCGACAATAATGGGAAGGAGCGTTGTAGGAGTATAGTCTAAATTGTGCCATTTTTGACTTGCCAGTGCAAAAGGGCAAAAGGGAAAAAAGTGACGACCCAGCTAATTCAGAGAAACTCTAAGGAGATTTGGGAGGAGGGGGGTACACTCACCTTCAGAACGATTGAGGACTTCGACTCCTATTCGTCTATCCCAAAAAATAAGGCGGTTATTACTTGGAGCCTTCACCGGATTTATCAGATGTCATCTAATGCGGAGTTAGCAGTGCTGGGCATACTCACCTTACAAAGACTCCTACGATTACAAAATTACCCGAAGAAATAGTTCGAAGATTGCCTGGAAAAATTCGTCAGAAGACGGGCACCGTCATGGACAGTATGGGAAAATAAATATTGTGGATGGTAAATAATGAGATGCTACGATATAACTGAGGGACCATTCACGATTCTCAGTAACCTACGCGAATATGAGAAAGTTTTGAAGAGTATTTTCCATTTGCCACGTTATTTCGACCACGGACCCTGTGAAAATCCACAACGTAGAAGAGCAGGATTTCATGTATCCCCTACGGATTTCTTGCAGGAAACTTTTCAAAAAGGACAATACAAGGAAGGTTGGGCCTGGAAACTCCGCATAGCTTACTCCTTTTCGGATTTATTTTCTGTTTAAATTAAATTATTTTTTTTAT
The DNA here is from genome assembly GCA_003427395.1 of Chara braunii. Lineage (NCBI taxonomy): Eukaryota > Viridiplantae > Streptophyta > Charophyceae > Charales > Characeae > Chara > Chara braunii. Next base: position 3,675,702 of record BFEA01000046.1, read on the forward strand.
TTTTCGGACCTAATTTTCGGATTTATTAATTTCCGGATTTATTTCTCGTACAATTATTCGAATATTTTTCGGAGATTTTCTCAGATTTTTTCTTTTATTTTCGAAATTTTCGGCGAATTTCTCGGATTTCATTCTTTGTTTTTCTAGAAAAAGACGAAACCAGGTAAGATGGGCCTGGTAACTCTGCGTAGCTGTTTTCTTTTCTTTTCATTTCTTACGGATTTCAATTTAAGGTTTTCGGAAAGGACGAAACCAGGTAAGATGGGCCTGGTAACTCCGAGTAACCGACCTCTCTTCAACCCTATATTTCGGATGCAAAATTTTTTTGGAACCCATCTTTAGGTACCAGTGGCTTTCGGTGAAGGAAAAACGTGTTACGGGGAAACTGAAACTAAGGGAATACGGACTCTACCGAGAGTACTCTGCAGTAACTTAGGATGAAGGTAAGTATTTATCTACGGACTCTACCGAGCACTCTGCAGTAACTTAGGATGAAGGTACGTATTTATCTCCAAGTTAGAACCTCACCTTTACTTGGAATTGTGTTCTACCCTTCTGATGAGCCTGAAATCTGGCTCCGGTCGAAACCGGTAGAGCGAAGCCAGAATACCACCGTCCGTAACGGGCGGAGGTTGTAGCCATAGCTAGCAGCTCTTGGTTCCGAGCTCCTTTTTTTCTGAAGAGTTAGCATAGCTTTTCGATTCTGAGTTACACATTTTGGCATGTTGCACTCGCCACGTGCTTGTGTTTTGCGTACTGCTCACTTCAGTATCTGCTGACGTCGGCCCTCGCTCTACAACTCCAGCAGTGCAAAAGGAACCGGACTCCCAAAAAAAAAAAAAAAAAAAAAAAGGGGCTTTGTTTTATTTTAAAAAATAACAAAAAAGAAAAAAAAAGAGTTAAAATCGATCACAATTGTACGTAATTAAGTTTCAAACCAATCACAATTTTTTTTCACGAACTGGAGTCTAGAAACAATCACCATTTCTAAAACAAATTCCAAACGTAAGTTCTAAAGCAAGTTCTAAATGTTAGTTCTAAAACAATTCCCAAAACAACCACACTTCACGATTACACCTTAGAATATTCCTTTTTCACGTACGAACGGTTTATCGAGCTATTCAATCCAAATGTCCGTTGATTCGCGCACCGTTACCAAGCAACTCTTCGCTTGGGTTTCGTCATGCGCAAGCGCCGTACCGCTTTTTCACTAAAAACGCACACGAGAGGAACCACGTGACTGGACCACGGACGAAACTTCGGCCAGATTCATTCCGGTTTGCGCGCCGGGGGG
>BFEA01000046.1:3679777-3692107 GCA_003427395.1 Chara braunii
AGACAGACCCAAAACATTAACCGACAGAGAACGGGGGGGGGGGGGGGGGGGGCGAGAAGGCGGAAAAGAGGGAGGTAAGGAGGGACGTAGAGAGGGAGGGAGGGAAGGAGTGAGGGATGAGGGAGGACGGACCGAGGGAGGGAGGGAAGGAAGGTTGATCACCATTATTCTCAACAAGAAAAACGGCATGGCAACGTTGAAGATGACCTAGAGGTCACCGGGATGCCGATATACCCTAATCAATCAAAATAATTAATCAATCAATCAAGAATCAATCAAGAATCAATCAATCAATCAGCAAAGTGACTATGGCGTCGACTACCTGTCCTGCTCCGTTGCTCCTTCCTCCTAGCAGGCACGGCACGCTAGCTCCGTTGACATCTGGCCTGTGATGGCCCTCCTGCTGCACGCCGAGAGCACCTGATGTAGCACAACCGGCAGAGAGGGTTCCAGAAATGGCAGTGGCAGTCTGCGCTATCATTTTCTGCCTGTTCGCAGCTTTGATGCTACAAGGATTGACACGCGCGGAGAAAGCGCCGGGTGCGACAGCGGAGAGCGCGCGAGCGCGGAAGCGGGGCAGCGGAGGAGCTCGGGGGGGGTACGGCAGGACGCGCGGTCGAAAAGGGGGGGAGAGAGAATGGGCACCTACGAGTGAAAAATCTTCGCGTTCGTTTGCCTGCCTGGCTCTCATAACACACCTATGCCTGCCTGCCCGGCTCACGCCTGCGTTTCCCAACGCGAGCTAGGCAATCGGTGGGCCTCGCCATCCCCCGCCCTCACTGAGCTGACCCTGGCACTCGGGCTTTTCTAGCCATCGTGTCGTGTACAACGTATCTTGCCGTAACTCCGACGTTACGAGTGGAGGCCTCGCTGCACTACTCACTAAATGTGCGAAGTAAGCATGATTCTTCGGATAGAACACGGAAAGATTCACCGCCATAATTTTTTGTCTTTTGTGCATGTGGTGAGTAGTGGAGCGAGGCCCCATGTGTGTCCATGTTGGCGTTGGCGTGGTAACAAAAAGGCCTTGCTGCTGTTCATTCATTCAATCACGGCGAGCCCGAACCCAGTTATGCCAAAGATTCGACAGGTAATTGAATTGGTTGGGAAGCCAACCCAGTTTTCGCACACGCATCCGCGGCTGCTGAGCCCCACCAGAGCGCCACCAGTGGGAGCTGAACTCTGAAGATGCCCTCGTTCCCCGCCAGATGCCTCGCACCGCCAGCCCGACATCCCCCAACAGGCGGGAGAACTCCCTTTCCTTCCAATAATTGCTCGACAAAGTGCGGTTCCATTGGCTTACCAAATCTACGCCGGGCTCCGCCGCTCAACACCTTCCGCCCGACGCGCGGGTCAAAAGCTCGTCCTACCACCGGAGTACAGGCGGGGTACGGAGGTACTAGTAAAAATTCGGGTCTCGCTCAGTTGGTACACCCAGAACGACGCTGGCCGGAGCTGGGGTGTTACCCTGTGACCTGTTGATGCAGGAGCATGAGGCCTGGTAGAGAGATCTGGAGATGCTTAGGGGTGGGCATCCTACGGAACAGCTAAGGGTTGCTGCTGGGACGACGCTGGTCGGAGCTGGGGTGAGTTGTGTCACCCTGTAACCTAGCAGGATGTGGGGTGTGAGACCTGGAAGAGCTCGGCAGGGAGTAGGACTGTTGAACGGCCTCGGAAGGGGCGTTAGGGATTCCAAGGGTTTCTGAGCATTTGTAGGACCCGCCAGGTCTTTTTCTATGTTGTCAATTACAAGTTTTTACTTAGTTAAATCCAGTTCTCAAAAAAGGGGGTAGTCTGTTCTGTCTTTAAAATGTCTTCTGGATCCTGGGGTTTCCTGGCAATCTCTTCTAGGTAGTCTCAAGGCTGTAATACTSGGTGACTTAAGGCTGTTCGACRCCAGAACGAYGCTGGCCGGTGCCGGGGTGTTGCCCTGTAACCTGTTGACGCAGGGGCATGAGGCCTGGTAGAGAGATCTGGGGGTGCTTTGGGGGGGCATCCCACGGGACAACCAAGGGTTGCTGCTGAGACGACGCTGGCCGGAGCTGGGGTGAGTTGTGTTGCCCTGTAACCCAGCAGGATGGGGGGTGTGAGGCCTGGAAGCTCGGCAGGGAATACGATAGTGTTGGAGATCCTTGGAAGGTTTTGTTAGGGATTTTGCGGGATTGGGGGCTTTTTTAGGACTTTTGCAGTCTACTCCCGTACCTTTTTCTGAGCAACGGGAAGGAAAGGGATCGAGAGAGAAAGGTATCACGCGTCCTGCTAGTGAAGGGGCTAGCTGGTAGGACAGAAATAGGGCATAGCAGCAGTAGAGATGATGGCTTTGCTGCAGTAAGTCTTGCCAGAGTGGGGTGAGGAGGACTGTTGGTGGATTCCCGAGTCTTCTTCTGGTTTTTTACTATCTCTGAAGTTCCTTACAAAAAAGCTTTGAAGTAGGTCTAAATTCCTTCAATTGGACTTTCTCAGAACATCCTTAGTTTCACTGTTATGAAATTTTTGATGGTTTTTTTGAACGTACTCATGGTATGGTGGGCCCGGTTCCCAGCTCGTGCCAATTTGAGAGCATGTGTTTAAAATAAATATATAAAAAAAAAAAAAAGGTACACCCCGAAATGCAGGCTCTAGGTCAGAGTCCAGTGAAAGCAGATGAGCTCAGTTGGTAAGGCACGCAAGTGGCATTTAGGAGGCTTTGGGTTCAATCCCCATCCGCCTCATATAGCTTCCTTCCTAGCCAAGCTTGGCGCCCGCCACGTACTGTCTTAGCCCGAATGTCCGTTGTATACCAGGAGTTTTAGGGTACAACTTTGTAGGAGTTTGTAGTACCAGACATAGGGCCTCGTTAGACACTCCTTGTGGACCCGAAATCCACAAGGAAGTGCTCGTGGGACGATTCGTGAAAAAAAATGTGAAAACAGCACAAGGAAATTTCCTTGTGGCTACAGCCAATTTTTCCTAATCCCCAAGGGACCTCCCAAGGTCTCTCGGAGCACAAGGAAGCGCGAAATTCAGAGTGGCGAAGGCATGCGTCGACGCACAGTTTCAGTTTGAGGGTGGTTCAGACGTGGTCCGCCAAACTGGAGCACGAACATCCCTGCCCTCCACCGTCTGGGTGGCACCCCAACGGCTCCAAACGGGCACCGTCGGCATGAGGCCTTCGTCCGTCTAATCGGACGTCCCCGACCGGTGTCATGCGGACTGCTGCGCTGGCCGATCGTTGACAACGGTCGGAAATTTGAATGTTTGTACGCATCGGCGTTGTGTTCAGCGACGACAGTTTTATTTTGGAAAATTGTCGTTTTCGTCGGTTGTCGTCACGCCTTGCACGTCAGAGCACAGATCTTCCCTCGCTTTTTCTTCTGTCGACGGAATTCTTCGCTGGACGGTCGACCACTAACGTGGAGCTGCTGCCGTTTCCACGGCCCTTACATGGCCGACCTGCTGCACAGGCTGCCTCTGCTACTCCTCGTCGTCGTGCTGCTTCTCATCGTTGTCTCCTTCCACGCGTGTTTGGTCGGCCTGCTCCCTGTCACGGCTCACAAAAGGAGATCTTCCAAGAACGGCGACAGGATGGATCGACAATTGACCAACGGCAGACCGGCAGCTCCCTATCCTACTCCCTGTCCTGCGCTTCATCCACCACCTCGGCGTTGCTCGAGAAATCGCTCCGCAACCCAACGCGTAGCACAGCTGAACAACAGTCTCCAAGGTCGCTACGTAGTCGGGGCCATCGTCTGAAGCTTGCATCAATGTCCTCCGTCTGCACACGCAGCGGCTCCTTCAGTCGTCCCAGTGCCCTCTCCTGCTGACATCGAAGAACAACGGTAGACACGGACGCCACCACGGCCTGCAGCTCAAAAGGTGTCAACACCGCACGTCCACCCTCTCCGCCGACCTCCATAGTCGCAATCTGGACACGGACCCGTTGCTCCGCTACCGTGTGTGTCGTCCTTCCACACCCAACGAAGAAGCCGAAGATGTCCGTCAAAGTTGGCCCCTTTTCTCTGGATGCAGTCCCGCAGACGAAAATGTGTTCCAAGGCGCAGTCGACGTGTGTGAAGGTCGACGACGATGGACGCACCCTACGATGCCTGCGCACTTGCAACGGCCGGGGGACGGAAGTGACGCCGCCACACAGGCTTTCGAACGAAGGCATTTTTCGAAAGGTGTCAGACTTTTTTCGAAAGTCTGCTCGTCGAAAGGAACCCCCCCCCTCGCCACACAGACTTTCGAAACACCCAAGCCTTTCAATGTATGCACATTAGGGCCTGACTCATTGCTCACTACGGGTGTAAAACAAAAGTCTGAATCTTTGCCTAGAACATGGAAAGATACTTCGCCATAATTTTTGTCCTTTGTGTATGTCGAGAGTAGTGGAGGCAGACCCTTGGAACTGTCTCTTATACACATCTAGATGTGTATAAGAGACAGGTACTATACATAGGCCCTCGCTGCACTACTCTCGAAATGTGCAAAACGAGAGTGAATCTTCCCCTAGAATATGGAAAGATACACCACCATGATTTCTGTCTGTTGTCCATGTCGAGAGTAGTGCAGCGAGGCCCCATGTGTGTCCATGTTGGCGTTGACGTGGTAACAAAAAGGCCTTGCTGCTGTTCATTCATTCAATCACGGCGGCCCTGTCTCTTATACACATCTAGATGTGTATAAGAGACAGGTCTGACACCTTTCGAAACTTTTTCGAAAGGGCTGGTTTCGAAAGGCTGTGTGGCGAAGACACGACCTTGATTTTGCTCTTTTCGAAAGCCTGTGTGACGAGCCCCTAAGTAATGTGATGTGAGTAGAACGCCTACACCAATCTTCACCCACTGGGTTGCATTCTTTGCGAACAGCAGACCTTGCAAGCACACGGTCCCGCCCAGTCTATCTCCGTGTTCATGGGCCTCGCTGCACCACTCTTGAAATGTGCAAAACGAGAGTGAATCTTCCCCTAGAATATGGAAAGATACACCACCATGATTTCTGTCTGTTGTCCATGTCGAGAGTAGTGCAGCGAGGCCCCATGTGTGTCCATGTTGGCGTTGACGTGGTAACAAAAAGGCCTTGCTGCTGTTCATTCATTCAATCACTGCGAGCCCGAACCCAGTTTATGCCAAAGATTCGACAGGTAATTGAATTGGTTGGGAAGCCAACCCAGTTTTCGCACACGCATCCGCCGCTGCTGAGCCCTACCAGAGCGCCACCACTGGGAGCTGAACTCTGAAGATGCCCTCATTTCCCACCAGATGCCTCGCACCGCTAGCCCGACATCCCCCAACAGGCTCCAATAATTGCTCGAGAAAGTGCAGTTTCATTGGCTTACCAAATCCACGCCGGGCGCCACCATTGGGAGCTGAACTCTGAAGACGCCCTCGGTTGTCAACCCCGAGAAAGGGGGTAAGGATCCCGTTTAAAAAATTCAAGAACCCCGAGGAGGGGAAGTAGGTAGTTAGCTATAAGCCGAACCATAATAGGTTTTGGGGGGTCACGTTAGACCCTAGACACTGTTTACCAGAGACTAGTTGGGGTTAAACAGCAGAGATCTGAGGGAATAGGATTAAAGTAGGTGGTAGTTTGTCTTGTAAGTCCTTGAGGCCTTTACCTGTTTTAGATCCTTTTTTCTCTTCTTTTTGTTTGTAGTGGTTCCGTTCCTTACACTAAGCAGAGGTAGAATAGAGTCACAAACAACCTTGTTGATCTTCGACTGGAAAGTGCTCCTTTTTTTAATGTGTTCTTCGGGTCCAGTTGGTCCCGTAAAAAACGAAACCGGCTGATGCTGTCGGGATAACTTCGGGTTGAATTGTGAGGTCCCCGGCTTCTTTCTTTCAATGTGTAATATGAAAAGAATTAAAGAAAAAAAAAAAATCCACGCTGGGCTCCGCCGCTCAACACCTTCTGCCCGACGCGCGGGACCTACCACCGGGTACAGGCGGGGTACGGAGGTACTAATGAAAATTCGGGTCTCGCTCAGTTGGTACACCCCGAAATGCAGGCTCGAGTCCAGAGTCCAATGAAAGCAGATGAGCTCAGTTGGTAAGACACGCAAGTGGCATTTAGGAGGCTTTAGGTTCAATACCCATCCGCCTCATATAGCTTCCTTCCTGGCCAAGCTTGGCGCCCGCCACGTATTGTCTTAGCCGGAATGTACGTTGTATACCAGGAGTTTTAGGGTACAACTTTGTAGGAGTTTGTAGTACTAGACATAGGACCTCGTTAGACACTCCTTGTTGACTTGAAATCCACAAGGAAGTGCTCGTTCCACCTGTCCTTAGGGACGATTCGTGAAAAAAAATGTAAAAACTGCACAAGGAAATTTCCTTGTGGCATCTTTGTGGCTACAACCAATTTTTCCTAATCCCCAAGGGACCTCCCGAGGTCCCTCGGAGCACATGGAAGCGCGAAATTCGGAGCGGCGAAGGCATGCGTGGACGCACAGTTTTAGTTTGAGGGTGGTCCGCCGAACGGGAGCACGGACATCCCTGCCCTCCACTATTTGGGTGGCACCCCAACGACTCCAAACGGTCACCGTCCGCGTGAGGCCTTCGTCCGTCAAATCGGGCGTCCCCACCCGGTGTCATGCGGTCTGCTACGCTGGGTGATCGTCGACAACGGTCGAAAATTTGCATGCTTGTAGGCGTCGGCGTTGTGTTCGGCGACGACAGTTTTATTTTGGAAGATCGTCGTTTTCGTCGGTTGTCGTCACGCCTTGCACGTCAGAGCACAAATCTTCCCTCGCTTTTTCTTCTATCGACGGAATTCTTCGCTGGACGGTCGACCACTAACGTGGAGCTGCTGCCCTTTCCACGACCTTTACATGGCCGACCTGCTGCACAGGCTGCCTCTGCTACTCCTCGTCGTCGTGCTGCTTCTCATCGTTGTCTTCTTCCACGTGTGTTTCGTCGTCCTGCTCCCTGTCGCGGCTCACAAATGAAGATCTTCCAAGAACGGCGACATGATGGATCAACGATTGACGAATGGCAGACCAACAACTCCCTATCCTGCTCCCTGTCCTGCGCTTCATCCACCACCTCGGCGTTGCTCGAGGAATCACTCTGCAACCCAACGCGTAGCACAACTGAACAACAGCCTCCAAGGTCACCACGTAGTCGGGGCCATCGTCTGGAGTTTGCATCAATGTCCTCCATCTACGCGCGCGCAACGGCTCCTTCGGTCGTCCCGGCGCCCTCTCCTGCTGACAACGAAGAACAACGGTAGACACGGGCGCTGCCATGGCCTTCAACTCAAGAGGTGTCAACACCACACGTCCACCCTCTCCGTCGGCCTCCATAGGCGCAATCCGGATACGGACCCGTTGCTCCGCTGCCGTGTGTGTCGTCCTTCCATACCTAACGAAGAAGCCGAAGACGTCCGTCAAAAGCTGGCCCCTTTACTCTGGATGCAATCCCACAGACGGAAATATGTTTCAAGGCGCAGTCGTCGTGCGTGAAGGTCGACGAAGATGGACGCACCCAACGATGCCTGCGCACTCGCAACGCCCGGGGGACGGAAGTGACGCCGCCGCTGAGCCCATTTCAGCACTACGTCGTCTTCACGTCGTCGACCGCACGTCGTCGTCGTCGTCGCAGCCGTCAAATTCGAATTTCAAATGTCGACGCCCCCCGGGTTAAATTTCTTTCCCGTCGCCCGCCTCATGTTGTTTCCCGCCACACGTCGCTAGACCACACAGCCTCAACACGGACAAAAGACGGTGGACCAAGGACCACCGACCTCGCGGCCACTAATTTCCGTATGAAAACGACCGCGGGCATGCCACAAGGAAACATCCTCGAGGCAGGTCCCCAAGGATGAGTGGAACGACGCCGCAAATTTTCCTTAAGAGCCATAAGGAAATTTCCTTGTGGCTCAAGGAACTCGTAAGGAGTGTCTAACGAGGCCTATAGTTTTTATTTTTTTTCTCGAATTTGGTTCTGAATCTCTCCAAGACCCTTAGGCAAAAGTTATTTGTATTCTAATTTCGCACAACATAGTTTTTTTTCAGATTTTCTTGGATTATTTTTGAAAAGTCAAAAATCAGAAAACACTGCAAAATGTTGTCAAAATATATTCTTATTACTGTTTTGATTTTTTTCTCAAATTCGGTTATGAATTTCGACATGACCCTCAGGCAAACGTTGTTTGTATTGCAATTTTGTACAACTTCTGTTTTTTTTCAGAATTTTCTGATTAAAAAAAAAAAAAAAATTCGCACAAATTCGAATATGTACGTTATATTCGACGGTACGTTCTATTCGGGAAAAACTCAGCAATTTCGGAAAGCTCATTTTTTTTAGGTAAGTTGAATAAAACGTACGTACGTACGTACGTTTTTTTCGGGCCGTTGCTCCCCCCGACTGACATTGAGCAGAGAGTGTTGATGTTCATAGGGGGAGGCGACTGGAGGTGAGGCACAGCGACTGACCCATCCAAGAAGCTCGGTCCTGATGCTACCAGCTGACCCTTGGCTGGTATCGCACACCTGCTGGTAAGTGCGAGCTAGTGCTGGTAAGTGCAGCTCCCGCTCCCATGACTGGAGGGGAGGCACAACAATTGGCCCATCGAAGAAGCTCGGTCCTGATGCTACCGGCTGACCCCTGGGCGGTATCGCACACCTGCTGGTAAGTGCGAGCTAGTGCTGATAAGTGCAGCTCCTGCTCCCACATACTCCTTCGTTGGAGGCTTGAGCACGGATGTGGCTGCCACGGGGTTCCCCGTAATGTGATAAATGACAATAAAAAAGACCTGAAAGGCCGTCCTGTCCAGATCGACAGGTAATTGCGAGGATCTGGGTCCTCGACAGGCCTAAGGGCCCCTGTTACAGAAGTGCCCGCCCTAAGTGAAGGCGGGCCTAACAAATCTCGCGAGGCCCGTGCTGTCAATTTTGTATTTGGGGTCCAGGCAGTTTTGACGTGCCAGTTGGTTGAGGGAAACACAGGCCGAGCAGCAAAAACATTCCACGACCTTCCAGGCCTTCATGAAATGCAGGCCCTGGGCAAGAATCGCAGCCTCATACACAGACAGTTGGGAGGCCCAATCGAACGAGGCCCAGCAGCCGTGACAGAGGCACAGCCTCGTAAGGCCTACCGGAAGCTTTTGGGCAGAGGCCCAGGCCAGCCAGGCCACCGGGGCAGGCCGTCTCTTTCAATAGAGGAAAGAGCTCGCTGCCTAGGCTCTCATTCAGGCACTTGCCATATGATGTGGCAGTGCGCGGGCTGCTGAGCGCTAAGGGCAAGGTGCTGCGCGCATGCGGTCGTGCAGGAAGCAGGGCGCTGCTGAGGGCAGCGCCATAACCCAACCTCCATAGGCTTGGACTACAGTGAGGCGCAGGGGTGGTCTTCGGGTGTACAAAAGGAAGACGTGGGTGTAAGTCGAGAGCGAGAAGGATGATGATGATGATGATGTAAGGGAACATACATGATATTGGAGATGGTCTACATTGGGCAACATCTTCAAGTACTTCGTTGGTCGCTGACGTCAACAGTTGCATTGTCAATTAATAGGCAGACATTAGCTGTGTAGGAAGTAGGATGGGCGTCGAGCGCCAAGTAGGGAGAAGGGACTGGACTCTTATGTTAGTGGTGGCGAGAGCAAGCTCTCATTGACATTGGTTTTCAGTGTTATGAACCTTCATTGGTGTTATATTGGTGCAATACCGCTTTCTGGACACTGAGATTCTATTTGGCTTGCAATGTGTTTGTGCATTCTCGATATTGTCATTTCGCTGTTGCTCATTTTCCTTGCAATTTGGGCAGCAAGTTGGTGGGAGAGCTCAACCTTGAGAGTCAACATTCTTCATGGGCACCAAGCTGGTGGGAGACGGACGAAGCCTCTGAAGGGCCCTAGGCGAAGCACTTAAGTCACGGTCTCGGCCCGAGGCACATTTTTGCATCTCACAGAAGGTGCGTTTTCGACGGTATTCGAGAGAGTGTCTCACTTTTGTATGACCATACCCAATTCTCAGGGGTTAGGAGTGACACATGTCTTTGATATGATTAGAGAGTATGTGGGCGTGCACTTCGAGGGCACGCATTGTTTTTTTTTGGGCGGACATCTTGTTATATTTATGAGAGCGGCGCCCGCTCCTAGTAGCATATGCTAGAAAAGGAGTGTGAAGAAACTGCAGTAGCGCACGCGCTGCACATTCGCGTTTGAGACCGGCATTTGGTGGTCTGGGCTAAGATTTAGTCATCGGATCCGTTGACTTACATGCGACAGGATTAGGGTCAGTAAGGTGCAAACTGTCTGGCTTCCTAGGCCAACCATGATATTCTGTCAACGGTAGAAGCCTCAAGCGGACACTATTAAAGTTGGGGTTCCCCGACATGGAAGTAGTAAAAAGTCCTTTAGGAGAATTTGCCGATCGAAAAGGTCGGAACCTTTGGCGGCTGTGCGGTTGCCGGACATACTACGGGAACGGAAAGGTTAGACCGGTCCGAGCAGTGAGTGCGGGAATGCGAAGTGCGAGGGGAGTGGCCAATAGGTCAAAACACGACCTTGTGGTGTTCGACAGGGCTTGGAGCGGTACGGATACCCTTTATAAGGAAGTCCGCGCCTGCTACACCCAAGCTTGGGCCTAGCCCTATAGGTTAGGATATTTGATTGATACTACGAAGATTTGGGGATCGAGGCCAGCAGTCGGCAATGAAGGAGCAGAGGAACATTTTGTGAAGGAAACTGAGGGGTTGAGGGTCCCGCGGGACTATCCCCCTTAGTTTTGCTGGGGAGTCCGACAGCGGGCTTGACGGGTAGGACAGAAAGGGGACCGACATACTTTCTTTTTCTCCTTGTTTGATGGTCCCTCTTTTATGTAAAATTTTATTTTTATTTATTTTGGTTTTTGTCCCGACACCGGTTCCGGTACCGATGTGGGACCCAAGAGTCTACTCATTAGGTACACCCATGAACTGTTGGAATACAGATGCGGGATTCGAACCTAGATGATGTAACTTTTTGAGTAAAGTCAAATGTTTTCAATTTTCCTGGGACTGTTTAGCTCAATAACGATGTTTTCAGGGTCGACAATTGGGATGTCGTCCTTCGGGACATTCATAAAAAAATTGGCGCACGCAGAGTAGATCAGCGTGAGCTCAGAGCAACAGACTAGGTCGCCCCGCAATTGATGAATGTGGCATTGGTTCGGCGGAGGGGCGTTGAAGCTTAGCTGGGCGTGAAGGCATTTTTTACCAGCCAAATAATGCTATAAGGCAACGTGGCCTTCAGCGGGGGACTTTTAGTTGGGAGAATAGGATTTCGAGAAAGAAGTATCGTTCTAGTGTGTGGGCTGATGGGGAAGGAATGAGAAGGAAATAGGGGATTGACGAAGAAAGAAGAGAGAGAAAAGGGCATTAACCACTTTCTTCAGAGGGTTACATCCTCACAGGCCATCTACGGGCGCTGCAGTTTGGCGATGAGTTGGGGCACTTGCGAAGGCTCACAGCGATACAACATAAAAAAAAGTCGGCAAGATGAACACGTTTATAATTTGGCATAATCGTTGATTTACAGGGAGCATAATTTAATCTGGTTACAAACAGATTAAATTTTGTTTAAAAACAAAAGGGTGAAATATTTAAATGTTTATCAATACGTTTCAACATGTTTCAATAGGTTTCAACATAATCAAATTTGTTTCATTTGGTTTCTAGTATGCAAGCGTTGTACAACCACATTTCCAAAAAATATATATATATATATATATATATATATATATAAAATATATTATATATATATATATATATATAATATATATATATATAAATATATATATATATAATATATATATATATAATATAGTATAATATATATATATATATATATATATATATATATATATATATATATATATATATATATATTATACAGGGTAGCCTGACCGAACGTTCGGGCATTCGGGGTCCCGTTCGGGGGCCGAACACCTCCAGGTTTGGCCCCCGCCAAAAATTGTTTTGGGGCCTACAAATAAGTTTTTTTTTCTGATTTTTTTTTTATAGTTCTTTATGATGTGACCTACAGGCCTACAAATGTTGAAGCCATTCTGCTTATCCCAAAAAACATTAAAAATCGTCAAAGATGGGGGTGTCAAAACGTGCTCGCCCACTCACTATTTTGTTTTTTTTTTCACTTTTAACTTTTTTTTTTACTTGATTTCGGGGCCTAAAAAATTTTATTATTTTTTTAAAACAAATTAATGAGTTATTGATTATGTAAACTACATATCTGTAAATTTTCAGGGCATTTGTCAACGCCCAAAAATAATTAAAAATCGGCAAAGATGGTGGTATCGAAAAGGTGCTGGCACACTCACTTATTTTAATTCTTTTTTTTTTTTTTTTTTTTTTT
>BFEA01000046.1:3707446-3718238 GCA_003427395.1 Chara braunii
TTTTTTTTTTTTTTTTTTGCACTCCGTTGGCCTAACCAACGGTCACGTCGGGGTCATAGTACCCCCACGAACTGTTGAAATACATATCCAAGTTTGATCCCTAATGGGATAAAAAAAAAATTTGGACTATTTCTCGATTTATGCGTGTCATCCTTGCGCAGGGGCCACGCTAATCTCAGCGCGGCAGATCTCAGCCGCGAGATTTTGATGATCGCACGGCCGAGATCGGCCGCGCCCGTTTGCCTTGGGCTGCTCCAAAAGGAGCTTTACCCAGTAAGCCAGCACGTCAGGTTCGATCCCAGTATCTCGTGGGTGAGAGTTGTCTGCTGTAACCTACCGGGCTAGCTCCTATCACAACAGTGGTAGGAGCAGCCCTTCTATATGAAGAGCTTGTCGAGCCAGCTAGCCCCGTGCCGCGGCCTTGCAGGCTCTGCCTGCCCGTAGACTTACAGGCCCGGTTCGCCTGCGGCCCTGCAAGCCTCGCCTGCTTGTGGCCTTGCATGCGCAGGTGGCCGGGCGACCTCGGTATTGGCCTAGCAGCCCCCTGGCTCGGTGTCAACCCTGCGGCCCAGAAGAAAAACTTCCTACTCCTCCCGTGCCACGGTCCCATACCCGGCACACTTCTCTTTTTTTGCCTACCTAGGCCTTAGCAACCGCGCGACATCTTTTAGGTAGGATAAGTCTGGCCTTAGTCTTTCTACGACCGCTCATCTTTGCGGCCTTGTCGGGGCCTGCGGACGACAGGTCATACTGCCGATTCCCGCCGTTCCGAGCGAATATCGATGGCGTCACATGTCAATGACGTTGCATGTCAACGACGTCGTATGGATTCCTTCTGTTCTCAGTTATAGGGTTGGTCTGGATAACTTTGGCAATGTCAATCTCATCAAGTCTTTCAATTCAAAAAAAAAGGTCAGGCAGTGTCTGACCTTGAAAAGCTCGGGCAAAAACCTTCACAAGGATTTTTGTCACGACAGCCTTCCCCGCCCCCATTAAGCGACGTCCCTGTCGCTTACCATACGGCAATACAATAGGAAGTTTTATACGACCTCACCAAATATATTACATAACCATAACACCTCTGGAATTAACCCAGATTTTACATACTTATACGTGATGAACGACGTTCCCGCCGTTCATTCTTCTTTCCTTGCCTAATCTTCTGGATACCCTTCTTATGAAATTCTCCGTGTAGACTTCATTACCGTCAACGAGAAGGGCTAACTTTAAAGCCTTTAATAATTCTTTCGAACATTCCTTCGAAAACACTTCCATTCAGTCACGAGTTGGAATGGGGTCAGAAATAACCTCTGATAGACCTTTCCCCGGAATCTGGAATCCACTGTTGGCTTTACCCAACCTGAGGAGTTACAAAAATATTTTAGAAGAATGATCCCAGCATCATCCCACTGGCGGCCACTCATCTCTCTTCTCGTCTCTCATAGATGGGTCAGGCTTATCCCCTTGATGGGACTCTCTTCAGGCTATAACCCCCTGTCTAGGTCTCGTCAGGCTTAACCCCCTGCGGGTCTTTCGTCATACAGCACACACTGCCAGGGATTTAACGTGGGCCTCTCATGTTCATGGGGGTGCATTCCCAACACCTCAGCATGTCTCTCACTGCCAGGAGCTTAACCTGGGCCTCCCACGAAACACAAGGATACTCACACTGTACTACATCATGTATCGTCATCATTCCAGAGAGAAATCACCCTTCCAAAAGTCCTCGTCCAGTCCGGCTTATTCTCACTCCAACTTAATTGTCATGCACGATTTATCTCCAATATGCCTTGTGAATGCGTCGAGGAGTGGTGTAATCCACAAGGGATAACATCTCGACGTCAAGCCCCGCTATAGACTCGAGCCTCACCACTTTCCCTCTGATTCCAGTGTCATACATCCATTAGTACCCTACCTGCAAGGTTGAACTACCCCTTCCTTATGACCCAAGCTGATCAGACTTGGCCATAAAGTCGAGGCGACCACATTCACCACAAAAGGAAAGGTGATCAGTCTTTCCCTCATGGCGAACGGTAATCGCCACCCTCACAAGCAAGGTTCCAACAAACATATTACCACCTTCCTCCCTTTCGACGATAGTGTAGTCATTCTTCTCGAAAGGAAGGATGACAACATCCCGCTATGGACCAGGAACAAAGTTCCGACGCAGGCCTTACCACCGTCTACGAGGCTCACAACATTAGGAATCCTCATTGCATGACAATCGATACAATACCAAGTCATAAGGTATGGCAAGCAATTGAATCACATGTCCGACGAATAACACACATGTTAAGTCAGGCATACGACCCAAGTACAGATCATCTCCTTAGACTTGTACTTACAAATCCCACATTCATAACCACACACACGGAGTTTCATAAGAATTCCAGGTCCTACAATTCTTTATGTATGTGATGAATACTTTAATAACATAAGCATCCATCAGTTATTTCACAATATTCTTCTTGCAATGGACATCCCATCATGATAAGAATCTCACAAGGTCCTTTGGTATCACTCTTTTACTTTACAAACAGTATCCAATACCTCTTATGCATAGTGACAATTGTGAGGAAAATATCATAGTCATCTTACAATTGCCTACGACAGTAAGACACAGATCCATTATTACAAAACAACGAGAGCCACAACCCCATTGATAATTTTTCAATCTCAATACTTTTATTAGTACTTTACAACTTTTTTGGTTAGCCTAAGACAAATGTCAGAACCAACTGAACCACAATACAAAAGCAAGAAGAACTACCAAAATCGATGCCACCAACCACCTCCTCTACCCTTTCTTCCTAAAAACTTTTACTAAACTCTCGGGATAAACTTTCGTAACTGTGCACCCGATACCCAATTCCTACCCCGAGATCCATCCAACTCTTCTATTTCGTATGCCCCATGTTCTGTCTTCCTAGTGATCCGATATGGTCCCAGCCACCGACCGTCTAATTTTCTGGACCACTATTTTTCTAGCGACATATCATACAACAAGACGATGTCTCCAACTTCCAACAGCTCTTTTCGTACACGTGGTCTCTTGCCCCATCTCTCCTTGTCAGCTTGCCTACTTTCGGAAGTAGAGACAGTTGCATCTTCAATCCGCTCTTCAGTCACCATGATCTGTCTTGCCCTCAACTCCAATAACTTTTCTGTCGAAAGTTTCGTTTCCACATCCTGTTTTTGCCAAGTGGTCAGGAAGCTCTCAATTGGAAAAGTCGCATGCCGTCCAAACCATAATGTGACGGGAGCATACCCGGTTGTTCGCTTGATGGTAACATTCTCAACAAAAAAGGCTGCCCTCAAATAAATCGGCCATCTTGATGGCTCCCCCTTGCACCATTTTGCCAACAAGTTAGACAAGGTGGCATGTCCTCGTTCCACGGGTGCATTGGCCTGGGGATGCGCTCTTGTCGTATAACTGAAACTCACCCCAAGTCTCTTTAAAAGTGTTTGCACCTCCTTTGCTCGAAACTCGCCTCCTCGATCCATAACAATCTCTTGAACAAATGGATAACGGAGGTAATATTCCTCCCGTCACGAACAACGAATCCTTTGCTCTTCTCCCGCACAACCGGATCAACCTCGTTTTCATCCAATTCCCCATTCAACCATATGCCTATCTTCTTATATTCCCCTTCGTATTCCTTTTCCTTAAACGCTTCTTTGACCTCACTGCCCCCTTTCTCCGCATTCATTAACCTCAGACGCTCCTCATGAACCAACAAGTTCATGATATATGACATCCTTCCAACGGTCTGGAAAGCGTCATCAGCCTGCATATGGCCCTGTTCAATCGTTAGCGGATCAAGCATAAGGTCGATGTCATTGGTCAAAGCCAACCTCATCATTTCTTCTGCGGTTTGCTCACCCCATGGATCCTCCTTAATGAAAGGTCCTTCCATCACGAGCTCTGAACGTACCTTGTGACAGGTGGGAGCATTCCATATTGATCTCCCACGTCGAGTAGCCGCATCAGTCAGGTAGGTAAGGGAGTTAATACTCAATCGCGACTCCTCTTCCTTCAGAAAGGCATCGACCGTAACTGATTATTCCGCCTGATCCGACTCTGGGTCCCATTCGACCCGACTCAGCCCATCAGCACGATTTTGACTCCCCAAAATCCGCTCAATCTTGAAGTCAAACATCCAAATATAAGTCAACCATCGTGCAATGGTGGGATCAACAAGTGAATAATTCCTTAAGGATTGAGCCAATGCAGTCGGATCCACCCGCAGTATGAAGCGTCTACCAAACACATAATTCCAAAAAATACGGAAACAGTGAAGCACGACCAAAGTCTCCTTCTTGAACTGGGAATAGTTCCTCTCTGCAACATTCAGAGTCCTGCTCTCAAATCTGAGAGGCCTTTCCTGCCCCTCGGCATCCTTCTGAACTAAGACTCCTCCTAGGGCTGTGGGCCCCGCATCAGTCTCAATAACAAAACAATGTTTTTCATCATCGTCAAAAAGGGGAACTCCAAGGATCAATCCGCCCTCACGAAACTCAGTCTTTATATCCTCCACGGCCTCTTGTTGCTTCGGACCTCATTCCCACTTCTGGCCTTTGCGCACTAGCTTTCGCAAGTGCTCCACTCTGGCGGCAAACCTGCGGATAAAGATGCGCCAAAATCCACAGGTCCCAAGAAAGCTTCGCACATCTGTGATCGACTTGAAGGGGGTCGGTCATTCCAAGATTTTATTAGTCTTCTTCGCATCCGGCCGGCGACCTTTCTCATCGCAAAGGAATCCCAAGATCACTGCTCTCTTCATACAATGTCGAGACTTAATCCCACTAACCATGAGATTAAACTCCTTCAACCTCTTAAGAATTTTCACCACATCATTGATGCGCCTCCAAACGAAGCGGCGAATGCCCGACAACACCTCCGCCAGGTCTTTCGTTCGAGACCCTGGAATAGCCAAGTCATCAATATACGGCGAAGTTATGTCAGGACAATAAGGCTGCATAACCCTCGTCATATATCTCTGAACAATGGCAACTGCATTCGTCCATCCCTGCGGCGCCACACACATATGGATCAATCCACGAGGACTGTGCATCGCCATTTTGGGCCGATCCGGAGTGTAAATGGAAAATTGATCATACCCTGAATATAAATCGATCAGGGTGATGATAGACCTTCCTGCACAAGACTCCGACAGTAGGTCCGCATGTGGGAGTCCACTTGCATCTCGCACTGTCACTGAATTCAGCTTCTGAAGGTCCTGAATCCACCGTAAGGTACCATTCGGCTTGATGAAACAGAACCATGAAGATGCATATGGCCCGTAAGAATAATCTGCAACTTTCTTCCGGATTTTTCCATCAAGATACGCAACCACTTTACGGTGATCCTCCGGATTTGGATAACGTGGCCCTCTCACATTCCATGGTTCATGTGGTACAGTATGAACTCTAATCATCAGGATTTTATCGACATCCAGTCTCCGTCGCTCATCATCATCGAACGCATAGGAGAGATGTTCCTCCCTCAATATGTCGCTTATATACCCTTTTTCCTGCTCAGTGAGGAGGTCCTCCTCCCCAATGATCATACTTTCCACTCTTTCTTTGGTTAACCGACATGGCCCCTTTTCACCTCTCTCTTTCATTTCTCTGATCCACTCGCGCTCCTCACGATAATAGACTTCCTCCTCTTGAGTGATCAGAACAGGTACCGGCTTCGCGTTCATGCCTACTTTCTTGTACTTACGTTTGGCGCCGGTGTCAAGCCTGCGTCCTCTAAAAAAGGACCCTGTCGAGTGGAGGGCAATACCTGATCTTCTCCCTTATTCCCCTCAGACGGGGAATAAACAAGGCGCATAGTTCCTGCACTTCCGGTGTCCGTGATGATCTCCGTCAAGGCTTGCACCACATTTGGATCAATCGCCGCATGTGTCGACACAAAATCTTTTGCCTGTCCAATATCAGGCAAGGTCAACGAGAACTCACGAGCTTTCGGCTCCTCCCCTAATGATTCCTTCTCCCGTCTCAACTTTTCTGACTCCGGGAAGCTATAGGATTCCGAGTTCAGCCGGTTCCGCGAGCAATAGGGTCCAGTGTTCGCACACTTGACCACTTCGTAATAACCGCAGACAGGATCACAAAGGATTACAAACATGGTTCCATCATGCTTGTTAATGATGATGCTTTCCGATCGACATAGGAATGCCCTTCCCAGAAGCACCTCGTGTTCCACTTTAGGTAACACATAGAAATAAGAGCAGACTTTGACCTTTCCGAGCGTGACGAGGACGCCACTGGCTGTCCCGCAGAATGGGGTCGATCCGCTAGCCCCCACCAAAACCCCATAGTCATCTCAGTTGATCTTCAACCCAGCGTCGATGTCATAGCGGTCACGAATGATGTTCATCTCGGCTCCATCATCCACAAGTGCCGAATACTCGTGCTGTCCAATCTGGACCTTCATATGGTCGGTCGACACACTTCGCCAATCCATCTTTGTCCCAGGCGGGGACCAGTTAGCCTCCGGCGGAATGACTTCACCGAGATTAACAGTCATGACTCTCTTGCGAGTCTTCCGCTGTTTAAACTTTTCCTGAATCTTCGGCGATACCGCCAAAATTTCCTTCAGCGTGACCAAGTCGCGCTGACTTTCTAGAATCTTATCGACAAGCTGCTCGATATCGACCCCCTGCTCCACGGGGATCGAGTAAATGTTCTTCTTCTTTCGTGGTTCCTCCT
The DNA here is from genome assembly GCA_003427395.1 of Chara braunii. Lineage (NCBI taxonomy): Eukaryota > Viridiplantae > Streptophyta > Charophyceae > Charales > Characeae > Chara > Chara braunii. The sequence goes on from BFEA01000046.1 coordinate 3,714,167, forward strand.
CGCCTGGTTCGGTCTTCCCTTTCTCCGGCTCCCTTTCCAGCGCACGACGACGAGCCTGTTCTTCCTCTTCGGCCCGCAACTTCTCATCCTCGTTATCCTCATCGCTCTCACTAACGGGGATGGGCTCTTCTTCCACCGCCTTTTCAGGCTCTCTTTCCTCCTGAAGCTGCTCATTTCGTCGCCGCATCCGAGTCTGCATGACTAAAGTCGGAGCACTTCTTTTTAGCACAGGCCTAGGTCGCATCGTGCTTACCATTGGCCCAGTTTGCGATGTTTCTCTCGGAGCAGACGTCCCTGCTTGACCAGACGCATCTTCCCTTTTATCACCCCATTCGCCAAAGAGAAAGACATTCGACAATCCAGGTCAGACCTCCTCCATGTCCACGCAAAGTCGGATGATAGAGTCCCGGCATCGGGCAAGCCGCTTCGTGATGGTTTGCGCTCGTTCCACCACTTGTTCCCTAAACCCTCCTGGTTCCGTTGACGAGTCGTCAATATGTAACGATGCCATTGCCTCCTCAACCCCGGCCAACCGCGCTTCTTCGAGAGAAGCAATCCGGAACGTCGCCGGCAGCGGACGACCCATTCGGCGATACGCCTCCTTCCTCATACCCTCTTCAATGTTGGGGTCGATCAAATTCCCTTCGTAATAAAAAATTTCACCACGTATCGTGGTGAAGACAATTCCCTCCTTCTCATCTTTTGAAAGGAGTTGGCAAAACCACATAATATGGTCCTTTTCTGCGCAATAGTTATATGTGGCTTCCTGCTGCCACGCCCAACAGCTTCGCTGTCCGTTCCCACGGCCTCGACCGCGGCCTCTTCCACCCTGCGGCTGAAACTGCCCTTGATCTTGGGAACTTTGTCTTGATGAACCAGCGCCAATATTGTCATTCCCTCCTTGATTATTCTGTCCACCATTCTTTCCCTGTTTAAGGGAGGTCCCCTGTCCGCCTCGAATTTGATTCAAGACCTTCCTCTCCGCCTTTGTCAACTTACGGGGCGGCTCCTTTTCCTCCTCGCTCTCACTATCGCTTTCTTCCCCCACTGACTCTTTCCCTTTCCTCTTACTCTTTTTCTCGCTCGCCAACATGACTTGAAGCTTCAACCTTTCCTCTTTCATGCCTTCCATCATTTCTCTCATATAGGTCAAGGTTTTGTAAATCTTGTTGTCCTTCACCTCTCCCAGCTTCACCTTTTCCCGTTCCTCCTTTTGCTGCCTCAACAGCCGGTAGAGGATATCGTCGAATTTCCCCACCAGCGCATTTTGCCGGACCTTACTCCAGTCATACCTCCCTTGCATCCCTTCAACCAATTTCCACTGTTCGACGTCGTTGGAGTTATCAAGGAAGATGAGGCAACGATCTTTGTCGGACAGGTCGGGGATTAGGTGAGCCACACGCTCAAACTCCGACAAGAATTGCTTGGTTGTACCAAACTTTTTATGATCCACCGCCCTCAAATCCTGCAGGTCGAGCAACCGATCGCTGAGCTGGTACTTCTCCAACAACCGCGCCTTAAAATCTGACCAATTACGAGAGATCCACACCAGCTCATCGATCTCGTCTCGGTACCCCACTTGACAGTACCTTTTAACCATGCGAAGCATCTTCTCATCTGTCCATTCGTTGCTATACCCCAATTGCTCAAACTTGGGGTAGGGTTCTCGCCGCGACTGCCGAATGACCCGTGCCAATTCTTGAATGTCGTTTCTTCCATCGTCAACGTTATCGCGCCCTCCTGCGGCCCCGTCCATCTTGAGACCAATACATAAACCCAAGAAATCAATCAAGGAGTTTTTGTGACATCTATTAAGGATCCTTCCTCACACTTGTAGAAGTTTAGAGATTACTAACTTTTTTTTCTTCTTAGATAACCACTATAACATAATTTTTTACTTGCTTCATTCCCGAGTGTCGTTCCACCAGGGATAACGGTAGTCTGCCGTTATCCCCGGCAACGGCGCCACCTGTTGAGCGCACCGGCCCCCTCGCGAGCGAGGGCCCTCCCGGCCGCGTCACGCAGGAGAAACTTAGTCTTTCTATTTAGAGATAACTCGGGGACGATACGGTAACCCGCGTCGGCCCTTTGCCGCTCCGGCCGAGTGCGCCAGCTGTACATCCCGCGGTCCCCTACGACAGGATAGGTTCTCGCGGGGCATAACTTACCTCCCCTAAGGGGCTGTCACCACCCTTAGGGGCGTATCCCCGCCGCGCTACCGACCCACATGCGAAAGCTTTCATAATGCAATTGCAGAGGTAGGCCGACCGAGGGCGTTTGCTCGTTCGCTGTAGCATAGCTACGCATGGTTAAACGCCAAAGTGGACCCGAACGCTGTCTGTCCCGGGGGCGATGATCTCCCAAGGATCGGACCAACGTCGGTCGATTAGGACGTAATTTTCCAAGCGTAAGAAAACCTCAATTAATCCTAGTCCCTTCTTCCAAAGACAATCAAAAGTTAAACATAAAAAAAAGACTCAGGTCGACGTAAGCTGACATATATACTGAGATCAACTTATATATAATACAACCATGCATACCACTCGTCCCAATCAATTTAACAAGGGTTGATTTGACTTTCAACCAACGACGAGGCACATGAGTTGACTCGGCTCCGGACATCACTTATCAACAAAAGGACAAAGCATGACTTATACACGATGCGAAGCTCAAATGACGTCCGACTAAAGTATCTGCACTCTACTTGCCTGACGGTTGGACTGTCACGACTTTTTTAGCTTGATGAGATGCGTTGCCTAGTTTTTTTTCTTTCCGCCCCATACTGACCGCTAGAAAAGAATATGGGTGCCCCGACTCTCAAGCAGAGTTAGAGTGCCATTGTTTTAATGATGGCGTCACTACTTCTCTAACTTTGGTGCGAATGTCGTCTGCGAGTAATCCGGCTACCACTATACGAGTCAGCACTCGACTTGAACGACCGAACGCTGGATGCCTCATTGAGGTCAATCATCCATTTTCAAATTTTGTTGGTCGTTTTGTCCCCCTGAGCAATGTTTACTTTTTCTGTCTCGCGAGTGATGAAATACCAGTCTGTGATATAAAGATATTCAAGGCAATGCTTTAGTTACATTTTATTTGTCAACTAGTCTGACCGTCCCAGGCTTGCACTTCTCATGGTGCAACCCTATCCGCGAAGGCAGTGCCTACTCGCACTCCGTCTATAGCTAGTGATCACACGAACTGGACTTCTTATGGCGCCAGCTCCTCACTCATCTGTGGCTCCTAAGACGGCCACTAGAAGGGTAAACTATAGCGGTTCTTCTTAACGTGAGCCGCCAAGGACTTAATGCCTTCCGTGAATAACACACTTCCATCCCCTAGGAGGTGGTCAGGGATACCCCTCGTCCTCGCCCGAGTGAACCTCGGATCTCAGAAGTCGGGCTGGCTCCACCACGACAGCATGGTACCCCCCCGCCTAAGCGGTCCACTCCGAGTCGTTAACAGGGTCGGCCCCTAAGGCAACGGACCCCCGCCTCAGATGCCTCATAGGGAAAGGAAATGCACTTACAACGACAGACGGTCAGCCCTTTATCGCCTGACGTCAAGAGCGAGCCTAGACGAAGGAGGAGGTCACAGAGAAAAAGGCATTCAGACAGACGGGCATAAACAGAGAGGGACATTCGGGAAAGAATGGGTAACCTCGAAAAAAATCTATGTCCAATTCACTTCTTCTCTTTTGTGTGATCGCTCCGTTCCTCGTCGTCTGCTGTCTCGCCATCCTTTCAACATGCATGCAAGCAAAAAAAATAGAAGACAACCACCCTTCCATTCACTTTCGTTGACATGATTACACCTTCATTTTTCAGGCACTCCTCTACCTACCTGCACATGAGATCAAACAACAAGTTCAAAAGAAAACAATGCAGTCCCTAACTCATGTCAGACTTTCATTCACACGTGCAAACACACATTCCCTCTACCTCTTCAGTGAACATTCAAAGAAACAGAGTCAAGCAAGTGTGGGTTCACACAAGTGTGAAGGGAACTGAGTCAGGTTAACTGACCTTGAGTAAAGCTGAACCAAAGATAGCAAACGGCCCACTCAGGAAGC
>BFEA01000046.1:3723096-3735281 GCA_003427395.1 Chara braunii
GCGCCCGTTCGTTATACAGGAACGAGCTGCAGTCTTCGGGAAGCGCTCCCGAATCTGGCACTCTTGCAGTACCAGATGCAGACGCGTCGAAGGAAGCCTACACGCGAGAGAGAGAACGGTGGGGGTCACCAACTTACCTACGGTTGACCCCATGCCACCCCCAACGAAGGTTGAGCAAAATCAAATAAATCTCCCACTAGAACATGGAAATATACACTGCCACACATTTACTTCCCCCCCCCCCATGACGTTGCACCTGGACTCGAGTTTGGGTTTCCATTTCAACCGTCTGGGGGTGCATCTCGTAGTAGCTGAGGTAAGCTTTTTTTTGTTTTGTTTTGTTTTTGTTTGATTCTTTTTTGCTTTTCCTTTTAGTTTCCCCTTCTCATTCTTGGCTGTTGACGTGCAGGGGGAAAAGGAAACAAGGCATTTGTGCCTCACTGTTGGAGAACAACCATATGGGCTATGTGGGAGCACACCAGGCTCCCACCCCGTTTCAGGGTCGAATATTTTCGACCCTGGGATCTTCGATCTCACGGCCAGTACCGCCGCGCGTGAGGGAGGAGTTGAGGGAGTTAGAGAGAGAGAAAGGAGGTTGGAGATACGGGAGGATGGGAGGGGGAGGACCTACCTCTCCCAACTTGACAACTGTCCTCCCCGTTTTCAGGGGAAGGCAGAGGAAGAAAGGAGAAAAAGAAAAAAAAAGCCACGGCCACGAATGTGGCCGCGGCTATGATTAGATACAGGCCAAACTGGCCTGAATGTGACTCAGGCCAGAGGTTGGGGAAATGGAGGGTCAGTGAGGGAACTTGGCTGGAAACAGCCATTTTCCCACTGAACATGCACTCAGTGTGGGGCTGAGTGCAGGGAAAAGGAAAAAGAAAGAGGGGGGCAGTTGAGTACAACTGCCACCCTAAGTGTGTGGCTGAGGTGAGACAGCCTCAGTCTGTTGATCTGGCTCAGATCAATGGCCCTAGGCAAGTGACGAATTTTGCCTGGGGGCAACTGAGGATGCTGCTGCCCTCCTCAGCCACTACAAAAGAGGCAGCTATCCCCCAGCTGCCTCACACTTGCCTCCAGATGCCAGTGTGTGACAACACACTTGCCTCATTGCTGGAGTGCTGGAGAGGAGGCAGGAGCGCTGCTAGCAGAGCTGGAGGATAGCAAAGGAGCGCCGAACAAGGAGGAGGACAGCCATAGCCAAGGCAGGGAGCACTCTGCTCCCCTCCCCTCTAGCTGATGCTGGTCCCACGGGGCTAACCCAGGGAGGCTGCAGGACTACGGCAAGATGGCGCTGTGAAATTTGGGCCCTGGGGCCCAAATTTTACCAATTTTGGCCAACTATTTTTCCACTATAGTGGGGAAGTGTTGCCAAAATTTTATAGCGGCGGCCAGCGACGACTCCTGTTTTTTTCGACGGTGGTGCAAAAGCGCTGCCGGACTTTTGCGGTGGCGGTTCTGTTTTTTTCGATGGTGGTGCGGAAGCGCTGCCGAATTTTTGCGGCGGTGGTTCTGTTTTTTTCGACGGTGGCGCGGAAACGCTGTCGGATTTTTGCGGCGGCGGTTCTGTTTTTTTTCGACGGTGGTGCGGAAGCGCTGCAGGATTTTTGCGGCGACGGTTCTGGTTTTTACGACGGTGGTGTGGAAGCGCTGCCGAATTTTTGCGGTTTTTTTCGACGGTGGTGCGGAAGCGCTGCCGGATGTTTGCAGCGGCGGTTCTGTTTTTTTTCGACAGTGGTGCGGAAGCGCTGCCGGATTTTTGTGGCGGCGGTTCGGGTTTGTTTTTTCGACGGTGGTGCGGAAGTGCTGCCGTCTTTTTTGCGGTGGTACGACACGGCAAAGCGCTGCCGTTTTTTTTACGGTGGTACGGCACAGCGAAGGGCCGTCGTTTTTTTTTTTTTGTACGGTGGTACGGCACGGCGGAGCGCTGCCATTTTCTTTTTTTATGGGGCACGACGCGACGACGTGCTGCCATTTTCCGACGAGAGTTCGGCATGACAGTGTAATTGCAGCACGACGATGGGACGTTCGGCGCAACAGTGAAGGTTTTTTTTACGACGCTGAAAGTTTTTTTGTTGTGGCGCGGCGTCTGCTTTTCTTGGTGAAGGTCTGCTACCATTGGTGCGTACGGCAGCAGCAACGTGACATGGTGGCGGTTGACGACATGCGACGGTACAAAATTTGAGCACGACAGACGGGTTTATTTTTTTTTATGCGGCATATGAGATAAATGTTTTGTAGTTGGGACTACCCAACACTTGCGGCAGTGAGACTGGATTACTTGGGACGAAACTATTTGGGATTGCCTGGATTCAGTCGGGACTCACGTGGGACGCGAGCGGTCATTTGCGACAGTCTCGACGCATGCGGTTTTGGGATTCGACACCGATTTTATTTTTTTAAAGAAGTGTGGCGGAAACGGTTTTCGACTTAATAGTTATTCGACGAAGTGTTTGACAGCATGGGACCACCTGGAACCACGTGGGACTATTTAGGACCGCTTAGGACCAGTTGGGACTGACGTGGTACCAGATCGCGTGTTTTTCTGGGACGCATGCGACTCGCCGTCCTCAAGCTTGGGCTACCACGGGTGAGGCGTATGAGTGAGAGGTGGTTTGATCAGGATTTTCCTTGAGAATACATCTTTTGGCGGCACACATGGCTTGACTTTCTTGAGTGAGTCAGGACGCTTCTTCGACACCACTCCACTCAAGGTCAGTCAGTCAGATGATTGACTCAGATTTCCCTTCACACCTGTGTGAACCCACACTTGACTTGACCGTGTTCATTGAATGTTTGTTGAAAAGGTACAGGAAAGTCGTGCATATCGTGCATGTGAATGAAAAAGTCTGATTTGGGTATGGGATTGCACTATTTTTTTTCTTGAACTTGTTATCTCTGCGTGTTGTGCAGGTAGGTAGAAAGATGCTTGCAAATGCGATTGATTATGCCTATTTGAGAAAATGGAAAAGGAGTGTCTTCTTTTGACTTCTCACCTGCCTGCATGCCAAGAAGGGTTGGTTGTTTTGAAAAATGTTTAAAGTTTTTTTTCGCGCACCGTAAAACGAATTCAAATCAAATAAAGCAGATAAGGTCAAACGAACGTAGCATTTTCTCAAAGATTGACCATCTCTTTCCTGAATGACTTTTATCTGTCTAAATGATTCACATTCTCTATCTTTTTTAACTATTTCCGTTTCTGTTACCTTGGGCAAGAGACGAAGGGGACAACTGAAAATCTACTTGTAGTGAAACACATTCTCTTTCTTCAGGAAGCATCTGGGGCGGGGGTTCGTTGCTTTAGGAGTCGGCCCTGTTATCGACCCAGAGTGGACCGTTCAACCGGGGGGGTACTTTGCCGGTTCGGTGGAGACGGCTCGACTTCTGAGAACCGAGTCTTGTGCTCGGGTGAGGAGGAGGAGTACCTCAGACCACTTCGTAGAAAGAGAGGCATGCGACACCTCAAGCAATGCCCCTGATCAAGAATCATCCGCAAAACAGCCGTCATCCAAGAAGATTGAGAAACGTGTGGAGACGGGTGTGTGCGTGTTCAATTTTAGGTCGGCGGTAAGATGAAATGAATAACTTTGGCAGCGCATCTCATCAAGTTAAAACTTTGACAGACCGACTACCTTGTCGGCTGCATTGAGATTATTGTTGAAAGTCAACTCCTCGTTGGTGGTTGTATGATTTTTGTGGAATTCGACCAGGGGTGATCGAATTTTATTTTGATATCGTGTTATTGTTTGTATGTAACGATGATTTTGACTCTTTCGATTATCATTGCAGATGGAATATACATTCCTATCGACTAAGTTACAGTTCCTTTTTGTATAACCATGTGTGATTGTTATAACTTTCTTTTGACTCGTGTTTAAAGGGGCAAGTAGGTTTCACAGTTGGTTGAGATCATCCTTGTCGACCGGCGTACTTTTCGTACTTAGGAGGTCAACGCCCTAAGGAACGAACGGCGTCCGGGTTCAATAGGCGTTTTAATCGCGCATACCTATACTACAGCGAGCGAGCAAAACACCCACGGTTGAACCACCTCTGCAACTGCATTTAAAGCTTTCGCACTCGGGTCGGCAACTCGGTAGGGATACGCCCCTAAGCGTGGTGACAACCCCTTAGGGAAGCAAGCTTATGCTCCGCGGGAACCAGTCCTGTCATAGGGGATCGTGGGATGTACAGCTGGCGCACCCGGTTAGAGCGGCAAAACGGACGTCGCAACCGCGATCGTCTCGGCGGTTCGCGGAATGTTTTGCGTCGTCCCCAAGTTGTCTCTATAATTTTTAAACTCCTGCGTGACATGGTCGGGAGGGTCCTCGCTCGCACGGGTGTCGATGCGCTCGACAACGGTTTTTCACCACCATTGCGCACGATTGACCCAGCGACCTCGTTGTTCCACCGGGGGAACGATCGAGAAGACCCTTTAGGTGTTCGATCAAGACCGTCCTCGACTAGAAAGAAGGAAATTTATTGTCCCCGGCTGACCGGGAACGCGGTATCGTCAATCTTTCTCCCTCTTACTAATCCCGCCCACTCCCTTTCGTCGATCTTCACAAAAGACCTTGTCTTTCTCTTCCTCTTCTATCTCCTCTCCATTCCTCCTTCCCTCCTCTCCAATCTTATCTAATCGGTCGCATCATCTAAAATTCCTAACGTGCATGACGTGTATGTTCTCTTTTTGGGCTTGTCTGACAATGCCGTCTATCGCGCCGTGCAGAATTTCGACCTAATTCAATAGGAGTTACCTTCGTTTTCTTGTCTCCAAACGCCGTGAACGAAATTAATTCCGGCGTCTTTTTTTAAAAGTTATATGAATTCTTCTATTACACCAAATTATTTTCGTTATTTAATTTGAAATTCAATTGCACTTAAGAAATTCATGAAATACTTTTTGGAATTCACCAAATTTAATTATTGTGAACTCGATTCAATTTCTACTTTCTGTCCCTCGTAAAATTTCAAAATTCTGCAATTGTTTTTGAAATTCTCTTGAAATTCTTTTGATTTTTTTTTGAAATTCCTCTTAATTTTACAACATGTTAATACATTTTTTTAATTTCATCTAAATAATTTCGAAATTTCTCTTGACTTACTTTATTCGACGTTCATTAATTCCTTATGCCATGTCATCGTAAACTCTTAATTTATGAATTAGTGTTATATTTTAAATTGTTTTCGATTTTTTTTTTTCTTTCGGAAATACGTCAATGAATTTTTCATTTTATTTCAAAATTGTCCTCTCAAATTATATCTACCTTTTCTCATCCCCCCGAGCTTTCATAATTTTTTACGAATGTTTTTGAAATTCGCTAAGTTTTACTTGATTTTTTTCTATATTATGAATTTATGTGCAAATAATTTTGGAATTTTATTTTGACTTCACGAATTTCTTTTGTATGCTTTTCTTTATATTCCGCTTCTTTCTCTGGAAATTTCTGCTAATTTTCTTACCCAAATTGAAAATTTTATCCCTTCTTCCTCAATCCGACTCAAAATTTTCTTGATGTAGTTTCAAAATTTCATTGGACCTCATTCCTACCCGTTTCCTTCTCTCAGTCAAACCTACCCTCCCTTCTACGTGTCACCCGGGCTCCTCGTGATAACCCACAACTCGCACTCCAAAATCGAAACATCCGCGCCGCCAACCGGCTCCCTCACTTTAACACATTGACTGCGGCCACTCAGCGCCCCTCTCGTCAAAGGCCCCCCTCTACACCATCTCCATCTTCTTCATCTCTTGGTTCCATGCAGAGGGCAGAGTCCCTGAGCCCGGATCACTCCACCAGTGACGGCCTTGCACTTCTTGCTCTTGAGATGACACCCGACTCGACCGCCACCGCTACCACGATAGACTCTGGTTTTGCAGCCACTACCTCGACGGACGCGATCGCCATACTCCTACAGCTTATGCAGGACCGCTTCGATGCTCAATTTGCTACTCTGTCTGATCGTATGGCAAACCGCTTCGACGCTCAATTTGCTACTCTGTTTGATCGTATGGCACATCGGGAGTCCCGTTCTAGTCCTCTCCCGTCATCTCTTTCCCCTCCTTCCCCTTCCCAAACACATACTGCTAGCGGATCACATCCTTCCCCTCCCCACATTAGGATCTCACATTCCACCACCCCAGCCACGTCATCAACATCTATACCATCTTCGTCTTCTACCTCGGCGGGCGTCATTTACAATGTGCTGTGCTGTGGATAAAGGTGACGATGGCTTTAAAGCAGTTGGTGCAGGCCTCCATGCAGGCCACCTCCCCCCCTCTAACCCACCAACGCTGGCACAGTCCGGGGTGCACGCACACGTGCGCATCGATATGCGCTGCGTACACAACACAGCCCTGTGCTCGATGCTCGCACATCCGAGATGGGCGCACGACCCATAGCACACTGCACTGCAACCCCCACTGTGTCGGTGCGCCGCATGTATAAGGGTATGCATGTATGAGGGGATAAATGTGTATATATGTTTAGGGTTGAGCCTCCTGCTGAGTCGGTGAAACTCTGACGAAGCAAAATGTCACAGCCACTGGTTTGTTGTCCTTTTCTCCCTCTCTGCGTATGGTTTATCGGGCATCTGTATGGAAAGGACAATCAACGAGGGGTTGTGACAGACTGTCTTGTGGGAGTTTCACCGAGTCATCAGGAGGTTGAACCCTATATAGTCTGTAAAATCGCCTTACTAATTACAATGTAAGTGATAATCCACGTTATCCCCCGTTATGGTAAAGCATCAACGGCTGCCCGAAGCATGTGTAGCACAGAATGTGCCGACCAAGATGTCCAAACGTTCGGCCTCCCTGCAGGCGGTGTTCAACCCAAACTTCGACGGGATCCTCCAAAAAATCAGGTTGGTTACTTAATGTTCAGACACGCCCGGGATGCTGTGGAAGTTTGAACATACCACAAATTGAAAAAAAAAAGTCATACAAAATACCAAAATTAGTAGTTTTAACCCCCCCCCTGAGCAACAACCGCAACCCCACAAGCCCCCACCCCCGCCTAACACCTCCCATCTACCCCCCCCTGAGTCAGTCTCTCTCTCTCTCTTTTTCCTTTTTCTAGTCGTTTTATTTTTTTCTTTCTACTTTTGTTTCTTCTTTTGCATCTTTTGTCAACCGCATCTGATGTAATTGTAATCGGACTCGTCTTCTTCGTTACTCAACATGCATGCAAACAAATGCCAATTAAACTGGCGACTTGCGCCCACACAAAGCTCAGAGATAACGAAGCCAAGAATACAGATGTCCAGTTGATGTAGCTCAGTGGTTAGAGCACCGGTTGGAAATGCGCATTGTGGTATGAGGTTGCGGGTTCAAAACTCAATTGCAGCCTTGCGCATGGACACTGGCAGGGCGTGAGAATGACGCACGACTGGACACACATTCCTTTGGGCTGACGCACGGTACTCTTATACAAACACTGCCTGCGCACCACCCAAGGGTTGTCCATCGCTTATACAAATACTACCTTCGCACCACCCAAGGGTTGTCCATGGCTTATACAGACACTGCCTGCGCACCACCCAAGGGTTGTCCATGGTGTTGTATGGAGCCAGTTCGGCAAGCCATGTGCTCACCCGAGTTGATCACATGTGATCTTATCTGATGTTATGGGAATGATAGCACAAGATCTGCTAAGACGTGATCCGATGAAATCTGATCTGATCTTATCCAATTAGACTTGATATGATAAGATCTTATCTGATTTGATCAGATCAGATCACATTAGATCAGATCAATTACATCAGATGTGTTGTGATCAGACCAGATTCCATCAGAGCCGATGTGATCAGATCTAATCAGATTGGATCTGATCACATCAACTCTGATCTGATGTGGGGCGACCACATATGATCTCATCAGATTTACTCAGATCAGATCTCATTGGATGTTTTCTGATCAAATAAGATCTGATGTGATCTGATCTAATCACATCAGATTTGGTGTGATGTAATGACCTGCAAAATCAGAGACTGAGAATTGTGCTGATTTATGACTTTTGCCGCTGGAATGTGTGTCTTGGTGAGAGTCCCGCTCATTGTCTGTGTGTGCGTGCTTGCTGGTTCCCGTGTGCATGTATGAGTGCATGACTGCTTAGAGTGTGTATGTGACCCACCAGGATACTTGTTTGTTTGTGATGCATGCTCCAATCAAGAAGAGCAATCCAGTAGAACTTAGGGACCAGCAAGGTGATGACGTGGACTCTGACATACAACGCATCATCAAGAAACCAATTTGTGCTCATACAATCACGAAATAAGACAATGTATCACAACGGAAGACTGAAAGATATGATATGATACCCCAGACTCATACTCGACTCCGACCAACATCATCGGACATGTCATGTGGCAAGGAGGGACAACATACACAGACGAAATGTTCGACCTTGTGAACACACATGGGGATAATACCACAGATGATGGAGGAAGGGAGTAAAACGAAGATGGAGAAGAAGGGGAGAGGACCATAAGTCATCATTAAATAGTCTCCTCGTCAATGACCAATCAATGTCTGCCTCCAAAATGTCGAATCAGATCTTGGGCCTCATGCCCGAAATAGCCTCTGCTGGTAACCTCTCTCTCTCTCTCTCTCTCTCTCTCTCTCTCTCTCTCTCTCTCTCTCTCTCTCGGAAGAAGAACAAAAAGAAGAAGTCTCCTTTGCTCCCCCTTACCTGACGATGTTGATGCCCACAGGTACTGACCAGTGGAAGTGGCACTCTCTGATGCAGGTTGTTGGTGCAAGGTCCCAGCTATGGCGCCCAGGTACGTCTCTACTCACACCCGTGACTATGACTCACCACCCTCTGTGCTCCTTTACTCCAACGCAGCACTGTACTGGCGCTGCTCCAGCAACGTGTCACCCAGAATCGGCGTTGCTCGAGCAACTGTATTATGTGGTCCTAATTGCCACTGTTGACGTGGATCGTCTTCACATTCGGTTTCAGCAGCGGCTCGTTATCTCTTCGACTTTTCTATCGTCATCTTCCACTCCTTGGGCAAAGTGGCTATCCATCCCATCAGAGAATCAGCTGACATGGCAAGGTCTAATGTAAGACCCAAGGAGCTGTTGCTGGATGAAAAATGAGACCATTGCTTGGATCTGGCTCTGCACTGAACAGTCTACAAAAGTCTTGCAGGTATAACGAGCGCCCTACTTTGTTTCCGCATTCCATTCACAAGGCTGGGGTCTATTGCCCTTGGGCCAGGTTTGGGATTAGGTTCAACTTACACAAACTGTTCTCACATAATTGACAACCGGACTCCGAAGTGGTCGGACCCATTGTCAAAACCACCACCTCGCAAGTCAAATGCGGCTGGGAGTGATTAGGTTGTCACTTTCTCGAAGGATGATTGATTGGACTTGATTGACATTCTTGTCAGTCCATTGTATGAATTTGTCAACCGATTTCTTCGTTGATTGATTGACGTGTTGTACTAATTTGGAGATGTTCTCCCGTCTCTGCCTCCCTCACCCCCTCCCCACACCCACCACCCTCCACATGAAATGTTTATTTTTTTCTGGGTTGAAAAACATTCTCTCCTTCTTTCTCTCCTCAAGTACCATGTGTAGTTTTTTAAAGAGAACCAGCAAGTATGTGTGATGCATTGACAACCTCATACATTTGAAAAAAAAAAAAAAAGTCGGGTTGACCATAGGCCCACTGGATACAAGATTCTCGGTATTTTGCTATGATAAATTGGGTATCTAGCTGAATAATCTGGTCGGATTATCTGGCCGGATGATGGGGGGGTAGGATCATCCGGAAATCCAGATAATAAAAAAAAAATGCCAAAAAAAAAGCAAAAAAAATATAAAAAAAAAAGTGATATTGCGCATGCAAAATACGGTAGAATTACATTCCTATTTCATGAAAAGCTTGATAGGGCATTGAAGGATTCAAAAGGGGTAAGATAGGGAATAAAGGGGTTTAGAGGGGGGATGCTTAATTCATTCTATAATTTTTTATTTTAATATTATTTTCTTCTTCTGTTTTATTTTTTATCTTTATATCTGTTGAGATATCAAAGATGACCTCAAACCAAATATTGTTCGTATCATTCATCTGAACAACCTACTTCTTTTCCAGATTTTTTTTAATTTGTTTTTTGATAAAAAAAAATATTTTGCGCAGGGCCGGATTTTCCATAACCGGAATTAATCCGGAAAATTCATCCGGATTGAAAATTCCGGATAAAATTGGTCTGCCGGATATCCGGAATTTTATCATAGGTATTTTGCTTGTTGTTGTGCAATTATTTCATTGGGTGGAACCCTCCTTCAATCACGGAGTATATGCAGGGCGTCATGATCACTGCTGATAGAAGTCGACTTTATTGAACAAAAATATGATAGTTACTGTGTCCACTGTTGTTGCAACCACCACTATTAGATCATTTGTGATCTGATGCTGAGAAACACTCTGCCGTGATTTTTTGTGGGAGATCTCTGTTTTATTTTTGTTTTTTTTTTGCCTTTCTCCTATTTTCTCAGCCCTGAAATTTGTAATGAACCAGTCAGGCCGCTGCCACTCAGTGTCACACTGGATCGACCACACTCCTATCCGACTGCTAATGGGACCATGCCCCTGAATGCGACTTGCAAGCCTTACCAACTGAGACCAGTGAATTTTGTTTTTCCATAGAAATATTGAAACGAAACGGACCCGAAGTTGGTTGTCGATCACCAAAGATCTATGGCCCAAATGGGGCCTAATTAAATTTGAATGGACCCATCGTCGACCGATTCAAGGTGAAGAAGAGGAGCTTGGTGACAACGAGGAAGGAGGAGGAGGATGTAAGTCCGGGAGGAGCATTGTAGCGGCTGCAGGGAACTCAAACATGGTGTGTGTGTGTGTGTGTGTGTGTGTGTGAGTGAGAGAGAGAGAGAGATAATGAAGTTGAGGAGTTGGAAGGCGCCTTCCTCCTTGCGTCCCCACAACCCCTTCCTCCCCCGCCCACCCTCGCTCTCTCCCTCCATCTTTCGTTGATTTCCCCCCAATCACGTCATTCTGTTGCGCCCAACTTTTCCTCCCTCCGCATGCTTCTCCTTCGCGCGTCCCCACTGCACCTTTTCCCACTTGCTTCCCCACTCCTCCTCCCATCGTTTTCCCCGAACCTTTCCTGCCAACAGTCGAGCGCCCAACTTTTCCTCTCTCCGTCTGCTCTCCTTCCCGCCTTCCCACTTTGCTCACTTCCACCGTCTCCCCCACTTCTCCTCCCATCGTTTTCCCTAATCCCTCCCTGCCAGCACTCGGTTCCCCCTCTTTGTGCACATTTCCTTCCCTCCATCCAGTGCCCGACTTCCCGCCCTCCCCTCTTTTGATCTTGAACTTTCCGAACTCATCCCGCTGCTCACCCCCGCCCGATCGTATCTCCCTTTTGCGTGATTGCACCTCCTATTTCAATCGTGCTTATCCCCCCTACAGCGCCCTCTCCCACTTCCTGTGATGTGCTGCTATCCCGATTTCTTCCTTCCCACCTCCCTCCTGTGTGCATCTCCCTTGCGCCTCCAATCCCATTCCTGCTTCTCTCGATTTCGTGACTTCGTCGTTCCACTGTCGGAACAATCAAGAAGACCCTTCACCGGTATCATTCAAGACCTTCCTTGATAGGAGGAATGACATTTATTGCTCCCTGGCGACCGAGAGTGCAATGTTGTCCTCTATATTCTCTAATACTAACCATCTGCGTCCATCTTGCCGTTTCATTCCAAAGATCGCATCTTTCTGTTCTTCCACACATTTCTTGTCACTTCTCTTGCTCGACCCTCTTTACTTCTGTTCATTAACCTTCCTCTCCTCCTTCTTTCGTCCCTCCTTCTCCTCCTCCTCCTCCTCCTCCTCCTCCTCCTCCTCCTGCTTCTCCTCTTTATTCCCCCCCCTATTCTCCTCCCCCAAAACCCTAACTATTAATAGATACAGACTGAAGCTCGAATCCTCCCTATGAAAACTAAAAAGAAACAACTCTTGATCAAATGTACAACATATGAATGAATCTTTCACTACAAAATAGAAAGATACACCACCATATTTTAAAACTTCGTTTTTCCGTTGTGGATACTAATTATCTTTATATTAGTGGGCACCTTCGATCATGGTCCATTTTATTTGAAAATTGAGAACTCATTTTATTTTCGTTACAGAGAGAGAGAGAGAGAGAGAGAGAGAGAG
>BFEA01000046.1:3827180-3839385 GCA_003427395.1 Chara braunii
GGGGGTGGTTCAAAGCTTCTTCGGGCGGGGTTGGGTTGGGGGGTTGTTTTCGGTGCTATTGCCGATTTGGCGGGTCAATGACGTTGGCAAATGGGTGGCATTGGTCGGTTGGGGGGGGGGGGAACAGGGTCTTCGACAACGAGTGGTCAGCCTATCGGACTCACCGGTTGTCGTTGTCGCCGATGCCTGAGGTAAGAGAGAGAGAGAGACGACAATCGTCTAACTCGAATCTCGAAAGATATCGATGATGGCGACAACCATCGTTTTATGGTTTTTCGTCTTCCGCAGAAACGCGCATGCGCATGCACGCACGCGCGAGAGGCAAACAGACGGACGGCAACGTCGCACCTGTTCGAGACGGCTTGAACGTTGCGGTGACATGTGCCCATGTTCCAAGCACGTCAGCCGATCCCACCACGTCAGCCGTCCGGGCCCGGCGGTCGTGATGATACGTATCATTACGGTTTCGCCACGAGGATACGGCGCCACGCAAGAAACGTACACATACACGTAGACCTGCCACCCGTTGGTGCCTTCTCGCCAGGGGATGGTTGCAAGAATGCCTTGTCACGCGTCTTGCCTGAAACGACCGTGTCGTTTCACCCGCTGGCAAAAAATGTGAAAACAATCGGGGAAAAAAAAAAAAAAAAAAAAAAAAAAAAAAAAAAAACAACAACAACAACGCAAATAAAGCAGGAAACATTCAGGGAAAAAAACAATTATACATTTTTTGGAAGTTTTGGATTTACAATAAATGGTATACAGGGTCGGGGTGATCACTTCCATATCCGGATACAACAACTCGGACATTGGGCTACGACAATGGATTTCCTCAGCATGCGGCCTACAGGGTCCCACATCTGAAACGACAAATCGAGGTGGGACCCAGTAGGCCGCAAAAAAACGGTCGCGCAACAAAAAAAGGTCGATCACGGCCTACTGGTACTTCGACAGTTTCAATGCGGCGGGGGGACCGGTGGTTTAAAGACATTTGGGACGCCTCAAGGGAGAATTGGAAGACTTTAGACCAGATCAAAACCAAACTTCATCGGCTAAGACTAGTAGAAGCCAACTACGACAAACTTTGAAGTAGCATTCCTTCTTACTGGAAATCGTTGCTAGCTGATTCGGCGGAACATGGGCACGGGGGTTGGGTACGAGATCCAGATGACAGGAGAGAGATTTTTAGGATTGTTGGGCCAGAACTCCCTGAGGACATCAAAGTGGAAGTCTGGATAGGGAAGATCGAGGCCTTTCCCAACCCAAACCTCACTCAAATGGAAGATAGAATTATAGATACCTTTGTAGGGCTAGTGGAATGCCTAAAGGAAAAAACAGTGACCAGCCTGTGGATGGAAAATGCAGAGAGTCTCCAGGTTGAACCACTGCTATACGGCTGGTGGGGGATTACTGGGTCGCAATCTCAGACACCTTTGATTTAACGACCATTTCGTCAAAATTGACATTTTTTATTTTTTGAACGAAATTGAAACCGAGTTTTTTTGCCGAAAACTCGTCAAAATTTGTTGTTCCTGAAGGTCCAGCGTTTTACAAACGCTGAACCCCCTGGCTGTACATGGACCTAGTTTGAGACCAGGCACCTCCACGCAGAGTTTTCGGCAAAAAAACTCGGTTTCAATTTCGTTCAAAAAATAAAAGATGTTCATTTTGACGAAATGGCAATTATTTCCTACTCTCCAAAGATTGGGGTCCAAATTTTAGGGTCTGCTATTAAAAAACAGCCAGTAGTAATGTCCTCGGAGAGGTTATCAAAAGAACCAGGCTTTGTATTGGGCAATCTGGACTTTTTTGGCCACTGGAAATCCCTAAGAACTATGGTCTCCCAGAAGCAAGCCAGCCTGGTCTGGCTACAACTCTTATTGGAAGTAAAATTTGTTTTGAACTTAACACACTGAATAGTAAAATGCCAAATATAACAAATTCACGTATTCTGATTTTTCTTTCTTCTTTGTCCAGACTCTAAAAGCGTGCGTTGCTCACGTAAAACATAAATCTTGGGTTTATGAAAACGGGCGAAGCGATCACTTTGAAAAACAAGTGATGAGGATCTAGCACCAACTTGCGTAAGGGTCAATCTTTGCAATCTTTTTTTTTTTTTTATTTGTTGGAATATAAACAACTAATAGTTTTACGTTTACTTGTACTGCTTCGCTTGCTTGATTCGAATGGTAATTCAGCAATGTGAAATTGATAGGAATGTGTCAGCCTATAGGGCAGATTACAAGGGAGCAACAAAATTTGTCGCAAGGGCAAGGGTCACTAGTAAATCATAGCAGAAACACTAGGAATATTCTTCCACCTTGACCAGTCGGAGATACACCTTTCCCGAATAAACCTCCACAATGAGTGCACTGGCCAGGTTCAGAACTCAACAGGGGTGCAGAGACGATTACCACATGAGCGACGACACATACCAAACTTTGGTAAAACCCTAGGGGTTATTCTGGAATTTCGCTCCAACATTCCCCTCTTTTATCGATGTCATTCCTTATTCCTGAATGTGCAAGTGGGATCTGCCCCTGCCATGCAGTGCACCCGAGTTGTGCCTGTTTACTCATCAAGGAAACAGTGAGATGAAAACTTGTTGTGAGAACATAGAAAGGTATATCGCTATATTCTCTGTTTTTCCCCACGATGAGGCTCGTGAGGTTACCCATCCTCTGTGCACCCCTGAGCTCGACATATTACCCATCAAATATGGGAGAATACAGCGAACCTTCACTTAGATCATGGAAAGGTGCATGGTTGTATTCTTAGCCTCATGTGCTCAAGGACCAACTCTGATGTATTTGTCTTCTCTCCACTGGCACGCATAGTAGGTTGAACAAGTGTCGAAATCAGAATGAATATTCACCGTGTACTTGGCACATTACGTCATTTTGTTTCTGGAGGTCCACATAGAAAGAGAAATAAACATGCGTCTCTCACTAGATCATGGGCAGGTACTTTGTCACACACTTATTACCCCAGCGCACCGCTGTTGAGCAGCGAAAGGGATACAAATACATTTATCACCTGAACAAGGGAAAAGCCCTGAAGCTTTGTCTTTACTCCTTCTCGGTCTTCTCGTCACTACTACTTGAGGACATTCGTTGTCTTGCTCCTGGTTGCCTTGTCTGAGCTATAATCTCTCTCGCGATGGTTTCTCCCTCGCGACGGACCGCCTGTCTCTTTCTCTCTCAATCCTCCCTCTGTGAGCGTGTGGGTGTCTATACCACTCAGATATACCCCTAATTCCCTGCCCCTCGAATAAAACACACGGTCATCAAGCTGTATTCGGGACATTTTTCAATCCCATTAAACCGTGTGCTATATTCGAAGGAGCAGCTGATGAAAAGGTTGTTTTCAACAATGCACTCTCTCTCTCTCTCTCTCTCTCTCTCTCTCTCTCTCTCTCTCTCTCTCTCTCTCTCTCTCTCTCTCTCTCTCTCTCTNTCTCTCTCTCTCTCTCTCTCTCTCTCTCTCTCTGTGTGTGTGTGTGTGTGTGTGTGTGTGTGTGTGTGTGTGTGTGTGTGTGTGTGTGTGTTTTCTCACACTTTCGTTTTCCCTTAATAGAACACATTCTCATCAGAGTTGTATCAGTTCTGATGAGGCCTGTGCTTTATTCGAGGGAAGGTTGTCGGGGATGTTGTTTTCTCCAACGCAGCCCCTCTCCATCCTTCTCTCACCCATACACACACTCACCCACTGTCACACACATGTACACTCCAAACTTGATCTCGCATGAGACCGGCATGGTGTGCGTCAAGTGAGAAAAGAAACAAAATAATTATTAAAAATAATAATAATAATAATAATATCAATTTCAGGCTTGTCACTCTTCCCTACCGTCTCTTCTCTCTTCCTCTCCACAGTCTCTCCTTCAGCGCATCCTTTCCCCATCTATGTCCCTCTCTCTCTAACACCCACCCCTTCTCTCACAGCGAACTCTCTCTCACACACCCTCACAGCAGTCCCTCTCTCACACACTCTCACAACGGACTCTCTCTCCTATCTGAAGCGGCACACCCTCTCTCTCTCAATGCACTCTCTCTCTCACTCTGTTTCTCTCTCACTCTCTCCCTATACGTTGAACTCAAGTTCGAACGCACACTGCTGCCAATTTGGGCCACTCGCATTGGTATGCCCTTTCACAAGATACTAGTGATCGAACTTTGGACTTTCCCAGGAGACTCTCCTTACTTCTCTTCCTCGACCAAGCAGCGTCCTACATATGAACAGATAACCTTGGTGTGCAATCGTGGTTCAGTGAATCTGGCCACTAGCTTTGAGTAGGTACTTTGAGCAGTTATTATTATTATTATTACATTTCTCTTGTTTGTGCGTGGCCTCAAGGGGCAGCAGATTCAAACACGGGTGTAATATTTTTCTATCTCTTCAACAGGGGTAATGGTTGAACTCATCGCTAGCGGTAATGGCAGATCTCGCCACCAGTGATAATGGCTGAATCTGATCTCGTGGCCAGCAGCTCTTCTCATCAGCGTGGTGGCAGATCTCGCCAACTGCAGATCATGCTTACCTTCTCCTTCAATGAGTTGACAGACCTCACTAACAACAGATAGTGATAAAATGTCTCTTCGACGATAGAACCGGTCACCAGCAGCACTTGTTGGTGTCTCTTCACCAGCGGTATTGTGTGAGCAGCAGCAGTGGCTGGTTCCTCTTCAACAACGGGTATAGATGAACCGATCATCTGCAGCGCTCGCTGGTGTCTTTTCACGAGCGGTAATTAATTAATTAACAGATGTGAAAAGATATTTGCTCGCTCACTCTCTTCCACCCTCTTTCGCTCCTGCGCATGAGGCGCATGCCGTGTCGCCCCCCCCCCCGGTCGCCGACTGTAACCCGGCTCCTCGTGAACTGGCATACTGCCATGAACGGGTGCGATCAACGAGAGTAGACAACTCCCCCCCCTTAGCTGCAGCAGCCGCGCCCGCCATAGCTGGAGCCCCCTTGCTCACGGGAACGAGCACAACCTAGCTCGCAGCGATCTCCTCCGTTCGCCGTCGTTCGTTGTCCGTGCGCTGCGATCGCTCCCCCACTGCGCACTGTTCCCCTTGGTCGCCCTACTGTCCAATGCCCCCGAATGTCCCCTCCTTTGTTCACTGGCCTCTCCTATATGCGGACTGCAACCATGACCGTGGGCCTTAACGGACTGAGAGTATCTGCACCAAGGTACAACGGTCCGGGATTCCGATGGTACCAGTACAGTGGAACCCAGGCAAGTTCAGCGGCACCAACAGGGGATGTACCAGCAATTCCAGCAAGAAAAAAAAAAAGGACTGAACCAAGGTCGCCGCAGTCCCAGATCAGGCTCAAACCGTACCAAACCTGCACAATTTCCGTGGTTGTACCAACACCAAACCATCATCCTAGCCTGTCGTCGAGTCAAATCATACCAAGGTAAGTTCATCCCAGTCTCGATATTGTTCCATAATATTAGCCAGACCGTCGTGAACCTCATCAATGTCGGACCAGTGACCTCAGCAAAGCCAAGAAAGGCGTATCTGTATGTCAACCCTGCGTCACCACACGAGTGTCGAACCAACTTGATGTCGAATACCATACCACGCAGGTGTGCCGTGATAGTACCGAGCCTGCCCCGAACCAGAGTGTCGTCCCCAATTCGATCCAGTGTCCACAGCAAAATAATAAAGTCTGGCGGCACCGCCCCCAAATAGGACCAACAGCAACAGCACGGGGACCACTCACTCAAAACACCCAGGTTGAGGCGAGGATAACAATCAGACAATTCAAGTAAATCCAGCGAGGGTTTATAATTATCGGCGAATCGGAAGAATCGCCAGACTCGGGGTAAGTGAATAATTTCGAGCAAAAATTCACCGTGAGTAATTTTAATAAAATTTAATCAAATAATAAATAGTCAATGATTTTCTTTTCTTTTACTATCTTTTATTACTTTTCTCATTTTTAATTTCATTATAAAAAATGATAAAAATAATGAGTAATTCCCTCAAGATTGAATTCCGATAAAATTTAAGTAAATAGCAAATATTGCATTATTATCGTCCCTCCTATCATTTTTAACTCTTTATCCAATTCTTAATTTTGATATATTAAAATTAATAAAATTTGAGGCATCATTTCGCCACCAATCGTATGAAGCAAAGGCGTCACGCCAAGGCCTATTTTCGCTTTCCCGTCCCGCGACTAGTCACTACGGGATTACCCTTGGAACGGATGTAAACAATAGGCACTATGCGCAGCAAGCGTGCCCCATCCCCCTCGTTGATTTCAAGGGTCAGTGTCATTACTTGACGCGGAGAAAATTAGTGCTCTCTTTTCGACCCCTAATTTTTTCCGTTGGCCCGGATGAAAGCCCCGGTCAATCCCTCTCTAGGCACTTAATCCAAGGCCCGATCGGTCAAAATTTGGGTGGTCGATTGGCCTTCAGCCGCCCGACAAACAAGCCCGGACCTCTTCTCGACGCCCCTGTCGAGCCCGCGCCGTTTCAATCAGACGAATCGTATGAGATTTAAAGAGACCACACGCGCGGGACTCTTTTATCGACGCTTCTCGTTTCCCCAAACTGCAATTGTTGACTGGAGAAGGACATTTTCTCAAGATTACAAGGCTCGTCAATCCCCGGCGTTATCCACTACTCTGTGAGGAACCACCTGATCGTTAAGCAGAATCCCCGTAATACCACTCCCAGAAATGTAAAATACGTCCTGAGGCGCGTTCTTTGAGGCATCAAAGAAAACGGGCGTGGTGCAGTCCGCTCGAGCGCTCGATGTCGTGACTGATGTGCGACTGGAACGACGTTGGTATAAGGTTTGTTTGCTAACGACGTAGAATCAGCGAAGATCTCATGTTCAGAGGTATCGGTTTCCCCCGTTCGGGATCAATTTGAATAGTGGGTTCATCTAGCGTTCGCTTGGACGCTTTTCGTACGGAACATCGCATACGTTGCCTTAAGGGAGTTGTTGTTGTATCAGCAACTCCCTCAGGGACTCGTTTTCGTGGTCGTAATACCCTTCGGTCTTCTTTCTCTCCCTCTCGATCCACTGGGTCAACCCTCTTCTTTGAGGAAAGAGTCCACGATGATTTGGTAGAGGCGACGTGGTTGGACACTATAGGCGTCTTGGCTCCCGATGGTAAGAGAATCCGGACACTCTGACTCTTTATGGTCGCCTGTACCTCGTCCGACGACGCTCGTCTGACCTCCATGTCCTCGTTCTTCGAAGGAAATACGGATGCACCTCTCAGATCGTCGGTTCTCTTGATGCACCGTCGGTCCTTAAGTCCCACTACGCCATTGTCTATTGCCTTCTAAATCGGGGTAATTTCTCCTGATATGGTCTTCCGAACAGCAATAGATGCATGTGTTAAGGGGAGAAAAAGGTTGAGCCTCTGCATGTCTGTATCCTTCGTGTCCGCCTGATACACGTGCGTCTTGAGGACGCTGGTCAGGCTCTCCTCTGGCATCATCGCGATAGTACCGATCAACATCTCCCCTCTCGTCCCGCTCGAGGGAATTCATACCCACAGTCTTTATAGGTCGGTGCAGTTGCACTCCATTCAACAAATATCGTCGATCCACCCAAGGCTGATCATTGAAGTCAGGACACCTCTCTGTATCGTACTCTCGGTAGAGAAAAAAGTCTCATTGTCGCATCCCTTTCCAAACTAAATCCTTATAGTCATCTGCTCCAGCTTTCATAGCCAACTCGAGAACCGTCTTAAAATTTATCTTATCATGAGGGAGTTCCCTAAGTATCCCCTTCTGTTTCCCTCTGTGCAGTCGACAGATGAAAATCGTGCATTGGTCGACTTCCGTTAGCTTCCCCTTGGCTATCAATGCATCAGATATCTTTTGGAATCGCTTCCCGAAAGCCCGAACACTCTCGTCCTCACCCTAAGTCAACTGCTCAAAGTCTCGGATTGAATACTTAACGTCTTCTAGTTTGTAGAGTTCGTAGAGACTGGCCTTATAGGTAGCCCATCGTCTATCTTTGGGTCGGGCTTCTTTAATCTCCTGACTCAAGCTCGGGTCCGCGTTAAATAAGAAGTTATATATAATTTCGTCCTCGGACCATTGACTACGGAATGCGTGTAGCTCCCACTTCTTGTGATACTCAGTGATACCGTATCGCTTGAAAACGGGTGGCCTAGTATCTAACTCTGTCGGTTGGTGAGAGATGATGAATCGATCTCTTCTTTCGTAAGGGAGTGTATATGACTCGCCCGTCTGTGGATCGTAGATCCGTTAAGGCGGTCTGCTCCTCTCATGAGGTCTATCTCTATCTCTCCAAGCCTGATCCCTGACGCACTGATCCCTCCAGTCATCTCTGCGTCGGTCCTCTCTACCGTCTCTCCGCTCGTAGGTAGGTGAGCGTCGATCGTCCATCTCTCCCTGAAAACTGAGAGACTCCGTTATGTTTTTCATCCGTATCTTCGACGGTGGTCTCTCAGGCTCGGTAACGACGGGCCCGCCCATCACTTCGGGTTCCCCGTCGTCAGGTGGCCCGCATCTAAGAGGCGCGTCTTGTCGGATGCGCTCCTTGAGCTCGCAAAGGGTTAGGTCTGGCGACGGGTGATACTCTTCCGTAACTACATGAATTACCATGGTGTCGGACTCCATACACGGTGTAAGTGGCTCCTTTGGAACCCGGACCTAATGAACAACCTCGGGTAGGACCGTCAAACTATCCTTAGAGCTGTAAGTCCGCGTTTCACTCCTAACGACCAATAAACTTAGCTAAAATCAATCATCCAGCCCGGACCTATGATGAACTACCCTCTCATGTCTCCAACCTACTGGATCTTTCGGCTCAGTCGAAGATGCTCTTCCGTTCATCACGACGGAATAGAGCCCCGTCTTAATGAGAGAATCGTCAAAAAGGGCTAGCAGCCCAGACCTATTGATTTTTTTCCCTACTCAATCTCTAGAGAGGGAGATGTCCGGGCCCTAGCCCGGACCTAATGAATTAGCCGGATTGAAGCGCTTATAATTATGTTTGGTGAGCGGGATGGGGGAACACCCCTAACCGCTGACTGTCGTAAGAGAGCTAGCAGCCCGGACCTATTGATTTGTCGGACTGAAGCACTTATACTTGTTTAGTGCGGGCGGGATGGAGAAACACCTCCAACCACTGACTGTCGTAAGTGTAGAAAGGACTAGGAAAGAGGCGTCAAGGCGGCGTAACCGGGTGATCGCTCTGCTAACGCGGGTCGACCGAGCTCTTGCGGTTTCGAGTGGGCCCGAAGCCACAACTGGTCAGTGCTAAACAAAGTCTATACTAATTTAGAAAAGAGAGGAAGTCGAAATTCTGGCTTAAATAGCACCTACATGTCTTTTTCTCAAAACGTTCAAATAAAAGGCATGTGCTTTATTTGAGGGAAATGGGAAGTTCCCTCCAATATGTGCGTTGTCAAAAAATATGATTTATCATCCGATCATAAATATAAAACGCACTTTAATTGATTTTATTTTTTAATTTTTAGTCTTAATTTTGGTACCTTCAAGAATTTAAGGGAAATTTGTATTTACATTTTAAATTATTTGATACATTTTATTTTTTTCTGAGAGTTCGGTATACACGCAGAATGTCTCAAAATTTCGAAAAAAATCTTCCAAACAAAATCACGTCCGGCGCGCAACGCCAAAAAAGATTCAAATTCTAAGTTATAAAATAAAACATCTTTTATTTTAGGAATATAAATTATCAAATTATGATTAAATTCCTCTAACCGAGTTTTCCTCCGTCGGTTTCACCTGCAGAGGATCTCAAAATTTTCAGATAAAAGAACCGCCCAACTTTAGCCCCGATATCTATCGGCCAAAACGGCTCAGTTCGGAAGAAAAATAAAACAACTTTAAAAAAGCTACACTCGACCAATTATAGTCTATTAGGGTTTCAAACCGTTAGGGTTCCCGTCTCGTGCGCGACCGCACGCACATCATAAAACCACGGATCTCGACAAAAGTTTTTCGTGGAAACCTTTTTCGTTCAAGGTAAAATGTTATCGGATTACTTTTTTTTTTTTTTTTTATCTCCTTTTATTTTAACGAAATTAAAAAAAAAAAACAATTTTTTATTTATTTTCTACTTCTTTTAGTATCTGTTGGAGTCCGCCGTTTTCCCAAACGATGTCCGTTTTCCCCGAGTAAGGTCTCAAACTGTCGGGAAAAATACACGGAACAACTTTGGTCCCAGCGGGGTTCCCCTAATTTCACTTATGTTTCCGGCCAGTTAAATAAAACAAAAATCGTAATTTTTAAAATTTTTAATCACAAAATACAAAAAAATTCATATCTCGCTTTTTTGCTGTTTGAATTTCTCAAAAAATCCCTCAAACTGTCCGCCTTGACGAGAGAACGAACTTTGCTCCCGGTGCAGTTCGCGCGATAACGCACGGATCGGGAGTTATTAAAGAATAACATATTAAATAAATAAATAAAAATTATCAAAATTCGAGTTGATCAAGGGAAATTGATCTACTCGGGCTAATCAGCGGTCAACTAATCAGCCTGCGCACCCCCGTTGATTGGGAAAGGCCGAGGCCTTGGGGGTGCAGTCCCCTCCCCGGCAACGGCGGCAAAGTTTGTGAGGAAACCTGGGGAGGGGTCGCCTACCGCTCGCTGAAGCGAAGGGCAACAACAACTGTCACTCGCTGCGCCCGCTTCCGTGGTTCTCAGTGATCTGTAGGGAGATGGACTGTGTACCGCTTGTCACAACCCCACTTTGTGCTAGGTTGAATGCTTTCTTCCGCACAAGAAAAAAAAAAACAATTTTTAAACAACAATTAAATAAACTTATCCTGGCTGCAGATAGGGGATCTAGCACGAACTTGCGTAAGGGTCGATCTTTACAATCTTTTCTTTTTTTTAATTTGTTGGAATACAAACAACTAATAGTTTTACGTATACTTGTACTGCTTCGCTTGCTTGATTAGAATGGTAATTCAGCAATGTGAAATCGACAAGAATGTGTCAACCTATAGGCCAGATTACAAGGGAGCAACAAAAATTGTCGCAAGGGCGAGGGTCACTAGTGAATCATAGCAAAAACACTAGGAATATTCCCCCACCTTGACCAGCCAGAGATACATCTTTCCCGGATGAAACGCCCGCAATGAGTGCACTGGCCAGGTTCAGAACTCAACAGGGACGCACATACCAAACTTTGGTAAAACCCTTGGGGTTCTTCTGGAATTTCCCTCCAACATTCCCCTCTTTTATCGATGTCATTCCTTATTCCTGAATGTGCGAGTCGGATCTCCCCCTGCCATACAGTGCACTAGAGTTGTGCCTGTTTACTCATCAAGGAAAGAGTGAGATGAAAACTTGTCGTGAGAACATAGAAAGGTATATCGCCATATTCTCTGATTTTCCCCACAGTGAGGCTCGTGAGGTTACCCATCCTCTGTGCACCCCTGAGCTCAACATATTACCCATCAAATATGAGAAAATAGAGCGAACCTTCACTTAGATCATGGAAAGGTGCATGGTTGTATTCTTAGTCTCATGTGCTCAAGGGCCAACTCTGTTGTATCTGTCTTCTCTCCACTGACACGCATAGTAGGTTGAACAAGTGTCGAAATCAGAATGAATATTCACCGTGTACTTGGCATATTACGTCACTATATTTTGGATTTTGTGTCTGGAGGTCCACA
Organism: Chara braunii; assembly: GCA_003427395.1. Classification (NCBI taxonomy): domain Eukaryota; kingdom Viridiplantae; phylum Streptophyta; class Charophyceae; order Charales; family Characeae; genus Chara; species Chara braunii. The sequence continues at coordinate 3,838,842 of BFEA01000046.1, forward strand.
TAGAAAGAGAACTGGACATGCGTCTCTCGCTAGATCATGGGCAGGTACTTTGTCACACACTTGTTACCCCAGTGCACCACTGCTGAGCAGCGAAAGGGATAGAGATACATTTATCACCTGAACAAGGGAAAAGCCTTGAAGTTTTGTCTTTACAACTTTTCGGTCTTCTCGTCACTAGTACTTGAGGACATTGGTTGTCTTGCTCGTGGGTTGCCTTGTCTGAGCTATAATTTCTCTCACGATGGTTTCTCCCTCGCGACGAACCGCCTGTCTCTTTCTCTCACAATCCTCCCTCTGTGAGCGTGTGGGTGTCTATACCACTCAAATATACCCCTAATTCCCTGCCCCTCGAATAAAACACACGGTCATCAAGTTGTATTCGGGACAATTTTCAATCTCATTGAACCGTGTGCTATATTCGAAGGAGCAGCTGCTGAAGAGGCTGATTTCAACAACGCACTCTCTCTCTCTCTCTCTCTCTCTCTCTCTCTCTCTCTCTCTCTCTCTCTCTCTCTCTCTCCCTCTCTCTCTCTCTCTCTCTCTC
>BFEA01000046.1:3846386-3858131 GCA_003427395.1 Chara braunii
GGGGGTTGTGGAAGGGGGAGAACAAATGGGACAGAGATAGATGGTGATCACCGAGCTATCTTTTGCTTTTACTAAATAATAACTAACCCCTCCTGTCCTTCTCCTCTTTTCTTTCGCCTATAGCCTGATGTGGTCAGTATTTGCCGCTGAGCTGGCTTGTCGACTTGGGATGTGGGCAGGTATGCTCGCGTCTTCGATCTCGGCGGGGGCGGCGGTGAAGGTTAGCACTTTGATTGTTCTTCGGAAGAGGGAGAGGAGGGAACGAAGGAGGAGAAGGTGGTTGTGTATTAGTCTGTCTTTCTGCTTGTTGTGTGTGTTTGTGTGTGTGTGTGTGTGTGTGAGAGAGAGAGAGAGAGAGAGAGAGAGAGAGAGGTTGGATCGGTGTGAAAATTCTTTCGGTATATTTTCAATAAAGTTCTTTTTTTTTTGTAAGTTTTATTTCTGCCGTTATTGCGATCCGGGAGAGGAGGGGTGGAATACGTATATATATATAATGCTGATTTGGGTAGTTCCTACTAATTAGAAATAATACTACCTAGGGAAATGGAGAGAAGAAAGAAAATCAGCACTGTCCTGTGGTCAGTGTCGAGGATACAGGACAGGCTGGTCTCCGTTCCATGTGATTGACCTTCCTTCGTCTTGCTGTCTGTTATCCGAGTGATGATTTTGGCCCATCACCACTCTCTCTATTAATCCACTTATTTATCCATCAGTTGTCAATATTTGATTAATCTCTGTTTTGTTTTGTCTCCCTTGCTTTCTCTCTCGTTTTCTCTCTTTCTATCTCTCTCTCTCTTTCTCTCTTTCGCGGGTTTCGTGTCGGGTTTTCGAGTGTCTTCTTTGTCTGCCTAACTCTTTCTTTCCGGCCACATTCATTCGCTATGTAAAGTTTATCGCCGCAATCTTCGACGGCCTTGTTCCTGTTCTCTCGTCCTATTCGCTCCGTTCCTTTCCCGCGTGATCCCTCCCTCCACTCGTTTTAGTTCCCGCCCTATCTCAATGATCAACGGTTGGGCTCCCTCGTTTTTAGCAGGGTTGCAGTCCCGGATGGTTGCAGTCTCGCTCCTCCCGCCCAGGCAAATTAGAAAAGATTGGAAAGTCTTGCCAGAGAAGGTGATAGCCCTGTATATTTTGTCCAATGGTTTTCATTTCAAGAAGTAAGTAAAACGCGCGCCGTGTTTGAATTCTGTGGGGGACCACCCTCTAAGCCTAAGTATTTCCCATCTCCTCCTCTCCCTGATCTTTACGACGACCTATTTCTTACCCTGATTGACGACGACCTATCGTTTCGTATTCTCTCTTCGCCGACGGTCTAAATTGGGTGCGCGAGTGAGCAGGTGATGCTCTCTCAACCAGTTCACACGAGCCTGAGTTGACGAACCTAGCTTCCAACGCTTGCGAGCCTGCAACTGCGCTTTTTCAAAGTGGCCTGCAGCTGTTGCTGCCGATCCAGGCCCGAATCGAAGTGCTCTTGCCGCGTAAACCGGCGAGAGCAGTAACTCTGCTTCGTGTGCACTGGCGGTTTAAGAATGTCTGTCTTCTATTTGCCCGGTAGAAAAATGACATGTGCTAATCAGTAGTAACTTAACCATCTATGCCCGCCAATCTGCCTTTCTGCCTCGCGTCAATCACAGACTCGCCTTTTTTGCATGGTAATTAGTGGGTATTGGAACTCTTGTAGCTTTCTTTCTGCTTATGTTTTCACGTACGTGGTGCTCTCCCGCACTCCTTTGCAACCGTCTCTCTCTCGCTCTCTTTCTTTGCCACTCAACTCTCTCTCTCTCCTGTGCATCCCCACTCTTTAGTCTCACGCACTCATCGTTCGTTTGCTTTCTGCCTCACATCTCTCTGTCTCTCTCTCTCCCCCCGTACCCTCTCCATCTCGTTCCTCCTCTCTCTACCGATCTTTCTATCCCACTTGTTTTCTCTCTTTCTTTTTGATGTAAGTCGGTGTCTTATGAAGGCTTTTTATCTACCGTTGTCTTGGATGCTTTCTATTTTTCACCCTCTACCCTTTCTCTCTCCTCTCTCCCCTGATTCTCTCGTTCTCATCTTCTCGTTCTCAAGATCTTTGATGAGGTGTGATCTGTGGTCGACGGACTGCACCATCTCCTTGCGAGAGCTGCTACTTCATTGATTTTGTCGGGCTGCATTTCAGATTCTGATCTGTCTAATGGAAGTGGTCACTTAATGGAGTGCCACGTGTGAGTCGTGCGCCGTGCAGTGAAAAACGATGATGTTGTGCGGATTCTCAAAACCTATTATTGGTGGTAGTGACTATGGGGAAGTCTTCCGAGGTCTGCCCAGGACGTGAGACGTGTCTACGTGTCTACGTGTCTACGCTGTCTAATATGATGATGTAAGCATGCAATGAAATGTATAGCCCTCTGTGTATCTTGAGGTGGCGTCTGATCCCCTGCCTTCCTTCCCCCCTCCCATTACGGTATTTTGGGGTGACTTCTAGCCCCCGCCTTCACGGTATTTGGGGTGGGGGACTGCTGCCGCGTCCATCGCCCTCTCCCGCCCCCCGTTGAAGGTATTTTGGGGTGTCGTCTATCCCCCTCTTTAAGGTACTTCGGGGGAAAGGGGGCGGCGTCTAGGCCCCGTCCTCTGTATTTCGGGGTTGGCGTCCAGCGCTGTGTTTTGGGGTGGGGATTAAAAGCTCGTACAGTTTGGAGCTACATACTCTCACGTACTCTATACTCTTCCGAAAAACATGTCTGCGTTTATTTCAGAACAACAACAAAAGAACCGTCTGCGTAGACGATGAAGCCGATGTAAATAGGGTTTTGTGTTTTTATGGCTCTTCTCGGAGGTAGGTAGGGTAGGCAGGGCATTTCCTCACTCTCGTAGGGAAGGAGTAGGCGTACTTGGGACGCGGCGTCAGATCCAGTTGAACAAGGCCTAACACAGTAAATCTGTGAACATGGCCTTGGACTTTTGTTTTTGTTTTGGGCAAACAGTTTGTCGGGGATGACCTGCTACGTGGCGGGAAACGAGGAGCGGCGGGAACCTCAGCGTACGGAGAAATGCGTGGCAGCGTGAAAACGACTTTCGACAGACTAAATCACCGTGTGTGTGACACGTGTTATGCGGAGAGAAGCAAGGTGAGACTAGAGGGGGAGGAGGCAATGAGGTAAGGAGACGAAAGAGTTCCTATCAATCCAAGTGATTACACGTGTAGATGTCCGGCGCATGCCACGTGGAGCCAACAGGGGGATCATTTTTTTAATCTCTTTTCAGGGGCGGGATCATGTTGGTTTCAATCCTGCTGGATTTCCATTCTATTACTGAAAATAATGTGAGCAAAGTACAACCTCCTGCTTCGAGCGATTTGCTGAGATACCCACGAATGGCAGGAGAGCAGCACGTAGAGCGAGTTAGGCTAGTCTCCCTTCCTCCTCCTCCTCCTCCGCCTCCTCCTCGTTTGCCTCCACCTCATAGTGATCGGTTGGGTGGAATTGCACTCGGAGATTTGATCGTAAGTAATCAATGCAGGATTCGGAGAGGGAATACTTGCTGAAGCATCTCTAACACCCCTCCCTCTCTCTCTCTCTCCATCTGTGCTGTAGGACTATGTTGCCCAGCATTCCTATAGGTTGATCAAAATTCAGCATGTCTGTCGACCCTTGCCTCGATCGTCTTGTATGTCTTCCCCTCAATCGTCCTCTCTTTACATCGTCGTCTTCTCTTTTGGATTATCATCTTTTCCTTTTTCAATTTAGCAGGAAGTCCTAAGGAGAGTGATGTGATATCTTCATCGAAGAAGGCTAGCTTGCGTGATCGAATGCGACGAGATAGAGAGCCTTCTTCTCGAGTCTTCGACTGGCGGTCTCATAGTTTTCCTCACTAGTCTCTCGTTGGAACGCTCTTATTTGATTTCTACTTGCGCAATGAAAACCACCTGCTTCATGCCGATGAACGTGCCTCAATGGACGGAGGGATCTCCTCTCTCAAGTATGGTGGCGTTGTTACTCCCGTTTACCTTCGTTCACATGTTTATGTGTTGCATGAAGAAGGTCGTTTCTCAAAGACGATTGTTCTTTTTATGATATATTTTTGTTGATATTAATTTTCTTCCCTCGTTATGAACTTACGGTCGTATATATTTTCTTAAAGAGGATCGCAAGCCAGCCGTGCATCCTTTTCCCCCACTCCTTTTCTTTTTCTTTTTTCATTTCCCCCCCCCGGTTTTTAACAAGGGAAAATAGTGATCACGTTGTGCACTCGCACCAGGATTTCGGTGAGAAAAAGAATGGCAGTGTTTTTTTTTCACATTTTTTCTTTGGGATGTAGCTGGCTTTTATGACGGCCAGGTTCATGAGCAGGAGTCAACTCCAGTGCACAAACAAGAGGGAAGAAAAAGTCGAAATGTGAGCCTGCCCTAAGCCTCGGTAGATGGAGTGTTGCTATTTTACTGATGAGCGCGAAGTAAAGAAAAAGATGGAAGTGTCATCGATGAAAGGGAAGGGTCAGAATGTGAAATAGACGAGCACTGCGCGGCTGCATCTTTGGATTCACTCAGTTATCGGACATAAATATTGAGATCTTCACCCACAAAACTTCCGGGAAGAAAAAAAAACGAGCTTTCTTCTTTCTAACCTTCCCCTCCCTCTCGCGAGGCAGACCTCCTGCCCCCCTTATGGACTTATCCTCCTCTTTCTCTTCTCCTCCCCCCCCCCCCCCCCCCCCCCCCCCCCCCCCCCCCCCCCCCTTCCCTCCTTCCGGTATCCTGTCACCTGCAGTTCACCAAAAGGCACCTATTCACCTTGTTCGGTGAAACCCAGCTTACGTTCGGCGTTTCACACGTTCCCGTTAGGTAAGGAAGGGAGGGCGGGGGGAAAGGAAAGGAAAGAACCACCATCCCCCGTCCTGGGAAAGCCGCATCTGGTGTGATGAACCCCCTTTTGTTCCCAAGGAGCATTTCAAGACCTCCCCACACTACTCACAAACTGGTCATCTGCGTCCCGGCCCCTGCTACTCACAAACTGGTCGAGATATCTTCGTTCCGCCCCCCGCTACCCACAAACTGATCCAGATGTCTGCGTGGGTAGACTGTAGTTGTTTGTTTTCCTTTTTTTTCCTGGGACTGATTATCGTTGCTGGATGCTGTCGTCGTATTTATGTTTGATAACTGACTGAATCCAAAGATTCAGCCACGCAGTGCTCTTTAGCGCACGTGCTGGCACGGGGAGAGAGAGAGAGGGAGAGTGAGAGGGGGGGAGAGAGAGAGAGAGAGAGAGAGAGAGAGAGAGAGAGAGAGATGCAGTGACTCTTTTCCTAGACGTCGAGGGGCAGAGAGTTCTCTTGACACAGAGAGAGAGAGAGAGAGCACCGAGGAATGCTGTCCTTGATGTTTCCTCGGGAAGAACTGGCTGGCTATACACTACTATAAGGGCCTCCTTTTTTTTTAAGGCTTGAAGAAGGAGAGAGTGCACTGGGGACACCCGTCGCATGGATCAACTAGGGGGAGGGAAAAAGATGGGGAACAGAGATGGAGCATGTCGATGGAATGGCAAATTTCACGGAGTATGTGCCCATCTCAAGTCCCTTGGTTTCATTTGGTGGTCGTCTTCACAAATGTCATTTTTTTTCCTGCAGAAAATGAAGAAACGTTGAGCCCGTTCCTTTCGAGAGAAAGTCAGGCCAAGGAAAGGAAAATGGAAAGTCTGTAGGCTGTTTGCCCGGGCGCCCGTGCACCCAGCTTGTGCCCGGAGACACGCCGAATGCCCGGCCGGGCAAAAAGTTCTAGAAAGAAAATATGTTGTTTAGAATTGTTTAAATGACTTTTGGCTGAGGGAACATCAGAACTCACCAAATCGAAGATAAAAAGGAAACTGTTGTGATCCTGGCCAATTTCGATATACACATTCATCAGATAGTACAATGTCGTCCAATTGCAGAAAGAAATGAATGAACTTGAGAGGAGAGAGAAGGTTAGAAGAAGAAGTAAGAAAGAAGAAGAAGATGATGTACACCAGCATGGACAAATGATAAAGCTCTTCTTCTTCGCTCAACCCTCTCTTCCTCCTTATCTCCTCCTCTCTTATTCACACAAGAAATAATAATACAATGTTGAATAGCTGAACCAGAATCGAAGTCCGAATCCCTCTTTTACTGCAGGTATCACTTGAGGTCCACCATAGCCATGGACGCCTCTCCTGCTCTTCAGAATGTGTATCTCGAAATTGGCCAGGATCATAACAGTTTCCTTTTTATCTTCGATTTGGTGAGTTCTGATCTGCCCTCAGCCAAAAGTCATTGGCGTTGCAATTCTAAACAACATATTTTCTTTCTAGAACTTTTTGCCCCGCCGGGCATTCGGCTGGGCATTCAGATAGTACAATGTCGTCCACTTGCAGAAAGAAATGAATGAACTTGAGAGGAGAGAGAAGGTTAGAAGAAGAAGAAGTTAGAAAGAAGAAGAAGATGATGTACACCAGCACAGACAAATGATAAAGCTCTTCTTCTTCGCTGAACCCTCTCTTCCTCATCTCCTCCTCTCTTATTCACACAAGAAATGATAATACAATGTTGAATAGCTGACCCAGAATCAAAGTCAGAATCCCTCTTTTACTGCAGGTATCACTTGATGTCCACCATAGCCTCAGCCTATGAGAGTGAAGAGTGGGAGAGGCAGCCATGGCTATGGTGGACATCAAGTGATACCTGCAGTAAAAGAGGGATTCTGACTTTGATTCTGGTTCAGCTATTCAACACTACGGCTGCTCTAGCTCAGGCCGCCATGCCTGACTCTGCCTCCAAGCTTCTTGGTGTAGCTCAACCCCAGGTGGGGCCTTCCTGCTGCAGCACCCACCAAGGTGATGAAGATGGCTGCCACCATAGCCAGGTAAGTACCTCTGGCGCTCCTCCTTCTTCCTCCTCCGAGTCCTTGATTCTTCCCCAGCAGCACTCCAGCCAGTGTCTCGCCAAACTTGCACACTGACAATGAGGCTGGGCTCTTCGCCCGGCCTGGAGATATAGTGGCCTGCTTGCCTTTTGGGCGGTGACTTCCAGGCCGCTCTGCCTTCCAAGCAACCAGTACCTCCGACCTTTCGGAGGGAAACATCATTGCAGACTCTGATATTGCTCGTACAGGCCCTAGACTCAGACTGGTACCCGCTTGACGGAATGAATGGAGTTGTTGTACAACCGCTTGACGGAATACGGCTCTTCGTCCCATGTTTCATAAAGCGCGGAGAAGTTGTAACACAGTCTGGTTGATTTCCTCAGCCAAACCGTTGGCTTCGGGGTGTTGGCCAGATTTCATGCATAGCCTGAGGCCAGGGAGTTGGGATGTGAAGTCTTTCCATTCAGTACTGATGAAGTGCGGATCCCGATCATTCATGAGAGTTTTCGGGGTTCCGAACTGCAGAATGTACTTCTGTTTGAACTCACGGATCACCAATTCGGTTGGAGCATGAGATGGCAAAGGAATCAGATTAAACCACCAGTACTTGGCCCAGCTATTGATGCCGAGCTTAAATATGCCCTGCGCGCCAATCTTTGCCGAGCCTGGAAGGGGCGGGAACCGGTAGGGGGCATTTTGTGGTTGGCACAGGTACCGCCCCTTGAGCTGGACCTGCAACCAGCAGCTGGTACGAAACGGGGTAGCTGTTTTCACTCGTACATTAGCCCACGCCGGCCACAAGTGAGAAACGGTGCCAAAAAGAAAAAAAACAACTAAAAAAGGCAAGAAGGGTGCTCTAAGCTCTGTCAGTGGCCCGCCGTGAGCTTTTCTGATGTGCTCCCCGTGAAGACAAAAATAATGGCGGAAAAGAAAAATAAAAATAAAAAATGGCGGTGTACCTCTTTCCACCTTCCAGCAGATGATTTAGTCTCCCCACATGTATCTTTCCATGTTGTAGGGGAGGATTCAGTCTCAAAAGTAAACCAAAAGACAAAAAAGATGGAAATGTATCTTTCCATGTTCTAGGGGTCGATTCAGTCTTATTTTGCACAAGTCGGACCAAATCTTCTTCCAGAGACGAAGGAAAAAAAAGACTGAAAAGGGGAAAAAGGATTCAAAGCGCCGCCCTCAGTGCTGTCGGAGGCCGGCCTCCCACGGCGGGCAGAAGGAAGAGCTCTGTGGCAACTCTCCAAACGTGAAGGCATGAGACGGAATCCTGCTATGGAACATGGAAAGATACATTTTCAGTTTTTTAGCAGTCCTGTAGTAGTGTAGAGAGACCCAACCGAGCTGGCCCTTCGTCTGCCCGCCTGCCCGCCGTGAGAGGCGGCGCTCTGAAAACACTCAAGGGCGTTATCTCATTCCTTTTGGCCGCCAAGTGGCGTGTACGACTTTGTTTTTTTTTTCTTTTTTTTTTTTTCCTGCACTTGTCTCGTTTTTATTTTTATTATTATTTTTTTTTATGGCCTATACTGCGTTTGTGCATTGTTTCCACACGCACGGTATAAACCAAGGGGACAGACTACATTCCATTTGTGATTTTTCTTGGGCCCAATAACTTCTTCATCGATAGCAGTACCGGGCCTTCTCCGAAGCCCGGAAAACCCGTAGCGTTGACGCTAAGGGGCCGCGGCCGATGTATGGGGCCAAGTACTGGTGGTTTAAGAAATATAAAGAAGTGGTCAACAATCACCATGACTTGTGAATAGCCATTTTAACTTACTTTTCCCATGTCGGTGAAGTCGATAGAGAGACTCCTCGGGACCGTCGGGAATGGGAAGGGGTGTGAGTAGCCCCATGGGCTTTTGTCTACATGGTTTGATTCGTTGGCAGACTTGACATTCAGCCACAAACTTTTCAGCAGATGCCTTCATGCCAGGGCAATTAAACTGTCTCAATAGGTTTTTGCAAGTCTTGGCCATGTTGAAGTGTCCACTCCAGCCATGAGCCAAGTCCAGAAAGTGTGTGCGGAGAGGCTCATGGTTGGGCGCACACAAACGGTCGTGATTCTCGTAGCGATGGAAAATCAGTCCTCCATACTCATGAAAATCAGGCTAACTGTTGGGGTAGCCCGCAGTTGCTCAAGGATGGGACTAATGTCCGGACCCTTGGTGGTGTGCTCTACGATCTCCTCCTTCAGTTTCTTTCGGAGGTCGTAGGAATTCACAAGGCAAGTCATGTACTCAGGGTGGCGAGACAATGCATTGGCAACTCGATTATAGCAGCAAAAAAATGTCAATTTTATGGAACCAGCGGAGTAGTGTAGGGGACAGGGTAAGTTTGTTCTTTGATCCACTTCAAAGTCTCATGATCTGAGAACACTGTGAAGTGGCGTTCCAAAAGATAGTGCTTCCAATGGTCCAAAGCCATGCGCAAAGCATAGAGCTCACGCATGTAGGTGGAAGTAGCTACCTTTTCACTAGGCATGCGTTTGCTGTCGTATTTTAGCGGCCGCAAGCCATCGCCGTCATTTTGCTGCAGCATTATGCCAATTCGATACTGGCTTGCATCTGTAGTAACCACGAATGTTAGTTTGGAGTTTGCAATGCGAAGTACAAAGTAACTCACCAACGCCTCTTTCAAGGCTTGAAAGGCGTCCTCGCATGTGGTATCCCAAACGTAGGGAACGTTCTTACTTGTTAATCGGGACAACGGGTGAGCAACAATAGAGAAGCGGGGCACAGACTTCCGGCAGTACGACGCGAGACCAAGAAAAGAGCGCAATTCGCGGATGTTTGCGGGCTGACGCCAATTGGCTCCACCTTTGTTGCCATAGGCTTTAGGATTGCAGCAGACAATCAATGCCCAAGATAGATGATGCTATCCCTCCCAAACTCAGACTTTTATAAGTTGAGATGAAGTTGCATCTTCTTGAGGATGATGATGTGTTCCTCCATGGATTTGCTGAAGATTAGTACATCATCAAGGTATACCATCACGAACCGATGAATCTGTTCGTGGAGGTCCTTGTCCATGAGGCTTTGAAAGGTGGCCGGTGCGTTTTGTGAGACCGAAGGGTATTACGGTAAACTCATAAAGCCCATCGCGTGCTTTGAACGCAGTTTTGTGCTGGTCCGCAGGATCGACGTGAATCTGGTGATGGCCAGAATTGAGATCAATCTTGGAGAAGACCTTGCACCCACATGCAGCATAAAGCAAGTCATCTATGCGAGGCAATGGATAGGCGTTTGTTTTTGTGATGCGTTTTAGACCGCGATAGTCAATACACATGCAGAGCTTGCCTCCTTTCTTCGGGACAAACAAAACAAGTGCACCAAATTCAGACTCGCTAAGCTTAATCCAACCGTTGTCAACTGTATGTTCGAACAATGGGCAACGGGGGTCGTTAAATTCCATTGAATCCCGTTGAATCGCCCTTGGGGCCTCGTTGAATTTCGTTCAACCGAAAAACAAGGGTCTCCCGTTGAATCCGATAAAACGAGATGGGCGCGTTGGGCCTCGGACACGTGGCCCTACGCGCCCAAACATTGAAAACAAGAATGGATAAAAATTGACCCCTATTCATAGGGTGGGGTGGCGAACTCTCAAAAATCAAACTGCAAGAAGGAAAAAAGTTGGGGCCACCCCACCATCCCCCGACATTGTGAGTGCATGGCTTTTTTTTTTTTTTTTTTTTTACAAATGCTCCAATCTATTCGTCCAGTCTCATTTTCGAGGAGCCCCTACGGATTAGCAAGGACCCCTCGTGGAACAAAGATCGACATTGGACTTGTAGACTGCCTGTGTGGGCCGATAATACATAGTCTGTATTCAAATTTAGGTCTTTGGCACTCTGTAAATCACAGTTGTGGGTCACTAATTTTTTGTTTTCTCGTTTTTTTTTCTGTTTTTTTCGTTCTTCTTTTGTTTTTTCATTTTTCTTGTCTTTTCTCGTTTTTCTTTTCTTAGGAATATGTGCAGTGGCCCTAAGGGTCTCTACTCACCACATGCTGAAAGACCTTCCACGATTCAGACCCCAGATTCGGGTCTCAGGGTCAGAGACCCTGACCAAGAAAGGGCCGAGTTAGTCAAGGTCATAGTCGGATATCTTAGCTGTAGCGGTACCCCTACGGCCCGACAGTGAGGCCGGACCAGTTTCAGGCCGTCGGCCTGACCCTGGTCCGGTACCAGGTTGTTCCGCACCTGAACCTAGGCAGGTATATCACTTTGGCCTAGGCCCAGGGCGGGAGGTTCAGTCATTCAGTTGTTCGTTCTTTCGTGGAGCCGGACTGGACTTTCACTCAGCTGCTGCTTCTCGTGTGTGTCCATCTCATCTCTCTATTCCTCTCTCACACCATCTCCGCACGTGTCTCCTGCACGTGCGTCACATTGGTATCGGAGCAGGTTTCAAACCTCTGCTCCCTCCCTCCCTCCCTCTGTCGCTATCCCGCCATCACGGGTAGCTATCTCCAAGCTCGTTTTTTTGCATTTGCATCTGGTCCGCCAACGCGACCAGGTATGTTCTTCATCCAAGTTGGCGCCTTTCTCCTCGGCAGACCCCACGACGACGCTACTTCAGATGCTGAGGTCATTATACTGGCCGCCCACACCGGCCTGCTGCCACGTGTACCCTGGCTCGCCCATCGCCCCTAGAGATTGAATGAACGCTGAAGTGTTGGAAAGCGGCCACTTCAGCGAGTAGCTGTCGGGCTGTGAGAGGTTCATCGAACCTTATCTGTGGGAGGAAAAGGAAGCCGTAACAAGGTTTCCACAGGTGAACCTGCGGAAGGACCATCGACATCGACACAAGGAGGGCCGACTCTCTGCCACGGCAGCGTCTTCTTCCCCCTCTGGTTCCCCTCTTTCCCCCCTCTTTCCCCCCCCCCCGTTCCGCT
>BFEA01000046.1:3866154-3903804 GCA_003427395.1 Chara braunii
TTTTTTTTTTTTTTTTTTTTTTTTTTTTTTTTTTTTTTTTTTTTTTTTTTTTTTTTTTTTTTTTTTTTCGGCCCTTAAAAATCTGTGAGAAAGCTCGTCAAAAAAAGATCTTATTTCATTTTTGGTTTTATTTTTTTCATTGTGTATATGTTTTTGATTTTTTTAAAATATACTCAAACATAAAAAAGTAAAAATAAAAATATAGGGTTGTAGTCCTCGAAAAGACCTACAACTGTAGTTGCGGCGCACCTCGGTGTGTGGATTTGTGCACGAATTGCGCACCGCGCGAAGCGCATTGGAAAAATTAGGTCCACAAAAAAAAAAAAAAGTAGGGGTTTCATAATTTCTTAGGGCCCCCAACTCGACAAAAATGTTAAACTCATCGGGCGAGCTCGAAAATAGGCCGCGCCCCGAGCCCGAAATTTTCTTTTGGGTAAGGGCTGCCAAATTTCGATTTCCGCAGGCCCAACCCCTAAAAGTTCCAGAATGGCGAAGCATAACATACTTAAATAAATAATAGGGCTCATTTCATCTTTTTTTTTAGGCGGGGTATGAAATATGTTCTTCCCGCTCCCTTCTGCAAATCCGGGCAAGTTCGCAAGAAGGGGTAGTTGCCTGATAACGACCTGCCCCGCGAAGCTTCGCAGAGATCACAAGTTGTGTTTTCTATGGTCAACCGACCACCAATATATGCTGAAGATTGGCGTTCAGGTCTGCATGTCGGCAGTTATGGGTTAGGATGAAATGCCCGTGGCTCTCTCATTTTCTTGTTTTGTTTTCTTACAAGTACGTCCAGTGGGGCCTGCTCCACTACTCACCAAATTCACAAAAGACATAGCATATGGCGGTGTACGGTTCACCAAATTCACAAAAGCCATAGCATATGGTGGTGTACGGTTCCATTTTTTAGCAGAAGATTCATTCTACTCATATTATATACATTTGGTGAGTGGTGGAGGGAGACCCTGAGAATCACGTGGAGACACGAACAGGTTCTAGCTGAATTGGTGACCCATAAATACCATCATGAGAATCACGTAGAGCCCTGCACTCGAATCCACAACATATATCGGTGGTCTGCCCCCGTGTCTTTCATGCATGACGAGGCCATTCTTCTCATTGAAGCAGCGACCCTCAATGGCTCAACACGAGTTATAGGAGCCATTCGAGGTACCTGCAGGGGCCCTCGAATGGACATAGAGGGGACCATTTGTTGTCTCTCTCCCTCTCTCTCTCTCTCCTAGGGCCTGTCTTTTTTCTTTTCTTTTCTTTTTTTTGGCGCAGATAGCGAATCTCCCTCAGAGTGCGTACTGCGCAGTGTGCACAGCGCACAACGCACAGTGCGCGCGCTGTCATTGCAGCACACAACGCAGTGCGCACCGCCCCGCACCACATTGCGCACTGGTGCGGGCAACTATGCATACAACCCATTTTTATTTTTATTTTTATTTTTTATGCTTATACTAGGAAAAAAATCATGGCGGATCCCATTTATTTGCGTCTAACGCTCGTTTAAACGGGATTTGACGCGAATTCAACGCGGAACCCACGTTGAATCGAAAATCGGACACATAGCTTGTTAATCATTTCATCAATTTGTCGTTGGAGCTCCTCCAAGTCGCCGGATCCCGTTCGGTATACGCAACCCTTTGGAGGAACAACACCTTCGAGCGGCTCGATGGTGTGTCAGATCGATCGCGTGGGAACCCCACGTGGTTTGCCCAGAACTTTTGGGAACTGATCAAGTAGGCTTTGGATGCTTGTCGGGACTGGTGGGGGTGGAGGGTCAACAAAAGGGTCACCTAGATCACGTCGCAAGTTGCGAATGGAGGCGACGAAATCTGAAGTGGAATCATTGAGATTAGGGGTAGGTAAGGAAGTAGAAGGGCTAAAAGTAGAATCACTAGTAGTAGTATTCGTGTTAGCCGCAATAGTAGATGGCACATGAGTAGGGCGAGAAAAAATAACATACAATTGTTCATCCTTTTTTTGCTTGCGCCATTTTTCGCAGAATTGCATGACATTCAGAAAAGTCACTGAGGACTCGTGCTTCTCATCCAAGAGGACGAGAAACTCGTTCCCTTCAACATCTTTAACCATAAAAAGTAACTCTTTCCACTTGGTCCATTCGCATTGGGATTGCAGCCAAGCCCAAGCCAAGGACAATGTCGAAGGGACACTTGTCAAGGACATAAAAATTCAAAGCGTGGGTGACTGTTTTGTCCTTGTCAAAGGTAATGTGCACACCTTTGACTGCATGCGTAGAGGAAACAACTTCCTTGTTGTTTACTTGGGTCCGGCAAGGGTTCTGCAAAGCCACTTGCTGCATTCCCAAACCCACTTTGCGTATCCCGTGTGGCGACATAAAGTTAGTAGTTGCACCAGAATCAATCAAGACACGGAGATAGCGGTGGTTTATGAAAAGTTTGAAGAATATCAACTTCACTGTCCCTTGGGAAGTCAACTGACTTAGACTCCTCCCAAGGCTCGACATACAAAAGCATGACACACTTCAACCTTGGAATCAGGAGATGATTGGAGGACTGTTGATTTGCATAAGATTCAGTCTCCCTTGTCGTAGAGGATTCTGAAGTAAAGTCTACGCCCGATTTTGGTTTCCTCGCAGCTTTTAACATTCTTCTTTATGGTTCAGTTTCTGGCAATGCAGACATATCCCTTTCTTGAGCCAAACCCTATAATCATTTTCAGTGATCCAGAGAATAACCCATGGTTTAGTGGCTGCATCCTCCGGTTTCGCTGAGATTTTGACTCCCTTCGGAAGTTGCACATAGTTCTTTCCTGAATTTCGGTTCGGTCCCTTTACGTTGGCAGACTTTCTAAAGACATCAAATTTTTCCTCTTCATTATTCACATAAGAGTGTTGGGCTGAAGAGAGGGCCGTGTCAAGGTCCTGTTCTTTGTCGTCACCAAGAGTGGGGTCGTTTGCATAGGTCTCCTCATTGGCCTCCAGCAGGTCATGCACAACAAAACGGTTGTTGCCTCTGAACCGCCTGTCGCCAATAGGCTTTTTGCTGCCTGTTGTGGTAATGAGGTCTTGTGTCTCAAGGTTGATCACATCCTGCACGAGGGAAAGTTAGTCCGTGTAACCAATGAGCTCTTTGCCTAGGCGATGAATGTAGGTAGTGGGAACCGTACCTTTCACAACATCCAAGCAATGATTGTGCAGTCATTTCCAATCTTGGAGTAACAAAAAGTTTGTTGACAAACAATTGCAAATTATGCATGGTGCCCGTCCACTTGCTGCACTTGAGATTATTAAGTCTCTTTCGGGTTTTTGTGGCAGCATGTGGATCTTTAAATTGGCTGATAAGGATGTTTTCAAGTGTGGCTACGGGTGTGGCTTTGAGCCACTATGTCAGATTGATCTTAGTGTACCCGACTTGCGTAGCTTGGACTTCTAAGAAGCCTCGTACGGCGGGCTCGACGTTGGTCCCCATAATCAAGGATTGACTCCCTGGTTGAGTTCCCAGCACCTCGAAGTAAGCTCTTATGGAGCTGATCCAAAACTCAATGTTTTTTTCGCCGTCGTACTTATACGGTATGGAAACCGCCTTCCTGTCCACATAGGGACTGTTGTAGCCGGTACCAGCGATTGCTGTTTCTGAACTCGAGGCTGCAGCAATTGCAGAATTCCCTGCGTCATGCTGTGTCTGCACCTACTGCAGGTCCCAATGGAACCACACTTTGAAAAGAAGTAGAGGAATGAAGATGAGCGAGGACAGTTTGGTTAGCAACACTGGAGACAGGAGGTAGAGGGAGAGGATTAGGAATCCGATCCTTCTGCAGATTAGCCATTTGCGGCATTTGATCCTTGTGCTCTTTGGTTATTTCGGCCAGTTCTGCCCGCAACGCACTTACCTCTGCTGAGAGTTTAGTGATCTGTTCAGGGATGTCACTGAGTAGGTGACAATCTATAAGAGGATGTATGTATGCGACTATCTCCTTCTTGACCTCAGTGTCAGGCAAGGAGGAAACTGTTTTGAGGACAACCTCATGGGCTGCAAGAACGGTTTTTCGCTTTTCCTCCTTGGCTTTCTCTTCCCTTGCCAGCGCCTTCTCGTAGAGAGTTTGGAACAATGGTTTATCCTACTCTATGGATGCATCCAGTTGGGCCTTTAAGCCCACAAAAACCTTTGCATCTTCCATTTCCGCAAATCCCTCAAGATGAGGGCTTTCACTCTCTCTTCTCTTTCTCTCTTCCTTTTGTAAGCGAGTCTCTACGAGCATCAAAATATGAACTCAGGAAAAAAACAGACTGAGAAGTTCAAAGAAGAGAAGGTAAAACTCCAAGCCGGAGCGGCATTGCATTTGGACTACAGAGCAGCGAACCACAAACGAAGTAAAACAAATTCACAAGCGAGGTCTGATCCAGCCATCGAGTCTGATTAGACTGCATACGAGGTCCTCTCAAGTCCTGTCTGACCAACTCCGTGACCGTTCAACAAATCAGACAACGAGTGACTAAATGCAACAATGAAGAATAAAGTGGTGTATAGGTGAGAATCAAGCCACGACCGGTGCGATCAAAAGCATGTGAAACGTCTCAGCCGAGATCTCCTCGACAGTGGGTGTCCTAACCAATAAGAATAAACTTCGGATCTCAGTTAGGAAGAGAATGAACTAATGTCTAACAAATTTTGGTCCAAGGGCTCTTCTTGTTTGGGCCCGGTCCCACTAGGTCCCCAGGGGTCCCACGTAGGTCGTGACCGAGTTCCAACCAAGAGGAGTCCCACTTGGACTGAGTTTCTGCTTTTACCATTCTGAAAACAAATTTCAACTGACAGAACCTACAGACTACAGCCGTTCAAAGATGAAAAGACAAAGCATTTTAGAAGGACTCGACATTCAAATCAAGATACGTCGTTTTTCCATCCAGCAGGTAAGTAGGTAGTTCACACACATTCAATCACACAATCAAGACCATAGAGGAGTAGGAAAGAAACCCAGAATGACCCCAGCCGGACAATCAATACCATGCAGACATACATGGGCATCCCGTAAATGCACGACACTTACCTGAGTGACTTGAGTTTCGAGATGAATAGAACTCACCCCCCTCTCATGTGATCCTCCTGACCCCTTTAACGCCACCCCTACACTAGTGTCCTATCTCCTAGGAGGGTCTGACTCCAACACCAAAGTGCAGCGTCGAGTCCCTCGTCGATGTTGGAAAAAAAAGCAGCAACTTGCAGTCCGTAGATGCTGAATGGCCACTGACCGTCAAGTTCGCCTACTTGAGCTTGAGGGCAGCCCTTAAGTTGCCAAGTGTTTCCTTTGAATCAGATTCGAGGTGCGAGTGCCTCTCATTGTCGCCTCTCTTAAGTTGCGGCATGAAGTCTCCACGGAATGTCGTACCACCCTAATCTCACTCTCAAGCAACTTAGGTTCAATGTCCACCCCACATGACCAAACCAAGTGGGGGCAGCTTCCCTCAGCCACGCTGGCCCACTTCCCTTACATCCAACCCTAACCCTAAGTGTTGCCCTCAACCACTTAGGTCAGGGCTAGGGCAGCAAAGTCGATTATCACCAGCAAGTAGAATCCGCTCTGATACCAATGTTATGATCCTGGTTAATTTCGAGATACACATTCATCAGATAGTACAATGCCGTCCAATTGCAGAAAGAAATGAATGAACTTGAGAGGAGAGAGAAGGTTAGAAGAAGAAGAAGTAAGAAAGAAGAAGAAGATGATGTACACCAGAATAGACAAATAAGAAAACTCTTCTTCTTCGCTCAACCCTCTCTTCCTCCTTATCTCCTCCTCTATTATTCACACAAGAAATAATAATACTATGTTGAATAGCTGAACCAGAATCAAAGGCCGAATCCCTCTTCTATTGCAGGTATCACTTGAGGTCCACCATAGCCATGGCCGCCTCTCTCACTCTTCACTCTCATAGGCCGAGGCTATGGCGGACTAGTAGGCCTTGCCCAGATGCCCAAAGGACGACCCAAAACAGCTATGGCTGCTCTAGCTCAGGCCGCCATGCATGACTCTGCCTCGAAGTTTCTTGATGTAGCTCAACCCCAGCTGGGGCCTTCCTGCTGCAGCCCCCACCAAGGTGATGAAGATGGCTTCCACCATAGCCAGGTAAGTACATCTGGCGCTCCTCCCCCTTCCTGTCCTTCTTCCTCCTCCAAGTCATTCCTTCTTCCCCAGCAGCGCTGCTCCAAGCTAGTGCTGCTCCAGCCAACGCTCCAGCCGGTGTGTCGCCAAACTTGCACACCGACAATGAGGGTGGGCTCTTCGCCCGGCCTGGAGATATAGCAGCCTGCTTGCCTCTTGGGCGGTGACTTTCAGGCCGCTCGGCCTTCCAAGCAACCTGTACCTCCGACCTTTCGGAGGGAAACATCATCGCAGACTCTGATATTGCCCGTACAGACCCTAGACTCGGACTGGTACCCACCTAGACCTAGCCTACAACTACTGGGCCTCTAAAAATGCCACTTTTGTCTTCTTCTTCTCGGCCTCAAGTACCCGGCACATCTACCGCTTCAGGGTGTTATACTGGCCTACCTGCTACTTGAGTGTTTCCCCGCTGCTTCAAGTGCTGCGGGCCTCTTACCCCGCCACTCGAGTGTTTTTTCCCTCGCTGCAATCCTCAATGCCATGACCACGGTAAGTACTGGCCCTGAGGGCCCAACGAACGAACCAGCACTCAGACAGACATGCAGTCCAGCAGGCGTGCACACACACAGACTTAGAGAACTTAGTAGTAAGCAGGAAACTCAACAAGGCATGTAGTCTATGAGCAAAACTCAGAAATCAGCCATGTGTTTCAGTCCATGTTTGGTCGGGTCATCACAAAACAACAAAATCAGAGTAAGGCACCCCCCTCTGATCCCCTTTAGCCCCTTGAAAACGAATTTATGACCCCCTTTTCCCCCCTTGACACCCAACAGTCGAGAAAAGAATCGAGGTGGCAAAAACACCGAATTCGGGAAATGTTTTGGCGAACTTCAAAAGCTACTTCGAAGAGGGTTTTATAGTGCTGTTCATCTTTTGTTTTTCATTTTTTTTTGCCCGTTTTGTTTTCTTTTATGTTTGTATTATGACTGAATTTATGAGCCTGCATAGTTTGTTTGCAAAATTTCCAACAAAATTGCCTGTAGAGATGCGGCGAAAAACCTCGAATTTTGGTCCTTCCATTAACCCGTGTCCAGGCTACTTGCCCCCCTCGGCCATGCAGCAGTGCCATGAAACGCAGGCAAGCAGCCCCAAGGTCACCTGCATGAAAACTAGCCCTTACTATTTGTGGCGGGGTGAGGGTTTTCAATGCACGGTCAAAGAAATAAGAAATTGGGGGTGATTGCACACCCCTAGGAGACCCCCCCCCAAAAACATTCCAGATCAATCGGTCAAAGAAATAAGAAAATAGTGAAAAAGGTGGGGTGTGGGGGGGGTGTGGGGTTGGGTGACCCACTGTGGCAGATGGAGTGACGGCTGCAGCAGGTGCAGGAGCTGCAGCCGATGCAGTAGGTACAGCAGCTGGTGCATCTGCATGATCTACAACATCTGCTGCTGGATGCGCTCCATGGACCCCCTTTTTTTTTCGGTCAATCAATCAATCAGTCGATCAATCAAGCCATTAATCCATCAATTATCAATCTATCCATCATCTATCCATCCCACAATCAATCAATGAATCAATCAAAATCAAGATTTTTAACGAATAAAAAAAAAAGAACAAGTAGGGAATCGGAGAAGACAACGTTCAAACGGAGGGCGAGAAGGGGATCGGGATGCCGCGATGTGGGAGGTTGATGCGGCCACGACGGCTTGCAAGGAATCATTCACGTAATCAATCCATCAATCAACCATTCAAAATGGAGATCCTATTGAACCAATTATTTAATAAATCCATCCATCAATCAATCAAATCAATCAATTAATCAATCAAAGTTAAGATCCTATCAAATCAATCGATTTGAGGATCTTCCTTTTGATTGATTGATTGATTAATTTGAAAAATAGAAAAGGGTAGGGGAGGGGAGACGACGACGTTCAAACGACGAACAGACGGAGGGTGAGAAGGGGATGGGGTACCACGGCGTGGGAGGTCAAGGTGGGTGTGGCAGCGAGGGAGGGTTGCGAGGATGAAGGGAGGGATGACGAGGAGGTGGAAGAGAGGGGGGGGGAGGAGGAGGAGGAGGTCGTCGACGAGGGCAGGACTGCAGCTCTAGAGGAGGAGGAGGAGGAGGAGGAGAAGAGGGCGGAGCAGGAGGAAGAGGTGGAGTAGGAAGAGGACAGGAGTGTCGCTGTGCAGTAGGAGGAGGACGAAGAGGATGGGTGGAGGATGGCGGCATAAGGGGCGACACATCATCCCCTCCTCTCCCCCCGTTTTTTTTTCCCTTTTCTTTTTTGATCAATCAATCTATCAATCAATCAAAGTTATGAACCTATCGAATCGATTCATGCAATAGGACGGATGGGGATGGGGAGGGAGGGAGGGAAGGAGGGATGGGGATGGGATGGGAGGGAGGGAGGGAAGGAGGGATGGAAGGACAGACGGGGATCGATGGAAGGAGGGATGGAAGGACAGACGGGGATCGATGGAAGGAGGGATGGAAGGAAGGAAAGAGAAAAAAGAACAAAAAAGGGAGGCGAGACGATGAAATGGAAATGGAGGGAGAGAAGGGGAAGGGGGTGCCGTGGCAATGGATGGATGGATGGATTGAGAAAGGCAAAAACAAAAGGAAGGCAGGGGAGATGACGAAATGGAAACGGAAAGTGAGGGGAGGGATGGAAGGAGGGATGGAAGGACGGATGGGGATCGATGGAAGGAGGGATGGAAGGAAGGAAGGAGAAAGGAAAAACAAGAAAAAAGGGAGGGGAGACAATGAAATGGAAACGGAGGGCGAGAAGGGGAAGGGGGTGCAACTGCAATGGATGGATGGATTGAAAAAGGAAAACACAAAAGAAAGGCAGGGGAGATGACGAAAGGGAAACGGAGAGCGAGAAGGGGAAGGGGGTGCAACGGCATGGGGGGTTGTCATGCCATCCCCTTTGACCCACCTTTTTTTTTGTTGTAATCAGTCAATCAAAATCAAGATACATTGGAATCCATTGTGATTGATGAAAGGATGGATGGATGGTGGATGTATGGATGGATGGAGTGATTTAAAAAAAAAAAAAAACGGGGGGCCACTGCGGAGGAGTAGGAGTAGGAGGAGGAGGAAAGAGAAGAAGAGGAGGACGACTAGGGGCCGACAATGATGGAGGAGGGGGAAGCTGCGGCAATGGAGGAGGGGGCCGCTTCGGCAATGGAGGAGGAGGGGGACACTGCAGCGATGGAGGAGGACGATGAGGAGGGAAAAAAAGGAAGAGGAGGAGGAGGAGGGTACCAACTAGGAAGCGAACAAGTACACCTCGCTTCACAAAGAACCCACAAGAAAAAAAATAAATCAAAATATTGAAGCCCCAACATAAAAGAAACAGGGAACAGGAAAACTAAAACAGCGTAGCGCCTCAGAGAACATGTTTTTGACCATGCTATCCTCAACGTTTTTTTTTTTTTTTTTTTTTTCCCCCTATTCTGATGCAAATGCCCCAAAAGTTTCCGGGCATATACCTCATGTGACAGACAACCCACAGAAAAAAAAACAAAAACAAATGTTTAGGTATTTTCAGTAGGGGCGGACACAAGGGCCCAGGCTGACATTTGGCCGCATTGCAAGATCGGAAAACACTTACTTTGTGCACTGGCCTTTGGGCACATGAGTATTGCCTCGATTGAGACACTTGGCTAGTATTTTGAACCCTGCACTTTTGGGGAACAAGAGAACTCCCTAACGTTGTGCAGTGGCTTTGGGGTACACAAGCAGTGAACTCACGGAGAATCTTGTCTGAGGTTGCAACCTTGCGGTTTGGGGTTGGGGAATAAAGTGCCTTGCTCCACCAATAACTACACTCGATTTTCTGTGGTGAACACTAACCATGGGGCTTACCTCAACAAAATTCCTTTGTCGCTCCGCCACCACTTACCAAACTGGAGTACTCACCACTTGGGTGAGTGCTACAAGACAAGTAGGGGACGCTTGAACTCTGAAGTTACTCACCACTTTGGTAGATGCAGTGTTGGAGGCACTGCAACCCTGCCACTGGAGATGGGGAAAACAGCGAGTGTGGTGAGTACTCACCACAAAAAAAAAGGACTATCTGACGGGGTCGGCCAATGGTCTAGCGATTGTGGAATTCATGACTTTTTGCGACGCTGGTCAGTGGTGCAGAGAGGCTCTAAGAGAAAACTCTTACTTTGCGCACTGACTTTCGGGCAGTTCTGTCAAGAAACTTGTCTAAGGTTGTGAACCTTGCTGTTTGGGGTTTCTGAGGAACAAAGAAAAGGTTTTGGGTTGTGTAGTGGTTTTCCAGCCACACGCCAAACAACTTGTCGAGGGGTTGTGAACCTTGTGGATGTTTTCCTCTTTTTTCCCCTTTAAATGCTACGCTCCCAGAACGGCTTGGATTCCTTGCCCGACCGCGTTATATATATATTTCTTGGCCATTGCTTTTGATCTTGATGCTCAGGAACGTGAGTTATATGGCGATAACCCGACTCTGCATCCCCCACAGGATAGTAATTACACTTGACATGGGGGATTCAATGTCTCTGTTTTGGAGACTGCTTTGATAAGGCGCCGACTTGATATGCAGCGTTCCCCTTCGGGTGGCGACCTGGACCACTGTTCGCATGTTTGTGCTTATATTCTACATACTCCTGGCCACTACACCGCTCTTGTCCATGCCTCTAGTTCTTGGGAATTATGAAATGGCGGTGCTATGGTGCAAACTATTACTGCCATCTGTGATATCGTGCGTAATTATCCTAATTTGCAACTGTTCAAGGTCATTGACCCTATGGGTACCTCGTGTACTTCCATGCCCGCCTCTACGCCTCTCTGTACCTGCCTTCGTACCTGTCTCTGTGCCTGTTTTTGTGTCTGTCTCCTTCCATATTACTGACTTTGTGGGTACTACGTGTACTTCCGTCCCCGCCGAATGACATCGAACAGATTACCAGATCAAGAAAGATGGAACAAGAAAAAATATATAAAAAAATAAAAACTAAAAATTGGTGATGTTGTCCCTCTCTTCGATAGTTTTTTTGAGACTCGGTGGAGTAAGCGGTTGGAGCCCTGATGGCTTGGTCCTTACAGAATTACAGGGGAAGCAAAAGACAAAGTTTATGAGATATCTGAAATGGATGGATCTAGGGTTCATGACATGATATCAGGGTCAAGACTTCGTAAGTTCATTTTCAGAGACCCTGATCAGATCCCTAGAGTGATTTCAAAAAGAGGAAAGAAAGGTCAGTCATCTAAGTGAGAACGGTTCCAGAGAACTGAGATAAAAGTACAGTAAGACAATGAGACAGCCAAACTCGGGTTTCAACAAACTCTGATCGTTTTTGCATGGTCAATTCAACATTTCAATTTTTCAGCATGTAAGTTAATTTCGTGTTTCAGCAAGCAACAAAGTTAATGAGGTTATATCCTTGATGCAGTGCTACAGTCGATCCATGAATGCTAAGTCCCCGAGAGTGGGGAAAAAATTGTGAGATACAGTTTTTTGTGAGCATTGACGCAGTGTCAAAGATCTGTGAAACTCACGGCTGTGGCACATCAGAAGATGTAATCAGTATTAAGTAGACTACATACTCTATGTAGTTCTCTTCCTTGACCATTCTAACTGCCAGTTCTCGCTGAGCCTGTTTGTGGTGTTCAATATCCTGACATTCCTTTCCTTCCCACCCTTCTCTCTTGTCTCTTATCAAACTGTATTTCATCACAAGAACCTCACCACTCCTCATATTTCCCTTCATGTTCTACCCCATCAATGATGAGAATATGCCACTAGTTGCTCCGATGGTTTCCACATTCAGGGAAGAAAAACCGTTCTCAAGCTTGAAGCCGTTGGAGCGAGTCTGATCTATACGGTGAGAACTGGCACCAACAGGTCTTGACTAAACCCCCTAGCAAAACCTTGGAATACTGAGGCAGACTCTAAATGCCCGGTAACCTACAGTCCGATCATAGTGGATTCGGGAAAGACCGCCTCTCCGGACCCAGCGGAAAGGTTGTTCCTAGACACTTAGGTCTGCCCTGATGGATAGAACTGATGGATGGGAATCGATTTGATACCTTCGGATTCCTGAACTCGTAGACGTTCATTCGATATCAGAGCTCATTATGTCTTTATTTGCAGAAGGGACAAATTAGAATGATATCTGCAAACCATATCTACCCCTATGGAGTGGTAATGTCTCTTGGTAAGGCCAACCAAACTTCTTCAGTCTTTCGTTCTTTTCTTTTATTGTCATTTTTCCTAGTGAGTTTGCTCAAACCAATTTTTCCGTTAGTAGATCAATTCCGCCACCAGTGAGTGTTTGTCAAACATCAACGCACTTAGCATTAGCCTGAGACACATGGTAATGATCCGCCCACTACCCAAAATCACTGCAAACAATTCTGAGGTTTTGTTTTGTTATGAGAGCATCTGTTATGACCTCTCTTCCCTGAGGCTTATAACTAGTTGCTCAACTTGTTGAGGCTTGCCACTGAACTTTCACAGTTGAATCTTTCGAAGCTTAACCCTCGTTTGATGCCCAACAAGTATCTTGTAACAATCTTCGTTTAAGCATTAATTGGAAACTTCTATTGGTGGTCGTTGGCTGTATATTGCGTGAGGCTCCCCCTTGATGATAATCCTTAACCCAGTAATCACTTGCACTCTCTCGGAGTGGGGCGCGGGGTATTCCCAATAGTCGGCCCCAGTCTCAGGCCTCGCTTAGCTCAACCCGACGGTGAGTTACGCCCGGACTACAGTCAAGATTTCAAAACACCAAACTTGGACAGGAAGCTTCACCCATTAACACGTTCATAAACCTCAGCTCACGTGCAATATCAGACATTTGCAAGCCACTGTCACCGTTCACGTTTAACACCGGACATTAGTAGCACTTCTTCTCATTTAGTTGCCACACAACAATTTTCCTTAGGCAGTATCAACATGACTCCATGCATGGCACTTCAATGGATTTTCCCTTACTCAGTTTGCTTTCTCAGTATTGTTAATTGTTGTTTTTGGTTCACCTATGAGATAAGAGTCACCCTCCGTTCTTTCCAGGCTAAATATTCCCAGGTGGGTTCCCACTCATATACAACGCCCTGCGATATCCCAAAGGCTACGACTCTCTCATCATAGGTCAAGGTGCCTTCGGGCATCAATCTATCTCTTTTATCCGACATGAAAAAAGCTCCAGGGAAAGTCCTCAGTCCCTCACTAGACCTGAGGCCCGTTACCCCCCCTTTTTTTTTTTACTACAAGCAAAATTCATTACAGAAGTAATGATTAGAGCACTTTGAGGATGCAGTTACTCAACTTGTTCCGAATATAAACTCGGCTCCTTAATAACTAGTGATTCCATAGAGGAGTCCTAGATCCGAGAGGTTTACTTGAATACCCAGGACATAGTTCGTTTTCACAAGGAAACATGACCGATGTTCTTCGCCCCCACTCTTAAGTTATAACGATCGCTCGGGCAAACATAAAAGTTCTTTATTTGACCTCAGGTTCGAGACCATCAATCCCCATCAAGTAGGAGCTTGGCGAGAAGGTAAGCCACTTTTCTCATGACAACCTTTCGTCTTCCCATCTAGTGAGTTACATGCCAAGAGATAAGGAAGAATTTCGAGAAAACGAAAATTTAGTCTTTGGTAATAGTTTTCTTATCCATTGTTACGCTTATTGTTCGCTCAATGCCACTTCAATAAGGGAACTCTTTCTCATCCTATTATGTGGCCGATTCAGCTATGCTCGACATAAGAGAACCATGGTTACTGATAACTGCTGGTCAACGCGAGTAAAAATGGATAGCAACAAACTCATTGTGATAATGATGACAGGCACGGCGTCCATTTGACAACAAGCGAAACAGCCATACAATCCTATTTGCATCAGCGGCAAGAAGCCAGCAGATCTCGCGTGCAAATCTTGAGAGGTCGACTCCCTGACTGTACATTCATACTCTTATTACCCTCACGATCGAGTTTCCCCTTAGTGACGATTGGATTGTTCTCCCAAATGCCGGCCTTGGAAAAATAAAGTCGCTAACACATGGCGTCAACCTTCGGGTTCATCCCAATCATTAACTAACGTTTCTGGTGGCCAGATCTTGATTGGTCCTCCCAATTGCTCATCACACTCCAGCGGTTTGCACATACCATTTGTATCCCTCTCGTCTAACGCCAATAGAGACGTAACTTATCACACGACGATAGCTGACGCAGATCACGCCAGACGTATATGGTGTAATTTATAGCGCATGCACTCGCTTCCTCCAAGAATTCGTCGGGCTTTCTAGCCTCTCTTCTGAGCACAATGCTCTTACCCCTCAGTGGCACCTCCGCTCACAATCCGTGCTCTCTAAACCCTCACACGTCACCCATTTTTGTGGGTCTTACCAACCACCGTCTCTCTCTTTAGTTAAACTACCTCTTTGTCACTCCGTGACAGTGACCGATGACACGGACATCAAAGATTGATCACCTCTATCCGCCAAACAAGCAAGAGTACCCGGTGCCCAGCGGGTTCTTTATGCTCCTTTCATACTGCCTCGCCTACTCAACAATGTACGCCACACTCTGGCACGTCCTGGCGTGAAGACGACAACAGAAGGACTTTCGCTCATCATACTTCAGTTGAACCACGTACACGCGCCCACGCACACAGAGTCTAAATGTTATTTTCCCTCCATGACACAGTACGTTATCCACTCACCCCTTCTCAATTACGCATACCCCAGGAATAAAAGACATGTATGAAAGACATACTGAAGCTAGTGACATGGACAATATGGGTGAGTTGACGTCAAGAAGAAACTAAAAGCAAGTTTTTTCGGCAGCTCTCTTCTTTCCCTCATGCGCGATGCTCACTCGTGCTCACATGCACTTCTTCATTGGTCCCTTCACACCCATCCTGTAGACAATGGTTAACACGGTATCACGCTAATCAAACATAGATAGCACAGGGCACGCGCGCAGGGTCTTCGTCTGTGTTGATCGTCGAGCCTCATGTCACTCACTCTCTCTCTGATCGTGACTGACGCTCTCCCTTCTTGGCTCTCACACGTGCCTCTTCGTGTTAGTTCCCTGCGTGCCGAAGTCAGGCTGATGTCAACCTCTTTCAAACATGCACGCTCGTCGTGCACATACCTTTCTCCCTCCTTTGATCTGACTCCCTCCCTCTCTCTCACAACCCTTGTTTGCACTTCTCTGCCGAACGCAGTAGGCTCACGCACCACACGAGCGCATAGGCAGCAGTCGACGTCAATCGTGTTGCGCTCGCCCTCTGTTTTTCCACCCTGTCGTCTTTCATTCCCTTTCTTTGGCCTTCTCTCTTCTTTCTGCCCCTGGACCGTCCACGTGTAGCCCGCGTACGCGCGTAACTGCCTCGAGCTCAATCCTGCATTCTGCTAGTCCGCCCTCGATGGTCCAACCTCTGTTGGCTTCACTTCGCCCTGGGCCGAACCGGCCTCGGGCCCGTCCTCTACTGCTTCCGATGGCGGGTGCTCTCTCCGCCACTGTACAATCCGTGGAATGACCTGGTCTGCGCATCACTGGCCTCAGACTCTACATCAGAGTCCCAGTCCAACTCCTGTTGTTCCCTCTCGGTCATGCTCGTGGAGGTCTCTTCTTCGTGGTAAGTAACCGTAACTTTTAGGTTCGCTGTTAATCCATCCCTCTTGAACCTCTGCTCTGCTCGATTGCGAGCCTTGGTGATCACACCCTAGATCTTCCTGTCCTCTCTCATTTCCTGCTCCTTTCCCCCGTAAATGATAATCTTCATCCTTGCCAAGCCGTCACTTTTACTGTAGCTCAGGCAAGCGTCCACAGTAGCCCTTCCTCGCGCATCGGTTCCCAGCTCCAGTAGAATCGTAGATGGTCTGGCCTATAGCCAAAGAAGTCATTGCTACGCGCCATAGCCGCCTCCCGCTAGAAATAACTAGAGCCGGACCGACCCAATGCATGCATGCACAGTAGGTCTACGAGCTTCTCACCTCACCGTCGTACCTTCCAATTCGTGCGAGCGCCAGCCAACCCATATAGTCGAGAGCCAAGGGCCTCAGCTCACTGCCACTAGCTTTTACTAACGAGTGAACAATAAGTGCATCCTCTGCATTCTAATGGAGAAAACAGGAGACCACCTTCTCTTATAGAAAGTAAAAGGTTCAGTGGCGTCTTAGCCTATATAACAACGGTCGGCGCTCGGCGGTCCCATAACGGGATCCCGACCACCAAACCTTTCCCCTCAAAAGAAGCCCTCGAGCTATCACTACCGGGTACCCGCGTCCGATGGCAAGGAGGGGGTTCATGACCTCCTACAGGGGGTGATGAGGCTCCTACCGAAGCGTCCCCGGGTGCCCCTATTTTGGGGTTCTGCGCTGATTGCGACCCGTTGATTAAACTAAAAAAAAAAAAATGGGAACGTAGGGCCTGACAGTCTTGGACATCAGATCATTCATGTTCGAATTCAAACCATTGACGGCCCTTCCCGCGAAATGACTATAATCAAAAGAAAGCCGCGTCTAAGAATTCAAAATTACCAAAAATAATAATAAAGAAAAGAACGAAAACGTAACGACAAAGTGACTAGAGGCCGTCAGATGTTCCGAAATTAAGGCTGACAGTTCAGCCGCGCAGATTAGACCTCTCGCTTTCTTTTCATTTTCCTTTTTACATTTCATTTTTCTTTCTTGTTTTCTTTGCTTAGCCTCTTTTTCTCTTGACATCGACCACCGCTCCAAGCACCTAACCCATAATCTGGCCAAGGGGCACTTGGCGCGCAACAGAAAAGACCGCCCTGGTTTGTTTACTTTCTCGTCCCAGGGCGAGCCCGACGGCTACCACGACCACAGGCTGGTAGTGCTCTGTTGTACAGCAGGGCGCCGAGTCTGCGTGGACCAATGGAAAGCCCTGTGGCGCACCCTTTTGCAGAGGGCAGGCACCTACAGGCCGGTCTATTCCAAGGCACCACCCCGGTATCTCAGCGTTACTGTGGAGGTTCGACGACAGACTAAGCCATTGCACGCCCGAAGCATTGGTACCAAATAGGGACTTGGCACACAAAGGAGGGTCGGGACACCGCGCCCTCCGACATGATACCAAACGCCCACCCAGTGTCCCCGCTGTTTCGAAGCTCGTGGGGCGCTCGGTATAAAGCAACGCTTAGTTTAGGACTCTGATTCATCTTTTGCGTATCGCCGCGACTCGTCCTAGTATTTTGCGGCCGTCAACATTTTCTTGCCGTAGCATCTTCTTCTCTCTTTCTCCCTCTTTATATAGCGTCTTCTTCTCTTTCCTTTTCTCCCTCTTATCGTGCATGATGCATCGCTCTGTGGTCTGCGCCACTACCTTTCCCCCCTTTGTAGTTCCCTTTGCTGTACATCTCTCTCTGTTCGTCTCCTTCTTAAACACCGGTCAATCTCACACCATGCCTGAGGCTCGTAGGGAATAGGGAAGAGGAAGAGGAGGAAGAGGAAGGAAAGCGCGCGAAGAGCGGCTGGCTTGCGCGCGATGTGAATACAGTTCGGAGGAGGAGGAAGATGAGCCACGGGGTCATGGTGCTCACTCAAGGCCCTATCCTCGCCACTCGTTTGCTGCGTGGTATGAGAGGACTCCATCCCCGTACAGGATGGAGTATTTTAAGAAGAAATTTGAAGCGCGCTACGGCGCGCCCGACACTTCCTCTCCTCCTTACACTTCCAGAGCCCCCGTCACTCCTACGGCGAGTAGGGCCCTAGTGACTGTCCCCTCCGTTCCTTGCGCTGCTCCCTCTACCCCTCATCCCAATAACTGCCTTCTTTTCAGCATCTTCTTTCATCTTTCTCTACTTCAGATCGAGCTCATGACGATCTTCTATATTCTGTATAAGCGTGATTTTTTCTCAACCTTCTAAATCAATTTATCTTTCCAATCTTTCAGTTCACACATCACTTCATAATGTCCCTGGCTTGAGAGTCTTGAACACCTTGAGGCCAGGGATGCAGGTTCCTTGTGAACCAGAAAAAAGCATGATGGGCATAAAGAAGTTCAGTTCTATCTGATTAAGAGTTGTTAGCAGAAGGACTTCGTGTCTCTGACTAAGTTGTCCATCCAAGAAAATCAGATGGGGACAGACATAAAGAAGTCCAGCTTTATTTGTCTGAGAGTTGTCAGTAGAGGGGCTTCGTGTTTCTTAACTAAGTTGCCTGTCTTCACTCAGATGAGGGAAGAGACCTCTTTGAGATCAGCATTTCAGTATTTCCTTGGGACTGACGGGACGTCTCTTGGAAGAGAAATTCCCAGCTGAGGGAAGGGACCTCTCTGGGGCCAGCACTAAGCATCCTTCTTGAGACCGAAGGGAGGTTTCCTGCAAAGGCTTGGTGTTGGTTATCATGTTGCTGTTCAGTGCCTCTTGAGATTGAAGGGATGTCTCTTGAGAAATGTTTGTTCTGTTACTTGGGGCGTGGACAGTCTGCTTGTGGGTTTTGATGTGTTTGTCTGATTGTATGTGCCTGAGATTTTATTCTTTAGCCTAAAGATGCATTGATTGTCGGGGACAGCCAGAGCCTTACCGCAGTAGGTTGCAATCTGGTGGGGTTAGAAGGTCTCCGATGCAAGTGTCGAATTCTGTAGTCGACTGAGGTTAAGACTCCGGGGGTCTAGCCTATGAGGTCGAAAGGGGTTGGCTGGAATCCTACCGCAGTCAAAGGATGCAATCCAGTGAGGTTCGCCAGAGCCTGGAACTATGGTTAGACAAGGTCCCACGTTCAAAAATCTGGGCGGGCAGCCAGTGCCCTAGGCCAAAAACTGGTGGGTGAACCGGTCCCCGACCGCAGTGGTCAAGTCCGGGTTCGGGACAGTTTGAATGACGAGAGGTGTACTGTCACAGGGTGACCACACCCTCTATAGTCTGGGTGTCCTGGCGAGAGTGTCAAAGGGCTACCATACTCGAGTAGTGGGTATGCTGGTCCTGACCTGGAGGCAGGTCAAAGGGGTTGTCAAGACAAATGGTCTGACCAGTCCTGGCCTGAGGCGGGCCAAATAGGGTATGTCAGACTTACGGGAGGTCTGGCATTCCCGGGCAGTGGTGGGCCAAAACCAAGGCAATCAATAACTCTTCGGTGTGAAGAATTGTCTTGCTATGTCTATTATTTTATTATTTATTATTTTATTATTTTATTCTGGGTTTTATTTTATTTACTTGTTGCTTGGCTGTTAATTGTCGGATAGCCTACTTGCTATGGCATAGTCTGTCATCTGTGGGACTTGCTGTTTTGCAGGTATACAGAGATTTATTTAAAGTTCCCTAGACCAGAGAAAAGAAAATGGGTTTGATATCCCCTTCCCTTTATCTAAGAAGTTGAGGAGATGCCTCACTAAGATGAGAGAAAGAAAACAGGGTTTGGTATCCCCTGAGTCACTTAAGAAGTTGAGAAGATATCTCACTCAAGCCAGAGAACAGAAAAAGGGTTTGGTATACCCTACTCCCAGCATGGCAGACTGGACAAGTGTCCCAAGCGTTGGTATCAGATTGACAGTGTTTTCGATTATACAGTCAAGGTGAAGGTTAAGGTAACCTTTCTCTGCCATAAAATTCGGATGGAGAACAGACTTTAGAATAATAAGAGGTCAGAACCAGCAGCAAACGAGAAAGTGAAAACATAATCCTTCTTAAATTGATTTGGCGGCTGACAAGCGGGCCACGATGGCAGGCTGCACAGTACAAGTTCCGCTCTAGAAACGGTGGAACAGGCCAGGGCAAGGCTCATATGAGCTCTGCAGTGCTCGAATCACCACCCTCAGAACTCTATCAACTTTGAACGGCAACAAATTGCAGCCTCCTCCTGTAGCGTGGTGGTATGGGGAATCACGATTCGGTGACCAAATACTCAGGCAATACTTAGGGAATACTCAAGCAATACTCAGGCAATAACGAAGCAATACTCAGGTAATACTCAATCAATACTCAGGCAAATACTCAGGTAATGCTCAGGCAATACCCAGTCAATATTCAGACAACATACAGACAATACTCAAGCAGAATTTTCAATCAAAGCCTTATTGACAATCTTTAGTTCAGACAACTCGAGATCTACAGTATAAAACGATCAACACAGATTTGTTCCTCTCATTCTACACCAATTGAGTTTAAGCAAGATGATCTATCTATCTTTGTGGTCCACACATAGTTCGCTGAAGGAGCCGTTCATGACCTGAGGCCATACGTGAAAAAGGGTAAGGAGACTCATGAACATCTTGACTCAGACTGGATTGCAGCGACCAAGTACCTTGAAGAGAGGGAAGAAAGAGTTAGATGAGAGGGGTACCAAGCTAATTCGCAGCTTTGGACCCAAGCCTCCGGTGCCTTTCACTCTTACAGATGGCTCTTGCTGGGGTGATCTGGTTGATCTGGCCAAAAGGTACATTTCTCCAGCAGTGATTGATTGCGAGGCAGCGACTGAGCCTTCCGAGTTCCCGCATCTCAAACGAGGAATCTTCTCTAGGCCCTATCTTCCTACTCTGTGGGAAATGATTGACTTTCGGGTCATGTACCTTGGATGGAGGTGTTCAGAGCTAGGAGGCTTCAGGTGGCTTTACATTTAGAGGCCACAACCATAGAGAGTACGAAGGCATAGTTCAACGCACATAAAACGCACAACAGAGTGAGACATTGAGTGTGAGATTCAAAGGGATGAATGAGAACTCCTGACTAGTGCTAGCCATGCCATCTTTCATATGTACTTCTTGAGACTATTATGAGTTATCATTCTTCCATCAGTTAACCTTGTCATGGTCGAGTCTGTCAGTCTTGCTTCTTGCATTGTTGTTTTGCTTGATGGTTGTACTTTTTGATGTTTCTATCACGGTTGTCAAAATTTGTAGGCCGACAAAATTGATGCATGCATGACGTATCAGCATTTCATGATTGTTATTTGCATGATTATCCACTGTTACGAATCAAAATAAAAGATTCATAAGACCGGGGACCGACGAAGACTGCAATTGAAGGGTCTCGCTCGAAGCCGGACGCACACAACACGAAGAGATTTGTTTTATTTAATTTAATTTATTTATTGCATTAACATAACAAAATCATGCGTGACAACCTATTGGCTTTCCGGTCGCCTGAAGCGGTCCGACTGGAAAAAGTGCGACAGCGTGAGTGCGCCCATCCGATACAACTGTGCGTGGGGCTACATGTGTTCACAACAGTGCGTAGGGATCGCACGTGTGCGTGCACCCGTTCTTGACAGTGCGCAGGGGTCGCGAGAGTGTGTGCACCCCTTCTCCACATTTCGCAGGGGTCGCGCACATGCGTGCACTCGTTCTCCATAGTGCGCAGGCGCCGCGCACGTGTGTGCGCCCGTTCTCGACAGCGCGCAGGGGTCGCACACGCGCATGCGCCTGTGAGCGTTACCGACGCTCTTTCCTCTTACGTGAGTATTCCCCTGATCGCCTCCTCCCTATGCGTGCCCCCTCCGTGCGTGCGGTAGTCCATTCGTTCCTTGTGCGTTTCCTACTCGTGTATGCGAGAAGTGCCTTCACTCGGAGCCCTTTTCGACTTTTATGTTGTGCAGGGCTCCACCTCCTAGGCTCTCCACTCTTCGGAGGTTGCCCACGAGTTGCCGCGCCCCGGTACCGGGTCTGTGCCCGAGCCTGATTGGGCCCCCGAAAGGTTTCTAACGACGGGGGTCATTTCCTCGGGAAGTGGGCCTTTTGCAGCGCCCCGGAACCGAGGCTACTCCCGGGCCTGTCGCGGGCCTACTTGGGCCTAGGTGGTCCCCCATGCTCAAGCTGTACTAGCCCTTGAGAAAATCGAGCAGGGCCCCCCGAAATTATAGGCCATAAGGCCCATTTCCGAGCCTTAGGCCGGGAACCTCTTTTCCTTGGCGCCAAGGCCCGCCTAAAAGGCCGGTCTCCGTCATCACCAACGCAAGGTATTCCCGGGATTTGGTCACTCGTGGTAACTTCGGAAGCTGCCACTGCTCGAGATGCTCGAAGCTTTGCGTCAAGGGCCCGACGCCCTTTTCCTTCTGGCTTTTCACCGACCCTTGGTGCAATTAAAGCCCTTCATGGTGGTGCCCTTTGTTCCGAGCCCTTGGCAATCTTCTTGTTGCGGTAGTTACGCCCGTATTCCCCCAGGCAAGGATGTGCCCTCCCATGTCCATGGTTCCATTCTCTCCAGATATCGCGACCGGTACTCATGGTGTTGTTCTGTTGGCATAATTTCCGGATCCCGGTAGCGGTCCTTGCCGGTAAAGTAAGTGAGCCGGGCCCTTGCCAAGACCCCTTATTGAGGAAGTAAAGGGCGGCATAAGGCTGGAGCCGCCCGACAACGCGCATAGCTGGCAGCTGCCCAGATTCAAACCCTGGCAGGAGCATGCATCCCGGATCTTGATAAAGATAATCCAGGAGTGGGGCGGGGCAGGGCAGTGGGGCAAACCCTAGCGCGTTCGTGTGTGGCGGCCTTGGCCTTGGCGCGCAAATGCACGCATCGTGGCGACACTCTCTCTTTCCTCGCCACCTGTAGCTCCCTTGCTGTTGCATGTTTCTACGCTGTTTTTATCATAAAACACTAAAAAAACAAGTCAAAACCCGTTCTCGGGTTTTACACCGTATATAAGTCTGTGGTGGGTGGGAACGGGGAACGTTCCTGATGTGGTACCAGTGTGGCGGACCCGCCGGTGGGCATGCGTTTCAAGTAGGCGTACATTTCTAGTTGGCGTGGTTTTCTAGTGGGTATTGGTTTCAAGTTGGCGTGGTTTCTAGTGGGTTTGGGCTACTAAGGGGCATAGGTTTCCAGTTCGCATTGGTTTCTACTTCGCGTGGGTCTCTAGTTCGCGTGGGATTGAATGCCCACTATAGTTTCTAGTTGGTATTGATTTATACTTGGAGTGGATTTCTAATGAGTTTCTAGTGGTTTTCTAGTGGGTTTCTAGTGAGCATTGGCTTCTTGTTGGCGTGGTTTTGAGGTGGGTTTCGTTACTAGTGGTTGTGAGTCTCTACGGCTGATTGGGGTCGTGTGTTTCTGGTGGGCATTGGTTTATAGTTGGCGTGGTTCTGTAGTCGGTCTGGTTTACTAGTGACCATGGGTTTCTAGAAGGTATTCGTTCCTAATTGGCATGGTTTTCTGGTGGGTTTGGGTTACTATTGGGCGTGGTTTTGGGTTACTAGTGGGCGGGGGTTTGGGTTAGGAAACCACGCCAACCAGAAACTAATACCGCCTAGAAACCCACGCCCACTTGTAACCCAAACTCACTAGAAACCCACGCCCACTAGTAACCCAAACCCACTAGAAACCCACAACAAATCCACCCCAACCAGAAACTCAAACCCACAAGAAACCCACGCCAACTAGAAACCAATGCCCACTAGAAAATATCGGTTACTAGCAAATCAATGCACACTAGAAAACCACGCCAACTAGTAACCCAAACCCACAAAAACCCACGCCTACTATTAACCCAAACCCACCTGAAAACCATGCCAACTAGAAACCAATGCCAACTAGAAACCAATGCCAACTAGAAACCAATGCCAACTAGAAACCAATGCCAACTAGAAACCCACGTCCACTAGTAACCCAAACCCACGAGAAACCCACTACAAAACCACGCCAACTAGAAAACCAAACCTGCTAGAAAACCATGCGGTGTGAGTTTTAGAGGGTTTCCAGTAAGTAACCAATGCCCACTAGAGGCATGGGTTTCTAGTCAGCATTGGTTTGTAGTTGGGGTGGGTTACTTGTAGTTGTCCCCATTCACTCTGTGGTACGGTCGGTATACTACCTTACCAATTGAGAGCATAGTCAAGACATAGTGAAGTGAAGAGAGTGACAAATAATATTCTTTATCATAACTTCT
Source organism: Chara braunii (assembly GCA_003427395.1). NCBI lineage: Eukaryota > Viridiplantae > Streptophyta > Charophyceae > Charales > Characeae > Chara > Chara braunii. The sequence continues at coordinate 3,890,084 of BFEA01000046.1, forward strand.
TCAGATCAGAGTGAGACAAATATCTGAAGTTGACCAAAAGGTGATAGGTACTGTTGAGAAAATGACAACTAACACACTATCAGATCAAGAAAGATGGAACAAGAAGAGGTACATAAGAAAAGCGAGATTAAAGGTTGGTGACATTGTCCTTCTGTTCGATAATTTTCTCGAGACTCGGTGGACGAAACGGATGGAGCTTTAGATGGTTTGTCATTACAGAATTACAAGTGAAGCAGTGGGCAAAGTCAATGAAATATCTTAGATGGATGGTTCAAGAGTTCATGATATGGTATCAGGGTCGAGACTTCGTAAGTTTATCTTCAGGGACCCTGATCTGATTTCTACAATGCAAAAAAAAAAAAAAAAAAAAGTGAGTCATCCAATAAAAGAGCGGTTTAAAAAAACTAAAAAGAAGTACAGTGAAACGTTAAGGAACTACAAGACTCAAGTTTCAGCAGACGGTGATTATTCTTGCATTATCAATTCAGTATGTTAATTTTCAACATGTCAATTTCGACACTAGAAATTGAGAAGAGAACCTTCAATTGATTTATATCCGTTTTCGCATGTATATTAAAAATTTGACTATCTCTGCAAGTGACAGAAGAGTGTCATTGATGCAAAGTCACTGTTGATCCACGAGTATCAGATCCCTAAGTGGGAAACAACCGTGAGATGCAGTTGCAGTAAGAAAGTGATGGGATATCACCTTCCTAAGTATTGATGCAGTATAAAGTTCAGAGAACTCGTGATTGTCGTGCATTGAAGTGTAATCAGTATTATTTTTTATAGTGAAGATAAAGTTTGATGGGCATAAAGAAGTTCAACTTTAATTGATCAGGAGTTGTCAGTAGAGGGACTTCATGTCTTCTGAGTAAGTTGCATGTCCGAAAAAATTATCAAAAAGATAGGTATTTAACCAGAGAGTTGTCAGAAGAGGGACTTGGTTTCTCGACTAGGTTGTCTATCTTATCTCAGATGAAGGAAGGGACCTCTCTGAGACTAATATCTCTATATTTCCTTGACGCTGACGAGAGGTCTCTTGAAATTATTCTCAGATGAGGAAAGGGACATCTCTAGGATCAACACTTTATATTTCTTGAGGTTGAAGAGAGATCTTTTGGAAATACATTGTCGATTGTTGTTTGTCGATGTTCAGTGTCTCTTGAGACTGAATGGATGTCTCTTGATAAATGTTTATTAAGTTATTTGGGGCATATACGGTCTGCTTGTGGGTTTTGACAAACTTGTTTGACTGTCTGTATCTGAGGTTTCTTCCTTAACCCAAGATATGTTGGTTGTTGGGGTTAGTAAGAGCCTTACTGCAGTAGGTTGCAATCTTGTGGGGTCGGCAGGTCCCCGACTCAAGTGTCGAACTCCATAGTTGACTAAGGTCCCTGACTCAAGTGTCGAACTCCATAGTTAACTAAGGCTAAGACTTCGGGAATCTGGTCTGTGAAGTCAAAAGGGCTCAGTTGGAACCCTACCGCAGTCAGACTTGCAATCAACTGGGTTCGCCAGAGCCCAAATCATAGTTAGACAGGATCGTACGTTCAAAATTTGGGAAGAGGAGTCAGAACCCCAGACCGAAAACTGGTGGGTGAGTCGGTCTCCGACCACCGTGGTCAAATTCGGATATAGGACAATTGGTCAGATGGGAGGTCTGTTGTCGTACGGTGACCAGACCCGCTATAGTCTGGGTGTCCTAGCCTGAGGCACGTCAAATGGTCATCATGCTCGAGTAGTGGGTATGGTGGTCCTAACCTGGAGCCAGGTTAAAGGGGTTGTCAAGACAAAAAGTTTGATTAGTCCTAGCCTTAGGCGGACCGAATGAGGGATGTTAGGCTGACGGGAGATCTGTCACCCCTGGCGAGCGGTGGGCCAAAACCAAGGCAATCAATAAATTTTGGGTGTGATGAATTATTTATATTATTTATTATTTTATTATGGGTTTTTATTTTTTAAAATTTTATCTAATTAGTACTTTATGACTGTTTGTTAGAGAGCAGTTTGTTGGGATCATGCTTGCTGGTTTGTGGAACTTGCGGTTTTGCAGGTTTATGCAGGTTCATCTACAGTTCCCTTACCATAAAAAATTAAAGAGGTTTGGTACCCCTCTTTATCTGTCTGAGAAGTTGTGAGCACACCTCACCCAAATCAGAGAAAGAGAATGGGGTTTAGTAACCCCCCCAATCGCTTGAGAAGTTGAGAAGACACCTCACCCAGGCAGAGAATAAGAAAAAAAGTTTGATATGCGTTACCCCTGTATTGCTGTCAGCGAATGCTAATGCCAGATTGATAGTATCCCTGAAGTCACGCTCTGGAATAAAAGATGAGGTAACTTTTTCACTGCAGAAGTCAAAGGACAATTCAGACTTAAAGACAACGAAAAGTCAAAATCAATTGCAGATGACAAAATTGAAAGATAATTTTTTTTTAATTATTATTTGATGGTCGACAGAGTGGCCTGGTTCACGAGAAACCAGCATTCCCGGCCTCAAGGTATCCAAACGCTTAATTTAGGGGATGCCAAAGAACGTTATGAAGTATGGAATGGACAGAGAAATCAAGAGAAGAAAAATGTTCAAAAATTCAAAGAAAATATGGAGTATAGTGAGGAGAGAAAAAATACAGCAGAGAGTACAACCAAAGAAGAAGCCACTTATACGACAGAGGGCGATGGTGCAGGCACTAACGCCTCGGTTACTACTGGGGTAGTACATACTATAGAGGAATATAAAGGGGGGGATGTACTACGGGTGTCGTAGCGCGCCTCATATTTCTTCTTAGAATATTTTATCCTTGTTGGAGATGCAATTCTTTCGTACCACCCGGGTAATGAGTGATGTGGGTAAACCCTTGAGTGGGTCTTGTACCAATATCTCTCTTCTTCCTCCGTCTCTAAACTGAAGTGTTTTCTGGCACGTGGAGGGGGCTCCTCGGAAGCCTTAACTCCTCTTTCACCTCTCCCTCTTCCCTGACCCCGACGAGTTTCACTCATAGTGCATGACGGAGTTGTGACTGAAGAGAAAGTGAAAAGAAAAAGGAAGTGGTCATGGAGATAGGGATTAAGGGAAATACTGAAATAATAATAGTAACATACTGCGAAAAGAAGAAAAAAAAAAAGAATGTATTAGCTATTGGAAGCGCTGTCGAACACATCTGTCCGGCACCGCACAGGGCAGCGCGGGACCCTCCCGGCCGTGACACGCAGGAGTCGGTTCTTAATCCTCGTCGCGAATATACATGGGGCTTCCGCAAGCTGCTCTGGCCGAATGCACCAGCCATACCTCTCGCGAGCCCCTACGACAGGATAGGGCCTACGAGAGGCACGACTTACCTCCACGTTACGGAAGTTGTCACCTCCCTTCGGTGGGCGTATCCCCGCCGAGCTACCGGTCCACAGTACGAAAGATAATCACCTGCAATCGTAGAGGTGAACCAACCGATGACGTTTCTCGTCCGCTGTAGCATAGGGGGTACGCGCGGTAGTACGCCTCTATCGGACCCGCACACGAATCGACATCTTGGGGGGCTGAAGTTACAAGCGCGACCCGTCGTCGGTCAACTAGGACGCATCCCACACACCACGCGCACACCACTATAAAGAACATAAAAAAAAGACACACACACATATACACATACATATACTGAAAGACAGAGGACAAACAACGCGGCAACAGTCCCAATCTCTTAGTAGTCATCCCATAACTTTCCGATGCGGAAATCGGATAGGCGTCGCGCACGGGGCTTAGTATAAAACCGCGCGGACGCAGGGCTAGCTCATATCGACTCACAATGCAAGCATACGCAAGCAGTCGCAATGATGGCGTACTATATAGTACCTATACTTATGCGATCCTCGTTAATCTCGAGGGTTGCATTTCGACACTCAAGTGTCGGCTGACACTCGCCTTGAGGGATTTATCTCTCGACGCTCGACAACCGCCAAGTGAGGTTGAAAACCACACCCTCTTCTGCACCCTGCGGAGAGTGGGTGGTACACAGGTTCATACCTGTGGTGGCAATCGTCTCTTATGACCCTGGAGACCAACTCCATCATCCAGGGTCTGCAAAGAAGTCAAGGGGTTTGACTTTGACGGCTGCCACTGACTCTAACGTCCAACTATAAAAATTAACAAGCAAAATCAATCAATAAATAAATAAATATCCCAACACTCATCAAATCAGGATTCGAGATAACAACAAAAGAAGGGGAAAACATAAACCCATCAGGTATGCAGATCGTGCATCTCATGGTTGTCATTCTCACTGACTCCAAAGTACGGCTCATATACCAAGCTCCAAATACTAACCTGCATAAAACACAGACACACACAATAACCACATTGTCATACACCAATGTGGTCGACTTTACTGTTCTCTGTAACTCACACCACGCCTCACACACTCAATCCCCAGTTATAGTAAAACTTTTCATAAATCTCATAATTTTTTTATGATGGCCATTAAAAGAGGTCCGGTTAAAACCCTCAAATAAAACATATCAAATCTCAGGGCTAAGGCAATCAGGTTGAGGTACAGGTGTAAGCAAAGTTGTATGGTGAGCGGACGACTCGGCGATCAACCAACCGACTTGTTATCAGTGATAACTGAAGATGATCATTTCAAGATCAAGCTGAAACTTAGTCCAAATCCTAGACCGAATGTTCCAAAGAAGGTTTGTATCATAAGACAGGTTAATGCCCAAGCTAAATCATCACTGTATGGAGAAAAAAAACCCATGACACATTCTCACTCAAGACTCTCCTAATAATCAAGCCTCGGTCTATCTCTAAGCCACTACCGAAAGAAAGGTAAACCTATGACAAAATTTCCCCCACACAGAGTGGATCACCCGAGTCGCCACCTGTCAAAATATAATCTCTCCCCTAAACTTAAGAAAATTTCGGCAGCGCTTCCCGCAGGAAAAGTATCTTTCCAGAATTTATATTAGCCTAAATATGAAAACAAAAATAATCTTCAACCTTCCAAAGTCAAATTTTGTCAAACTCCCTGAATTAGCAAAAATTTGGGTAGCACTCCCGCTAGAAAAGGAGACTTCCCAGGTTCTTACTAAGCCATATAAAAAAAATCAGACAAGTTGAACTTTGAAAAGTCAAATTTTGGCAGCGCTTCCCGTAGAAAAATTAGCTTACCAAAATTTATACAAAGCTAAGTTCGGAATTTTGACTTCTCAAGGTCCAATTTTGTCTAAGTTCCTGAATTAGCAAAAATATGGGCAACACTCTCTTTAGAAAAAAAGACTCTCCATATTTTTACTAAGTCATATATAAAAGTCAGATTAACTGAACTTTGAAAAGACAAAATATGACTAACTCCTTGGTTTTGTAGAAATTTCGGCACCGCTTCCCGTAGAGAAAGTAGCTAACCAAGAGTTATACAAGACCAAGTATAATAAATGCTCCCAGAAAATGCAGAAATCGAACGAAGTAAAAAATAAACTTAGCTCATAAAATGCAGAAATTGAAATTAACTCCTATGGCTCTAGCACGTGGCAAGCAACTAAAGTAACTACCTACCAAACTAAAACTTAGACTAAGTAGTGGTCGCACTCAGTGATATGCAGGTCAAACCACAAAGGTAAGTACTCTCACTATCCCATGTTCATTTATATAAAATAGTTCATGAACATTCAGGTAATCCAACCCTTATACCCAACTTACATATGGCACAAGTGCTAGACCATTCGGCTTGGAAACAATGTCCAACGTGCCGTAGGATATACACGAACGAGTTGCATTACTACTTTTCTCTTCTTTGGGCATATGACTAGACCATTCGACTTGGAAACAATGCCTAGCCGCCCTGAACTGTTTAATATCCAAATTTTAATAACTTTTCGACTTTGTTCTCAAAAGAAAATGCAAATATGGGCAGGGGAGTGAACCATTCGGCTTGGAAACAATGTTCAGCTTGCCCAGACTACTTTCAATTATACTCTGTAATTTCTCTTCTCTTCTTAGTAATATGGCTTAGCGCTGGACCATTCGGCTTGGAAACAATGCCCAGCTCCCAGTTCACATGCAAATATAAGTAAAATATTTTCTCTTATACTCAGTTCATACTTATGTGCGTGGTTTTCAGGCTAAACCATTCAGCTTAGAAACAATGTTCAGCCTTAGACAAAAATCCCCCCTCAGTACAAAACAAGAACTTCAACCCTTCACATCAGGCAAACCCTCAGAAAATAAACATAGCAATCAGGCCATTCAGCTTAGAAACAATGTCTGGTCGTTCAGAAAACAGTCAAATAAACATAGTTTTTGGCCATTCAGCTTAGAAACAATAGCCAGTCTTTGATTAACCCGATCAAACACATGCAGTCTACCTTCCTCCCACCTTTCCCCAGTTCATCCCTTAGTCTGCTTTCAGTCAAAATAAGGAGAAATTTAACCTTTACGCATGCATTCCTTCCATTCAGTCTGATTAAGTCCTGAAAGAAGGCAAAGTCATCGGAGTCTGATTAAGTCCTGAAAGAAAGCAAAGTCATCGGGACAATCTCATGCATACATTAGTCAAACTAAAGGGAGATAGGCAAACATGGGTATAGTGGTTCATGGTTTCTGCCTCCAGAACCTCGCCTAGGTTCCGGCAGAGCTCCCGCAATCGGTGGGTGGACTCCCCACAGAGTCTTGCTGCGGTCCTACGGGTTGCAATCCCGCCTGCCGCCTTCCTCTCAGAACACGACTAGGGACTGACTCAACTCCAAGGAGAGGGTCTTGTAATCTCCTGCGCTTGAGGGCCCCGCAATGATGGCAAGGAATGCGCAGCGGCCTGGTCAATCCTAAGGTCAAACTGCCCGTTGTTGACTCTCTCTGGTGAAGCTTCAAGCCGTGGCGGTAACCCCCTTCACAAGCATCATTGTGCCACCAGATCCCTCTAGCTCGATCTCAAAACAGCAGTGCCACATCGCTCCCATTTTAATAGAGTGCCGACGATGCGTAACGACACACAACAAAAAGCTGTTTAACCAACCAACTGCAGTCAAACTGTCACCCGTTGACTCCCTGGCAGCTTCCCAATTTTGCAGCAACGATCCTCTTTGCTAGCTGGACCAGCCTTGCTGCGCAGTCTTGGGAGACTGCCGACCTACACAACAACCGTGCTCAGCAATCAGCCCCATAGCCATGCATGATACCAAACGTAGTTCGACCTTAGCGTTGTACAATCAGCCCTACGGGCGCAACACGTAACAGACACGACACCTCGCAGGCCTAACAGTGCGTTCAGTAGTTCAGCAAGATGCACAACGAGCTCGCCATCAACGCACGACGGAGCACAATGTACGCTGCAGCAGCCTAACTGTTCCCCTTAACAGCCCACTGGTCGGCTCTTCAATTCTCAGTAATGCGTTTCTCAGACTCCCCATTATCCCATCGTAGAATCTGGGCTCTACCCACAGTGCATACCCCCTCCCCACTTGGTGATCACTGCCCAATTACCAGTTGTCTATGAGTTGACAGTGCATCCTGCTGGCGTCAACAGCAACAACCGCAATACATAAAGATGTCGACCTTGTAGATCACCGCCAAGTCTAGGTATGTGCCCTAACTCCATCCTTCTCACTTCTCTCCCTCTCTCCCTAGTTCGCTCCTTCCAAGTTAACCCGTCTTCGGTACCTCCTATGGCAGACCGCGTGGGTCACAACGCTCCTACTCTGCCCAACCTCTTCAATGGCTCATAGTCCAGGTCATAGGCCGACGTTCGGTTTACCCCACATCGCCAGTTCTGCAAGGTAGGCACTCACTACCTTGCTCACCAAGTATGTATCTCGATTTCTGCATTGTGGCCTCAACTGCCTGTTCATCCCGCATCAACCCGTTCCCAAGGTAGATGCTCTCTCTCTCTCTCTCTCTCTCTCTCTCTCTCCTCTCTCTCTCGTGCTCTTACCCCGCCTTTTCATTTTGTCGTTGTAATATGAACGTACCTGGCCCCTTTCGTCTGACCAGGTTCGATCCAAAATCAAGAAGGAACTAACTCACAGGAGTAAGCACCGCTGAGCACACGGCGACGACTTCAGATGGCAGACACCAGGCGCAAAATCAGTTGAAAACCACAGACGAGGAGGATATGGGCTACGCCGATGAGACTGCTCCCATCGATAGCGTGAGCAAGGTCGAGTGTATCTTCCGCTTGAACACGGAAAGATACATGACTTTTCCGCCATACATGTAAAGAGCTAGCCGGAGACTATTCCCCTCGTCAGGATGAGCAATACACCGGTCAATCAGGTAATGTCTCCAACCTCCACAGCTAGACTCGCCTTACTCCCATCGTAAGGCTGGGCAAAATTTGAACGCATCTTCTGCAGGAAAGTGGCGAGATACATAGCGTTGTCGACATTCCTCCTCCCGTACGCAGCCTCTGCAACTCGCCGCTATTAACCGGCTGCCCCAATCCCAATTCCGCCCCCTTCAACATGGTCGCCCAACCCAATTCCTTAGTGTAGGGCCTCCTCTCACTTAGATCGGTTGAGAAACGACCGAAACTCATTTACTTCTTCCTTCCTCCTCCATAGCTCGACGCTCTACTCTTATCCAACTAACTCTTTCTATACTAGCTTTCTTCTAATTCTGAGCTCAGAAACGAGGTCGCCATGACCAAGAAACCCTGTTCTGAGTCTTCCCTCGCTGGATTTCGTCAAGAAACGAGCGAGATATGTGTTTTTCCATCTCCCTCCTTCTTCACCTCCGTCATCTCTGCGCACTGACTTTCTCACTAACTCCCTTATCTACTAACCTATTACTAATACTGACGCCAGATGCAGATTCGCCCGGGGTAAAGACCCCAACTTACCACCTTCTTTCTCTTGATTCTATCATGGATCGAGTGAAATCTCGATCCTCCTGCCTCAACGTTTCCCTACTCGCCATAGCTCCGCCTGACCATCTTCTCTCCTGCCACCTAATACCAACGCTCTAACCCCAATTCTAACCCCATATTCACGCTTGCCCGACCCAAAAACCTCTAATTCGCACTTTTTCTCGCCCGATTTCATTGAGAAACGGGCGAGATACGTCCCTTCCACGCGCCATAGCCGCTTTCTCTCTGTCGCTGCCCTGCTTCCTACCCCGCCTGCACTGGCTCCACTTCGCGCCTAGATCCTTTTTTCTTGCCTGCTTTTACTGCCTCGGGCCATTGCCTCTCCGCCCGGCTTGCCCCTCTCGCCCGACTATGCGCTAGCCCAGACACCACTAGGTGTTGCTGGTCGATACGGATAACCGGACGGTGGTTATGAGTACCGAGACCCACCAACTAGCGTACGCCGACTCACCCGTTGACTCCGCCAGTCAGGAAAGCAGATGGCGCCTGAGCCTGCGACCTATGCTCCACCGCCCTCGCCTTTCCGACGCCGCGACGGGCTGGAGAGGGTTGGCCCCGCTTCGAAGCTGGCTAGTGCAGACTGGCCGGACCCGCCGTCCGCTGCTCAAAAATATGCCTGTGGTCCTCCCTGAGTGGTATTGAGCAGGGACTGCCTCGATGCTCATAGGGGGAGGCGACCGGAGGGGAGGCGCAACGACTGGCCCATGGGAGAAGCCCGGCCCTGATGTCACCGAGCGACACATGGCCGGTATCGCCCACCTGCTGCAGCAGGTATCGCACCTGTTCGTGGGTGCAGCTCCCGCATGTCCCCTCGTTGGAGGCTTGAGCACGGACGTGGCTGCCACGGGGTACCTTCGACATAACAATGAAATCAGTTCGTGGTCGCACTTTGGGCCATCCTACGAATACATCACACCCCCGCGCAACCTCGCCGGTCCCAAAACATAGGTCATATATGTTTAGCATTACCGGCCCTTCCACCTCAAATGTAATTGCGAACTCAACCCTCGACTGCGCCTTGTTCTCAGCAGTGGCGCGGTAGAGGACTTTTCGCCGGCATCCTGAACACGAGGACCTGCTAAACGAGGCGAGCACTCAAGGTCCTCGACTGTCGTGACAACCATTAGATCCAGTGTCACATCCGAATTAAGAAAAACGTCGGAACCTAAAAAATTAATACTACAATAAATAATACAAAATATAAATAAACGTCGCGCGTCCCGCTGGCCCGTGACGTCGCGCACACCCAGGCCACGCATGGTCGCACCTTGCCATCAATACCCCGCATGCGCCGCTCACCCTTGCGAGGACCTAAGCTTTCTCTCGCACATACGCCGTCAAATGGGCGAGGCCGCACTCGCGTGACTTGCAGAAAACACGCCAAATACCCTTGTAAGGGTGTTTGGTACGACAGCGCGAATTAACGGTCGGCGCAAAATGTGAATTTGCGGTGAGAAACTCCACTACAAATTGTTGTAAGACTGAGTTAATGAGTCCTGACAAACACTGTTTTATACTAGTTGCGTACTCCATTTTGGTCAAGCGGGGATGTTGGGCGGGGCTTTGGTATCATGCCAGAGGGCGAGGTGTCCCAGCCCTCCACTGCGTATCAGGTGTCTGCTCATGTACCTCCGCCGTGTACGGAATGTTCGCTCACTCCGCTGTGTACCGAATACCCGCTCCGAAAACCCCGCGGCATTCCAGCTCCGCTTGGAACGCATTTTGTTGTTAGACTGGTCCAGTTGGGTGCGCCACTGGACTTTCCATTGGTCCACGGACTCCACTTAGGCTTGGTGCCCTGCAGAGCATGACCGGCCTGTGGCCGTGGTAGCTACCGGGCTCGCCCAAGGACGTGGAAGTAAAGGGACCGGCGCAAACTTTTCTACTGCGCGCTGAGTATTCACTAGCTGAGTCATGGGATGTGTGCAGAGAGCTACAGTCATTGTCAAGGCAGGAAAGAACTGGAAAAAAAGAAAAGAGAAAAATAAAAATGGGATCTCGTGTCAAGTCTGCACCCTGACTCAAGTCGTCCCTTTCATTCGAATTATTTAGCGGCGTCTAGTTGCAACAGCGCTACGTTTTTTTTTTTTTCCTTCCTTATTAGTAGTAGTAGTAGTAGTAGTAGTAGTTGTAGTAGTTGTCTTTAGAAAGCTTGTCTCCCATCCGCTGTCATTTCTCTAGGAACAAACGGTGCAGTTTTAAATTTTGACTATGGATGGACAACTTAGACTACTCGACTCTTGCAAGTGAGGTGTAATCAGTACAGGGCCCAAAAATGGGAGCACCCGCGACCGCATCGGTAGGAGACTCATCATCCCCGCGAAGGGTCATGAGCCCCCTCCTTGCCATCGTACACGGGTACCCATCAGGATCCAGTTATAGGACTGTTGCGCGCCGATATAAGTTTTCAGGTTGAATCGTTAGCGGGGCTACGACTGAAAGATAGCACTTGTTTGAGTGACCGTTGGGGTTCTACTTTCCTTTTTATTTTTATTTCTCTCTCTGGATTTCAGATACTAATAAATGAAGTCCAGAATCAATGTCCCTCATTTAGAACAAAGAGATTGAGGCGCGCAGTAATCCAATAAAAGAAACGGAGCTGCGTCACTTGCTATTGGTCATCGGGTGAATACTCAGGACCTCTTAGTCCCTCACACTGTCAATCTGAGATTGACGAAAATGGCAGTGAGGTGCTTGGGCCGGAGTTGTTCTCTGTTAGTATGCGCTACGGTTAGGCTATGGCTATTTTGGGTACGGCTATGGCTTTCCGCAACGGGTTGCGCGGCTATAGGCGGGACCGTTAGAGGCACATAACTCGTTGGTCCCCAATGTCCACAGAGGGTCCCTGGATTACCACTATTCTGAACTATAATGGAGGAGACGAGGCCAAGCTGAAGATCAACGTGGAGGGAGTGAGGGAGGAAGCAATGGGAACAAATCAAAAATTACTGGTTGCGGTCACGAAGGCAAAGAATAGAGCGAAATTTTTTTTTATGAAGGGACGGGGTCACAACTGAGGTGCAGGTAACGATTGCGTACCATGAGGTTGAGACTTGCACTGGACAGGGACTCAGAGGGTAAGAGCGGAGTAAGCGCGGAAGAGTCTCCATCATGGCATTGACTGGACCAGTGGTGGAGAGACCACCCGACGGTTGAGCCTGTGGAGAGTGGTCCAAAGGCCAACTCACGGAGATGGAGGGACTAGGGGCATGAGACGGTTATAGAGGGAGTCAGTCACGATATGAGAGAGAGAGAGAGAGAGAGAGAGAGAGAGAGAGAGAGAGAGAGAGAGAGACTGGATTTTCAGAGCGCAGGGGGACTGACCGAGACTTGACAAGCATGTGCATATATCGAGTGTGCGCGCTCCTCTGCCATAGCCAGAGTAGACGTTCATTTATAGGGTGGTGATGATTACTACAGTCATTATGAACGGGCGGAAGGAGAGGGGGGATCTGGGCGCATGCTGATCAGCCTGTGCGTGATCACTGTAACAGTATGTTGGTCTGTGTGTGTTGAGAACATCGTGCGCCGAAGGGGCGAGTAAAAGGGAAGGCGGATGCGTTTTGAACAGCTTGTAAAGGATTAGCATGACATTGCACTAACCATCTTATGCTCGGAGAGGGGCCAGTGAAACGGAAGTGATGTCGGTCTCTAGTGGGGGACGGGCGAAGGAGGACGTGCTCCTCAATTTTGCTGACGATAAATACACCCGTGAGTGATTTTGATTAACGAGTTACAACTGGGTGATAATGGCACAACAGGAAATGCGAATCCAACCGTTGCACACTGAATGGTAGCATCGAGATCTTGTTTCTTCCGAGATCTTGTTTCTTCCGATAACTACACCCATGAGAGAAATGGAGATTTTAATAATGAAGTACAGATATATAACAGTGACAAGAAAGAGGGATGAAAAGAGAGGCATATCGGGACATGGATTCACTTAAACAAGCTCAGAGAGAGTTTGCGGTTCGAACGGCGGGAGAAAAAAAGTATATAGAACCCGTATTCTATTTTTATGGTCAGGATGGCAAATTGCACAGCACTAGCTCGTCGGTTGAAACGGTGGAGCAGGCCAGAGCAATACTCAGACCCATATAAGAGCACATGAGTATCCGTTTGTTTTTTTCCCATAGGCATTTTGGTGAATTATTCAACAAGTATCATTCAAGTAATTCATCTCTCTCCTTTAGGTTCCTTAGTGATCAGTCACGAGTCACTCAACAGTCATCAATCATTCAGGATACCAAGGGCATTAGAACTTACGAAATCCCGGATACTATTTGGTTAACTTTCAAGTCAGTATCTTGACACCAGGCAGTCTGTGTTCTGTAGTTCGTTAATCAGCAGCATTCCAGAGAGGCCACCAGTAAATTATCTGACGATATCAATCGTTGTTCAGTTCTTTTAAACTATCTCATATATCAATATCTGTAAGACGATGCCCTCACCAAAAGACTCAAAAATCAATTTTAATCTAGGCTACCAGCTGGGCCGCTCGGGTCCTGGGTGGCCAGCCCGTGCAAGGTCCAGGAAAGGTCCCAAAAAAAAAAAAAAAAAAAAAAAAAAAAAAAAAAACTAAAAAAAGCAGGAAAAAAAAAGTGAACAACTTTTACCTCAGGGTCAAATCGAAATTCTTCACCGAATTTGGAAGAAACAAGTGGAACCCGCCACGACCATGCCGTAGTGCACAGCAATACTCGATGGTGGCGTCTCATTTTTCTTTCATGTCTCTCTCTCTCTCTCTCTCTCTCTCTCTCTCTTTGTTTCTTCCTATGTTGTGCTTGGCGGGCATCGGTGCTTGTCGTCTGCTCTCTCTCTCTCTCTCTCTCTCTCTCTCTCTCTCTCTCTCTCTCTCTCTCTCTCTCTCTCTC
>BFEA01000046.1:3906331-3919027 GCA_003427395.1 Chara braunii
CCCCCCCCATTCCATTGCTGCAAAAGGGAATATTTCCCCCCAACCCCCCCCCCCCCCCCCCTTGCGATGTCGCCCGTGGCAGTTACCGGCCTCCCCGGCTACGACACGAACCGACAACCCCCCCCCCCCGTCACGACGATAGTCGTCCCGGCTACCGGTCTCCCGCTGGTCGCTTTGCAACTCCGTCTGATGCCGCCCCGCCCGCTTTCGTTTTTCCGCCCGCGCCGCCCTGCTATTGGTAGTGTCCCCCTTCACGCCAACCGCGGCCAATTTCATCGCGCCGGCGTCATGCCGCCCTCTCCTCTCCCTCGACCTCTACCCCGCGCCCCCCCGCCTCGGTTTTGTGTCCCAAGCAGTTTCCCTTGGGCCTGCGACCGAGCATGTCGCGAGACCCTTTGCTTGCTTTAGTATGTATAGAGAAAATAAATTTTAAAACTTTTTTTTTTTTTTTTTTTTTTGCCCCCGCCGGGCAAGTTACCCCGGGCCACTCTGGTAGCCTAAATTTTAATCCGCTTATGCACATGAGTACAGTTGAGTTAGTCTTGACTGCCCTCAACAAGATCACCCTCAAAGATGTTTTTCAATACAAATATGACAGCGTCGTTGGTTTCAGACGAGGAGATCTATCAGTCTTTGTTGTTCACATTGAATTTGCAAAAGGAGTCATTCATGACCTGAGAACCGATTTTGAAAAGAGGCAGGGAAACTCGTGATCTTTATGACTAAGTCTGGGTCTCAACAATGAAGTACCTTGAGGGAACAGAACGAGAGTTTGACGAGAGTGGGGCAAAGTTGATCCGTAGCTTTAGACCCAAGTTATAGGCGGATTATCCTAAGCCTCTAGTTCCTTTTTCTCTCACGCATGGTTCTTATTGGGGTGACTTTGTAGATCTAGCGAAGAGGTATATCTCACCGACAATAATTGAGTACGAGGCACTGACTAAACCATCCGAGTTCTGGCATCTTAGGCGAGGGATTTTCTCACAGTCGTACCTCCCGACTCTGTGGAAGGAATTTTGCGTTATGGTTGACTTCCGTGTCATGAGCCTTCGATGAAAGTGTTCAAAACTTGCAGGTCTTAGGTGACTCTACATTCAGAGGCTACAATATTGGGAGGTATATAGGCATGGCTTGAGCCACGTGATGCACGAACAAATGAGAGATCGATGGTGAGACTTGAGAAGGATAAGTTCGAACTCTTGACGAGTACTGGTCATATCTCTTCACCTGTACTCACTGAGATTACTATGAGGTCTCACTTTTCCCTCATTTATCTTATCTCTTTCTTCAGTTAGTCAGTTTTTGCTTCGTTTGTATTGACTTTGCCTAAGGATGATACTTTCCGATGATTTTGTCACGCAAAATTAGTAAACTGGCAGAATTGATACTTGCATGGCACACCAAAATTTCATAATAATTATTTGCATAATCTTTGCTGTTCCGAATTAAAATAAAAGATTCCTAAGACGGAGGACCGATGAAGTCCGCAATTGAAGTGTCTCGCTGGAAGCCGAACACACACAACAAAAAATAATTTATTTTTCTTAATTAAATTTATTTATTGCAAACATCAATAATTGAAATGTCTGAATACTTGCACAAGCGCTCGGCTCCTTCCTATATAGAAAGTGGTAGGCGCTCAACTTGTCCCCATCACATGAACCCGAGTCTCTACTAGCTTCAATTTCGGCCAAAGTGTCTGCGCCCAGACCCGTTCAGAAAGTGGTCTGGGACCGAATTGGTTAGGCATGCCCAACCAACCAGCCACGATGTGCGAGGTCGCCTGCTATGGCCAATTTGAGAATGACCTGGAAGGCTCACGAATCTTTCTCATTCACATGTGCAGGGCGGATGTAACCAACTGGCGCATGGCAACTGTCTGGCGCCGACCAAGATTTGCAAAAATTGACAGTTTGGGGCACGTTCAGATTTTGGGCGTCTGCCTTCACTTAGGGCGGGCACGCGCCTGCTGCAGGGTCATACACCAAGAGTTCAGATCCTCACAAGGTAACCGGCGTTCGGAACAAGCCGAACGCCCGAACCTGAACTCCTGAACGTACTTGTTCGGGTCGAACTTGGGTTAAAAAACAAAAACAAAAAGAAACAATTCAAAACAATTTGAAAAAATATATGTTATGAAGACAAGTAAAATAAACAACATTTGTTTGAGCATTACATCCAAACTCCTTACCAAATTTGAAATAAAAATTAAAAACAGAAAAAAAACTAATAATAAAAAATATAAATATAAATAAAAAATAAAAAAAGAATTAAAATCAATGAGTGCGCGATAACGTTTTCGAGACCACAATTTTTGGCGATTTTCACTATCTTTGGCGATTTTTCTTTTTTTTTTGCACAGCCAAATGCCCTGACAATTTACAGATGTGTACCTCATATAATACAAAACTCAATAAAACAATTTTAAATATCATAAAATGCTTATAGGCCCCGCAATAAAGTGAAAACAAAAAGTAAGAAGTGAAAAAAAAAAAAAATAGTCACGTTTTAACACCATCATCTTTGGCGATTTTTAAATTTTGTTTTGCTTAGGAAAATGATTTCAAAATTTACAAGCATTGACCTCACATCATAGAGAACTCAAAAAAAAAAAAAAAAAAAAAAAAAAATTATTTTTAGGCCTCGAAATAAGTTTTGGCGGGGACCAAACGCCTTCAGGTTCGGACCCCGAACGCAACCCCAAACGCCCGTACGTACGGAGGTCAGCCCAGGAACCTCCGTACGTATAGGCTGGTGACCCTGTATATATATTGTCACAGAACTATTGACGAAGAGCGTAAGCACGTGAAGTAGAAGAAAAAATAAGATGAGCGAAAAAAAGAAAAATGAAAGGACTGACATGCAAAGAGACAGACAAACCAAAATAACACAAAACAGTGTCCTCTTATTCTTTGTTTCACAGTATTATTATTTCTTTCACTGTTTATAAAAAAAAAAAATTACACTGAAACGAAGGATAAAAATTAAAAACAAAGACACATTGAAATCATTTAGTTTCTCAGTCTTCTTAACGCCTCCTCCACTATGCCTCTAACGTACAAGGCTCGCGACGTTGATGAAGTTTAGCGTGAACTACCCCCATCCCCGTATGCCATAACAACCCACTTGCACGCTCTGGGAAAGAGGCAGAGTGAAGGAGGTTAACACAAGGAAGAGAGGAGCAGAAAAAGAAAACTGATAGGCAGAGGAAGAAAAAACAAAAAAAGTGACCCAAACATCTTCTTTCTTTCACTGCGTTCTTCTTTCTTTCACAGTTTTGCAGTTTTTGTGAAGAGTCTACCACGTTCACTTTTCAGCGCACCTGCACTTCTTTCTTCATTTCTCATCTTCATTTTCACCCTTCGGACTTTTTTTTTTAGGGTGTTAGAGTGCACGGTACAAACAAAGTAAGATGACACAAACTTATGTTCTTCTTTTACTGCATTTTTCACAGTTTTGCAGTTTTAGTGAAGGGTTCCCCACCCTTGCACATTCTTGTACACTCTTTTCAACGCACCTGCACATTTTTGTCAGGGTGCAAGGTACGTTTAAGTAAGACCCTCACGACAGATAGGACAATTGTCATAAGGATGCTAGCGATGGTAGCATCCCTCCCGCTGATCTACAGAACGAAAACCATTCAGGTAAGCAACTTCGTCACAGCAGGAGGCGGGGCAGCTAGCATTAACCATACCTATGAAGCATGCACGACAGAGGGTATGCCGGTTGCAGGTCATGACGATTGTGGGGCGTTCACCATCACAGTTAAGTGCACATTTACTATAGCGCCCGCAGGCACAGATGAGACATACTGCATCTGGATGTAGAGGATGTTCACAATCTGGATACAGGTGCCATCCCTGCCGACAACGGGACCGAAAAATTATACAGTTGTAGTGATGTCGACAAAGTCGATGCTTTCCACAACCAAGTGTAACTGTGTCAGTGATCTCACAAATGGGGAGGTTACAAGGTGTTAGTGCAGCATGTGGGGGAATAAAGACTAAAGCAGGCATGGTGACAAACATGGAGGTAGGCAGGGAGACAAACACAGAAACGGGCATGGAGACAGGTGTGGAGGCAGGCACAGAGACAGGTGCAACATCCATCATTGCCTGGTCAACCTCTGATATTTGCCTCATTCTGATCTGAAGGAGTTCCGAAATAAAATAGTCTTTGTCACTTTCTTGACTTGACCATGTCTTTACTAAGTTCTCAATAGGCAATGTAGCATATCGTCCATACCACAGAGTAAATGGAGCACAGCCAGTAGTCCTCTTGACTGTTATGTTGTCAGCATAGACAACAACTCTTAACACTTTTTGCCAATTACTGAGATTTCCTTTACACCATTTGGCCAATGAATCTTTCAAGGTCTTGTGACCTCTCTCGGCTGGCTCATTCGCTTGAGGATGGTAAGTTGTCACATATCGAATCCAGACACCCAATCTGAGAGTGGTTCTTCTTACAATTTCATTTATCAACTCTGACCCTCTGTCTGAGACAAACTCTCTGATAGAATGATACTTGAGATAAACTTCCTCTATCCAATCAGCCACTTGCTCGGTTGTCTTCCTTTTCAGAGTTTTTGCCTCAGCATATCCAGAGAAATTATATCTCATGTTCAGTATATATCTCATCCCACCCTTGCCTAATGGCATGGTGATGAGATCTAAATGAACTCAACTTACTGGTTCCACCAGAACAGTGGGGAATAAGAGTTCAATCATTATTGTGGTAGACCTCTTCTGACATAATACACATGATTTACAAAATCTGAAATGATGTCTCTCATGCCAGACCAGAAATAGAGTTTAACATTCTTAGAGTAGGTTGTCTCAACAGCCCTGTGGCCACCTGCAACCCCCTCATGTAGAGCAGCAATTATTTCTAATTGTCTCTCTTTACCACCGACCACTATTAGTGGAGGTAGTCCTCCCTTACCATCCACAAAGAAATGCCCTCTTTTTAATATGAATTTCTTCCTTGAATTCTTAAAATAATATTCCTTTAACTGTTATTTTTCCATCTTCTTACCAATCTCTTGACAGCTTTCGTCATATTCTTCAGAAATGAAAAATATATCTTCCTCCTTTCCACCTTCTTCTTCTTCCTTTGAACCAGAGTTTTCCCCCATTTCATGAGCAGCCACAGCGGCTGCGTTAACTCTAGCATACAAATCATTTGGCTTATCCTCTTCTTTTTTCCCAAGAATCGACTCATTAACATAGGCATCAGGAATCTTTCCTCAGCTATCTCTCTCTTCAGGCCATAAAATCCACTTATATGAGCGTGGTACTTCATAATCTTCATCATCCTTTTCATTCAGAAAATTATCAACATAGGGTGATTCTTGAATCGTCCCGTTCACATCTTCTTCTTCATCTTTTCTCCATTCAATCCTGCTCAGCCCATCTGCTCTGTTTTTTTCAGTATGAATCTTTTTCAACTTAAAATCAAAAGTCCAGATGAAGGTAATCCACCTGCTGACTGTTGGATCTACTTGCTGGTGCGTCTTAATAGCACCAATCACAACAGATACATCAGTCCTCAAGATGAATCTCCTCCCTAGTACATAGTGTTTGAGGCACCTGAGGCTATGGATGATTGTCAGCAGCTCTTTTCTGAATTGGGTATAACCTCTTTCTGTAGAGTTAAGAGTCCTGCTCTCAAATCCCAGAGGTCTCTCTTTCCCATTTTCATCTTTTTGAATGAGCACACCACCCAGAGCAACTAGTCTCCATCAGCCTCAATGATGAAATGCCTCCCTTCCTCATCATCATAGAAAGTCACTTCCAGCACTACACCCCCATCTTTTAATTTCTCTTGTAAAGTTCCTGCAGCGGCTTGTCTCTTCTCATTCCATGCTAAGTTAGCCCTTTGTCTTACCATCTCTCTCAGAGGTTCTGCAAGAGTAGCAAAATGAGGAATAAAAATCCTCCAGAATCTACAGACACCAAAAAAACTTCTGACGCCCATCACTCTCTAGAATGGCAAAGGTCAGTTCAAGATCTTGTCTATCTTTTTGGGGTCAGGACTCCTACCCTTGGAGAAACACCTCACGCCCAAGATGATTACTTCTGGCTGAAAGAGAAGGGACTTTGGTCCACTGACAGTCAGGTTATGTTTTTGAAGTCTCTTTAAGACCATTTTTACTCCTTCAGCATGTTCCCAGACAAACCTCATGACTCCGCATGTGACCAAAGTCTCATCCCTTACTAGGGGCCCTTTTACATGATTGTCATCAATATAGGGACTGATTATTTTAGGAGAAATATCTTGTACGGCTTGGATCATATCCCTTTGAACCACCGCCACCCCATTAGTCAAACCATGAGTTACCACGCACATCTGAATGAGGCCCCTTGGCGTGTGCATGACAGTGATTGGCCGACTGATGGAATCAATGGGGAACTGATCATAGCCAGAATATAAATCGACTAAGGAACAAATGCATCGACCAACAAAAGATTAAGAGAGGAGATCATCATTAGGAAAACTACTTGCATCACGTACCGTCACAAAGTTGAGCTTATGAAGATTCTGTATCCATCTCAATCCACCCCCTGGTTTCCAAAAGCAAAACCAGTGGTTAGCATATGGTCCATCAACAAGTTCAGCAACGTTAGATGCAATCTTCTTGTAAAGATATTTTACAACCTCTGCCTCTTCTTTCAGGGCATATTTGGTTGGCCTATCATTCCAGGGAACATGATCAACTGTCCAAATTTTGACCATCTTGATCATATCCATGTCCAACCGCCCTCTCTTTTTATCATTAAAAGAGAATGCACTAGATAATTTCTGACATATTTTAAAGATATATTATTTTTCTTTAGGTAGGATAAACTGATCCGACCTATCTTCATTGTGTCAAATCTCACTTTGGTTACCCTATTCACCAATTTTGTTGATTCTCTTAATGCTTTAATAATTTTCTTCTCCATTGTCAATGTTTCATCATAATATTTTTCTATTAGGAGTGCCACCGGGTTTTTCTTCACGCCTTTGGGCTTGTATTTTCTCTTTGACCAAGTGACTATTTTCCTAAAAAAGGATTAGTCGATGCAAATTTTAATTTCATCCTTCCTCCCTTAGCATTCTCTACAGCTTTCTTAAATGCCTTAATTTGTTCGTTTTCATCTTTGAGATTACCAATGACTTTTATAATTTTCGAAACTTGGTTAATACCCACTGAAATTTCTTCTTTAACCTCTTGTATGCCTTCTTCTCTTAGTCTCCTAATCCTTTAAGTAAACTCTTATTTTCTTATTGAATTAGCATACAATCGATGCTTGAAATCATTTTTAGTGCACACTATAAAGGTCTGTTCCTAAGACGTTTCCGGATCCTGTAGGCCGATCCAGGATGACCCCTCATGACTGAAAAATTGGACTGTCTCCATTCTATGCAAGAATGAAGTGCCCAAGATACAATCATGGTCCAGTTCCGGCACTACAAAACCCAATAATTCAACTGACATAGTCCCAACTCTGATAGGCAGATTGTCAATAAATCCGGCCACAAAAAACTCTCTTGCAATATTACTGAGTATATTTTGCGCAGGTATATCAATAGACAAATCACAAACCTCCATTGTTCTTCGAGAAAGGAGTATCATCTCTGCCCCATAATCCACTAAGGCTCGAATCGTCGCTTGATTAATATAAATGGTTAGGTGCCCACACCCCATGGTTGTGAATCTCATCTTACAGCCTGACAGTGATTTGTTCACCTGACTGGGAAAATTTGATCCTAAGTAATTAACTTTCAATTTCTTCTTCTCAATCAATTTCTTTAGTACTTCTCTCAGTTTGGGTGCTAAAGTCATTGCTTCCTTGAAGGACAAGGTTACTTCTGTCTCTTCCAACATTTTCGCAATTACGTCAGTAACCACTGTCCTATCTTCATAATCACTCTTGAGAATAAATTTCCTCTTCCTTTCTTGTTTATTCTTCCTATGAGGAAGTTCTGATTCTGGGTCATCAAGAATATTAATCAGGGATTCCTCAGCCTTCCTTTTTTTCTTTTTCTCTGTCATTTGAGGCGTCAAGCGTGCTTGAAGGTTCCTCACTTCACCATGCACAACACTGGGTTCCATGACGAGTTTTGGAGGTAGATCACTATCAAATGACATCATGTTGGCCAGAAAGCGAGTCGTTTCATTAGAAGGAGATCCTACTCATTCAGAAGGGTTCTGATAAGTAAGATTCTCTTTAAATGGCGGCTCACTTGTAAAAGTCTTGTCAAACGTATCCTCTATCAATGTTAAGGATTGCAGAGACAGCTCAATCGTGATATGAGGGTCACTTGTTTCCTATACTAGTTCATTAGGCAACTCATCAATAAGAAAATGAACATTAGTCTTTCTCTTCTTCTTCTTCTTCATCTTTTCATCATGTTTAAGAGCAAAAAGTCTCATACATCCTGGATGTCTGGAGTCCAACTTGTTCCATGAACTATCATAGACATGACCCATAACATCCTTCTTTGCCGCCCCACTCCTTACATCCTTCTCAAGAGGCCTGCAATAGGTGGTACTGTGACCCCCTTCACCACAATAGTAGCACACAAAACTCTTCTTAGGACGGTCATCATACTTTCTTCTTTCCCTATTTCCTCTGTAATCACTTCCTCAATTCTTTCTGGATTTAGAGGAGTCTCTCTTCTTACCATAACCCTCATCATCATCATCATCATCTTCCTCTTCACTTTCAACTTTTTTCTTCCCTCTGTCATCCACAGCATGGTTTGCAGACATTGCAGGCATATAGTTAACAATTTCTCTTTGAATAATATTTTCAGCACTCAGATTGTTCCCTCTGTTCATTCCATTCTCGGTCTCCCAGTCCTTGGCCAATGTACTGATGTGATCCAGTGACCATTTCTTATGAGAAACTGTAGGTAGAGTTCTAACAATTGCAACCATTTCATCCCATCTGAGAGGGCAGTGTTGAGCTTGATTAAGAACTGCATGTCTTTCAGTGTCAGTAAAATTTATCAAAAATATATGGCATCTCTGAGCTTCGTCCAAATATGAAATTTTTCTTGCTGTTCGGATGAAGGTCTAAAGAAAAACATTGAAAGTGTCATACTTAGCTCTTCTGATGTTGAGCAAATCCTTAGTTGTAGTGGGAACTGAGTCTTTCTCAAATTCCTTTTTCATTCTCTGTTTGACCTCTTCCCATGTAGTGGCCCCTTCCATCAACTCCTGAACTACCAATCTCGAGTCAGTATCACAGTAGGATAGAAGGTGTTTAAGTCGTTGTTTGTCCGTCCAGCCATAACTGAGCCCAAATAATTCATACACATCCAGAAAATCGTTTACTTGAGGTCCTCTGAAACAGGGAATTCTCTCATCTGGCTTCTTTGCTCTTGCAATGTCTGATCCTCCTTTGATTGTGTCGACTCTCTCGACCAATTCCCGTATAACCCCAACCAAGGTTTTTTCATTGATCCCTGCAGATGAGCTAGGTCTCGAACGACCAACCATCTTGACCATAGACTTTCCCGGATACTTTCTTCTCTCTTTCTGTCACTTTTGTCCTCTCTTTCCTTATTTTTCAATCTCTCACTCTTCTCGCAAGGGATACAGACTCGTTTCTCTCTTCTCTTATTTGCTCTACCCCTGGAGAATTTTGTACATAAAGAGTATATGCAATAATAGACTAGGTAGTGATCAAAGGCAAAATAATCCTTCTCAACCTTCCAATGTAATCTTCAATCAACTGTCTTTCATCATATCTACTCAATCTTCTATTATACCCTTTTACAGTACCCCGAATCATGAAATATCGAGTCAAGTCTATGATCTCATAATCAAACTGCATGGCTTATGATCCGGTGTTAATCCTCCTAGCAAGAGAGACTCGTTCCTTGGAAGAATCATAAAATATTTTTTTAGTAGTTCCCACTTTCACCACCTTTAATAAATATCTTATCTCAGTCTGGTCAGTGACAATTCTCAGGGCAGAATCTCTCATCTGATCAAGAAAAGACTGCAAGAACTCAAAGTCATCCAAGGTAGAGAGGTTCCTATCAGAGATCTGGAATATCTCTTCTACCTTGACTATTCCTCCTTCTTGTACAACCCCAAACGTTAGTCGTTCAACCAAGATTGGCATCGCTAAACATCATAGGAAACATCTGAAAGATAGATCCCAGGTTGAACATAATAAGAGATTTCGAACCTATGCTCAAAGGTACTCAAAAGCAGGGATTTTATCATTACTGTAAAGTCTTTCTCCCTTGCTCTACCAATCTCAGCAATAGCCTTCAGCAGAGGCATCCAATCTCTCCTGTCTTCGAATCCCTCAGCAATTGGGAACGCAGGGAGCCTTTCAAATTCTATTACTCTCACTCCCCATGTTACTTTCCTTCTTATCTTCTCTAGCCATTCTTTTGTCCGCTCAAGACTGAAATACACCCCTTTTAAAGACTCCAAGTAGTGAACTTCCTCCTCTACACAGGCAGAGGAGTAAACCCTCACATTCAAACTGTCAGAATTCATAAATTTGACCACATTAATATGAAATATTATATGTCATTTCCCACAAGTCTCATGGTTCAGGATTATAATGGGATTATCATACCCTGTCACCTCATAGAGTTTACTTCTCACAATAGTTATCCTGACTACTGAGAGTAGTCGTCTTAGGCTCTCTTCACTTTCCATGCAAAATTTATCATGACAAACCAATTGTCTCTCGATGGATTGATATCTGGTAAGGGAGGAGTTGGGAGTCCATCAAAAACAGTAAATCGAGTAGATCCAGTGAAGCATTTGTTTTCTCTCTCAATTCTTTCTTTCTCTTTCAATACAACATCTTTAGCAAATCCCCAACATCTCTCATACACTGCATCAACACTTCTTTCTTTTGAGACATAAATCCTCACATCATACACGTTCAGGTCTATGAAGTGAAATGTCAGTACATAAAACCGTTTTTGCTCCCATCCACTCTCGACCATCTCATATCTGACAGCCTCATATGGGAACACCTCTCTCTTACTCAGAGTATTCAGTGACCTTATGAGGCACTCGACCTCTTCTTGACTTGGGCATGAACCCCTACCAAATTTCGACCTTCGCTGTTCGATTTCATTTGTTGAGATCTCCCTTGTTCTCATGACAGTACACCTATTTTTCCCATTTTAGTACCATGTTGATGATTGGTAACCAGTTGCTCTCTCCACAATAACTGTTAGGAATAGGAGGGATCGAAAACAGTCCCATACATAATTGGCATTACACCCCATTCCACTCTCTTCTTTTGCTTGATTAAGTCTGCTTTGTCATTATAGAGAGATTGGATCGCAATTCCCCATAGCCTGTTAAAGGTCTCACCTTCGTCACAGTCTCCCTTCTTGACATAAGGACGGATATCATAGATATATCCCTCCAAAAAGCGAGCCAACACTACACAAATGGCCAAATTGCCAGAACGCTAGACCCAACAATGCTCATATTGATAGGGGAATATCCCTTTGGTAGTCGCTTTAGAGAGTTCTTTCAATGCATCAGTAGTTAACATTCTTGATGAAGTCTCTGAGCTCTTGATTTTTTATTTCCCTTCTCAATGTTCCAAGGACATCATAGGCCTGTGAGGCATACCTGAGATCAAGCCTGATTCTCCCCAGTCAATAATATCAGTCTCCTTCTCCAGTCCAGTGTGGTACCTCACACAAGGAGAGATAAGACTAAGTTAGCAACTAGGCTTTCTCAAGAGAGTAATAACACAAGAAAAAATTGCCAAATATTTTGGAAAATTCAGAATTTGTCAACAGTTTTCAAGGCCTAATTAAAGCTCAAAGTTGGTCGTTGACGTCATCCTTAGGCCGCACACCATTTTCCTAAGCATCGCGATTCTACAACATCATCGGGGCGCAGCGAAGCCGTCATTCCCCTCGCCCCTACACGCCCATCGATTCTCCTACATCTCATTTAACCCCATTGACGCAGACCCCTTAGTCTTTTCGGGGCCTTTACATGCATGCATGCCCAACTTCGGATTCCCTTGGCAAGAAAGCACCCCATTCTTTCATTTACACCCCAAGTCTCAAACGCAAAGGTCATTTTCATGGGTTGGCTTTATGCTAAGGGGCCCATAGTCCCTTTGCCCTTCTTCCCTTTTAGTTTTTGATGCCCAGTTCCTCCCGGCCCTACCCGCTCAAGGCATCATTAGCCTTCACTCACCTGCACAATCCCACACAAAGCAAAAATCCATACAATCCGTCGTTGGGGGTCAACACATAGCCCTTCCCACATGCCTATCTTTTTCATGCTCTTTGGTTGCTCTTTGTTCCCTTTCTTTGCTCAATCAGCTCATTCTCTTCTCATAGTCATGCAGTCGAGGAAATGGTTGAGTCAAACTGACCTTGCTTCAACTTATACTTTTTTCGGTTTCCGCCTCTTTCCCACCTTTTCCAAATGTCATTTTCCTTGCCTTCTTGGTGGCACAAGGGACCAACAACCCTTCCCTTGCCCTCTTTCTCCACCAAGTGAGGTCTGATTTCTTTTGCCGTTCCCACCCTGGCAATGTAACAAGTGAGGGGAGAAGGGTTAGTCATATGCCAAGTGAGGGGAAGAGAAAGAGAAGGAAAGGCGAAGGGGGAGGGAAGGAGAGAGAGAGAGAGAGAGAGAGAGAGAGAGAGAGAGAGAGAGAGAGAGAGAGAGAGAGAGAGAGAGAGAGAGAG
>BFEA01000046.1:3921883-3952393 GCA_003427395.1 Chara braunii
AAAAAAAAAAAAAAAAAAAGATGAAGAAGAAGGAGAAAACGATGAGGAAGAAGAAGAAGAAGGGTAAGGAGAAGAGGAGGAAGAAGAAGAAGAAGAAGAAGAAGAAGAAGAAGAGAAAGAAGAAGAAGAAGAAGAAGAAGATGATGAAGAAGAAGAAGAAGAAGAAGAAGAAGATGCATTCTCTTCCTTCCACTCACATTGTTAATGTCTTGGAGATGAAGTCTCAATCTCGACAAGGCTTTCTTCCTCCTTGCACAACTCCTCCTTGGTTATGACTCCCTCCTTCTTCAAGCCTCTCTCCTTTCTCTCTCTCCTCTCCCCAAGTTGCCTCAAACCCCCATCATCATGGTTATGGAGTCCTCCCCTCTAGGAGGGCTAATGGGGCTCCCTCTAGGCTCTCTCTCTTCCTCACACCCTGGGGGCTATGGCGGACCACTCCCCTAGTGCCAGCCTCTCTACCTCTAGTCCCTAGAGCTCCTCTCCCTAGCTCATCCCAAACTGGCATGAGCTCTCCTCTCCTCTCTCCAAGTGAAAGAGTGCTCTCATGATCTCACTTGGGCAGCATGGGCACTCATGCAATTGTGAAAGTGGCGGACTGAATTTCCAGCTTATGTAACCTGAAACCAGCAGTCCGGCCAGCCCATGAGCCTCCCATGTGCCTTGAGGTGAACCGAGGTACCCCCAAGGTAAAATTTCACTACGAGGTCCTTCCGGAGGTACACGGACCTCTTTTTGGCCAAGTGCATGCAGTCCGAGTGGTTGGTACCAACTCGGATTGCCTCTTGGCCTACCCCGGTCTCCTTTTCACTTCACAAATGCTGCCCCCTTGGGTCCTACTGCCCAAAGGGCAATTTTACTTAGGAGAAAAAAACCTAGTGGGTCTTTTTCTCAATTTTTTTCAGTTTGCACCCCATTTTTGGTGGGCCGAGATATTTTTCCATGCAGCGGATCATTTTCAGCCTTAGATTTAGCTGAGATCCAAGGCCAACAATATTTCGTGTCACCCTCAAGCAGTCCTTGCTCTAATTTTGAGCTCCTAAGTCCACTTTTTCAATTTTTGGTGCATTTGGCTCTTTTTTTGGGCCAAATGCACAGTTTTGTCATTTTCCCTCTTTTGTTTCTTTCCATTTTGGGCTGCCACCTCATTCCGGAGCTAGTCGTTTTGGGCTGGCTCACAAAAAACAGCTAGTTATTCTCCACCATGAGATCTGATCTCAGATCCATGGTCCAAAAGAAAACCGGTCATTTATCTTTTACATTTTCTCTCATTTTCTTCTTTTTAATTCAGATTTTATTGAGATACATATCTTTGCAATCCGGATTGGCCTCCCTTATTCTAGGAGGGATGAGCTTACAGTTGGGACCTGCCAGTCTCCTTCCATTTTCTCTCTTTTTTCTTTCCTTTTCTTTTATTTCAGTTGCGACAAGTGTCAAACTGTTGTGCACCCTCTTTCTAGGCCTTAGGATCTCCTTCAAAGCCAGGTTCATGGCTGGTACTTGGCCGTTATATCTCGGATTTCAACAATGGCACCCACATGCTCCTAGGAAGCTCTACTGCTCCCGTTTGTCCGATTTTGAGCCCCCTTCGCTCCGATTTTCTAAGGACAACCTTTTTTCTATGTTGAGGCTCTTGAGGCTCTATTTTCTCATGCCTAGCTAGTCCGAGATATTTTCGGACTGCTGGGCAACCCTCCCAACCTTGTTATTTTACTTTCTTTTCTCCCCATGACTCTCCCACTTGGACTTGCACCAGTGGTGCTAATATTTCCCACCGTCTAGATCCTTCATTTCGACGGTGCCGTTTGCTTGCACAATATTCCTTGTGCTTGCTCATGGTTTCCTTAGGACATCCCAAGTCCCGCCACTTTGCCTCCATACTAGTTCTATTTTCTTGTCTCCCCGGCGGTCCCGCCGGCGCGCGTCCCATTTTTCGTTTTTTATTATTTGGACCCACTTGGTCCCCAACAACATTACGGATAGTGTCCCATTTTTTTTTAACTTTTGGGGCCCTCTTCCCCTTGGTGGTCCCATCATCTGTACATGCGTGCCGATTTTTCTAGGTGGTCGCCGTTTACCGTCTCCCATGCCGAAATTGCTCCTTTCTAGCCTTTTGGGTTTGTCATGGCTCATTTTCCCTTAGCCTAGGTATCCCCATGCAGTCCGTTATTTCTCGGACTGCAGTCATGGTCATTTTTCTAGTCCCACAGCCCCACAACTTGCCCCATGCTAAAAGAAAATGAAGCGTTAAATTTCTAAGTGCATCCGGGCTCAATATTGGCTCCGGATGCACTTAAAACATGTGTTTTCCCTTCCCCATGCAGTCCGTTGCAACTCGGACTGCAATGGGGGTCAATTCCCTAGCCCCAATGCCCCATATCTAGCCCCTACTTGAAATGAAATGAAACGGCCAACTCCCAAGTGCATCCGAACTTGATTTTGGTTCCGGATGCACCCAATACATGTATTTCTCCTCCCCTATGTAATCCGTTTTATTTCGATTGCATAGGGCCTTGGTTTTCTTTGATTTTCTCTGCAAAAATCAA
Source organism: Chara braunii (assembly GCA_003427395.1). Lineage (NCBI taxonomy): Eukaryota > Viridiplantae > Streptophyta > Charophyceae > Charales > Characeae > Chara > Chara braunii. The sequence continues at coordinate 3,924,427 of BFEA01000046.1, forward strand.
AGAAAATCAAAGTCCTTTGTAACCGCCATATTCCAGAATGAATCTGGTCACGGATGAATCTCCCCAAGTGACCGTTTTTTTACCGTTAAGGCCATTTTCTTTTTTCTTTTATTTTCTCTTTTATTTTTTTTTTCTTTTCCTCCTTTCTTGGACAGTAGGGACCTGCCAGTCCCTACTTGTGGCAGTCCCTACTTGTGGCAGTCCCTACTGACGGCCAACTCACTCACTCCCTCTCATTCTTTTTGTCTTATTCTCCCACATTTTTTTTTTTTTTCTCTTTTTTTTCTAGCATGTCAAGTGTCAAGTGGTCGTTAAGGTCCTTTTCTAGCTTTTTCCTGTTAGTTTTGGCCCTTCCTATGCCCAAGGTGCAGTCCGTTATATCTAGGACTGCAATGATGGCCTTATCATGCCCATGGGAGCCCCTTTTTACTCCTACCTTTCTCCCACAATGACCCCTCCTACTCCGATTTTCTCCCGGAGGCCTATTTCTTACATAGAGTCTCTTTTGACTCTATTTTCTTGAGGGAGGCTAATCCGAGATTTTTCAGATTGCTCCCATGCTTCCCACCTCAAGTTTCTTTACTTTTTTTCTTTTCTTTTCGACCTTCCCGTTTACTACCGCTAGTGCTTGCAAGTGGTGCTAATATTCTTGACCGTCAAGATCTCTATCTTGACGGTGCACCTTGCCTTTATTATTTTCCCTCATGCGGTGCCGCCGTTTCTTCTTGGGACTTTCATATGTCCCCGCCATCCATCCCGGCGGCGGTCCCCGACAACTTAGTCCCACCGGCAGTCCCCGACACTTAGTCCCACCGGCGGTCTCCGACACTTAGTCCCACCGGCGGTTCCCGACTATTTCGCCCCGGATGCTATTATTTTTCCTTAGTCCCACGTGACCCCGGGTGCCTTTCCCCGAGGTGTCCTACGTTCCTTGGACATTTTGCCGCCCCACGCTGACCCTTCTCCCTTGTCTTTCTTGCGCCTTGTGCACTCCTGTTTCTTTGGTCACGGGGCCTTCAACCCGAGGCTCCCGTAGGCGGCCCCTATGTTGGGCCCTCGTTCTCTAGCTTCCCACGGCCTTCGGGCCGTCCATCTCTTGGCTCCCTTATTCCTTTGTCGCTGTCGTGCTGCGTTTGCTGGTTCAAGGGTCTTTTGCCTTAGTCTTGCCGAATTCCAATAGCCCTCCAGGCCTCATGCTACGTCCTATATGCCCTTGTTCCTGCGCTTATTCTCGTGTCGTTGCTGATTTTCTCCTCCTGTGGTTCTCACCCCAAGACATCACTCCCTCTTGTGACCTAATCATTTATTTTTTCTCTCTCCTGCCTCCTCACTCCAGTTTTCTCTGTCGTGCACGATTTGTCTATATTCAGTCTCTCGAGTGATGGGAAGTTATTCGGGACCCACCAGTCTGGACAAATTCCCCCCACTCATTTGCGATGTCCTCATCGCGCACTAATCTCTTGTTAGTGGATTTTGGAGGGATAGACGAGAGAGGAGGATGAGATGTTATGGGTGGTTAGTTTGCCAGGATCCGTTTTGTGTTTCCTTGTTCCGTTCTCGGATTCTTCTAGGCTCAACCCTTGGGGCGGGGAGGGGTGTGTAGGGTCAAACTTTCTTTGTCCTTTGGGCTTCTCACGTCTCATTCATTATTCTTAGAACATCAGACTCCACTCGTCACATTCATCACCCGTAGTACATCAAACCCCCTTTTGTCTCGTTCATCACCCTCAGAGCATCAATCTCCTTTCGTCTCGTTCATCACCCTTAGAGCATCAATCTCCTTTCGTCTCGTTCATCACCCTTAGAGCATCCTCCTCCTCTCGTCTCGTTCATCATCCTCAGAGCATCAAGTCTTCCTTCAATTTCTCTTTTCTTGTTGCACCTGCTTCTCCCGGAGCCTTGTCATCCTAAGCGCCCCTTTTACTGTTCATTCATGCACCTCGTGCCAACCACATCCCTTTTCTGACCCCGGATGCCCTCAGCGCCTCTTTCACTCATCTTTTCGGCTCGTGCAACCCACGTCTCTCGTCATTCTTTCCTCAATCTCATACTTAGCCAAATTCACATGTATTATTCCCATGTCATTTCGCCCGACTTTCTCTAGCCCTGCCAATTTCGCTTGCACGTCACCCTTATTCGACCTTTCTTGTACCCAGGCTAAAAAATGTGCGTTACTTAGTCCATTTCATACGCATCTTTCCTCTTACATCTTGCCAGACTTTTCTCAAACTTATGTAAAGTCCATTATACATGTATCTCTCTTTTGGGCGTCTTACCAGACCTTTCCTTAAGCCTATGCAAATCCAAATACACATGCCTTTCTCTTCTGGACGTCTTGCCAGGCCTTGTCTCAGCCCCTGCCAAGTCAAATACTCATCCATTTTTCTTCTGGACATTTTGCCAGACCGTTTCTTAAGCCCATGCAAAATCAATTACTCATTCATTTCTCTACTGAATATTTTGTCAGACCTTTTCTCAAGCCCATGCAAAGTCATTTATACATCCATTTTTTTTTTGGACATCTTGCCAGACCTTTTTTCAAGCCCATGCAAAGTCATTTACACATCCATTTCTCTTCTGGGCATCTTGCTAGGCCTTTTCTCAAGCCCATTAATTTTTCTTCTGGACATCTTGCCCGACCTTTTGTTAAGCTCATGCAAAGTCATTTACACATCCATTTTTTTTCTGGACATCTTGCCAGGTTTTTTCTTAAGCCCGTGCAAAGTCATTTACACAATTCCTTGGGCATGCTTTTTCATTGTAACCTTCTCTTTTGCATGCTTTTTCATTGGTAGATGACACACCTTCCCCCCACTCAAAATGCGATGTCCCCATCGCACGACTTGTTCTCACTCGGAGGTACGCAGACCTTGGTCCACCAACTGAGTAGACGGATGCCGGCCCATCAGCCCCAAAAAAGAAGGGTGACCAGTCTTCCCCCTGCTGATAACTCACCTCATCCCCTACTTCATCCGACCCTTTACCGCTTACGAAACGGGCGTCATCACTGAGGTACCACCCCACATCTGGTAGGTAGGTGCAGTTCAAACCTCCCAGGACCCCGTCTTGTCGTAAAGACTTTCTCGTGAATCGTTCCTCCCGAGTGGTGTTTTCTTGGATCCGGCCTCTTTTTTTCAAGAGAGTTGGGGCTCTCAATTAGTTTGCGAGTGCAGTTACGAAGATCTCGCGGTTAGTCCCGGAACAGTTGTAATGATCCGGCAGGGCAGTGTCACTCGCTCTATGGTGGTTGCAGCTTCCACCCGGTACCACGCCCGATTCCTCCCTCTGGACAGTGTTGCTTAACTTAATGCGAGCAGCCGTGGTCCATTCCAAACAGTCGTGCCGCCCCTCTACGGCATGGCGTGTGGTTGGGGAGAAAAAATGAGACTTAAAAAAAAGAATGGCTCTCTCGCCCGTTTGGCTCCACGCCCTTGACATTTAGGTTCTGAACATGAGGCGCAGTTTGAACTCCCCGACTAGAGCTCGTTGTCGGAGTTAGTTCTGAACGGCCAGCATCAATCAGAGAGAATGATGCCATGGTCCTTCAACCCTTATTTTCCCTTATGAGGAATAGGTCGTGCAAAGATTTTTTCCTTAACGGGTAGAGGTCCTGGGGTCGCGATGCAGGCATTGCTATCCCCCTTATGTTGAGACCCGAGACTAGAAGTAAGAGAAAACTCAATGTTTTGCTATTTCCATGGTCGACCCGACGACCTTACATCAAATTGCCTAGGGTCCCCTGGCTATGCCATGCAATAACCAATTCTCAAACACTCAATCCAATGTTATTTCTAAGGCTGATTTTCATGGCTGGTCCGGCAGCCTCTCATCAACAAGGTCACCCACATGACCGATTTGGTGGTCGTCCTTTCAATAGTCATTTTTCAAGACCGACCCTTCGGCCCATCCAATCGTCAACTCTCTCATTCCTCAATACCCAATCCTTGTGACCGTCCCAACGGTCCCTGCCCTTCTTGACTTTAAGGCTCGGTCTTCTTTATGTTGCCCTTCTCATCCTCTTTCATCCATCCTCTTGGTTATTTCAATGACCGACCCACCGGTCCATTCTCATTCTTTTTCATCCATCTCATTGGCTATTTTCAATGACCGACCCACCGGCCTTTTCCATCTCTCATTGCTCATTCCAGCTCATTCTCAATCATTCTTTCTCAATCAACTTTTCTCAATCAATTATGCAGGGTACCCCAGTGCCTATTTCAAAAGAAATGACCCTTGTAAGGGGCCATTCCCGAATAACCTGGTTAGGGTCGTTCTTATCCATTCTCAAGTCGAACAGCCCGGTTAGGGTCATTCCTTTCCATTCTCAAGTCGAAGAGTCTGGTTAGGGTCATTCCTTTCCATTCTCAAGTCAAACAACCTGATTAGGGTCATTCCTTTCCATTCTCAATGTTCAGTTAGTGCCCGAGGGGGTGGGCCTCGAGGACACGGATCTCATTTCTGTCTTGGAGGTTAGAAGGTGACCATCTCTTTCCAGTTTTCTGCGTGCGGTTTCCTTTGTCCATTTCTTCTTGACATCTATTGTTTCATGCATACATCCGACTTAGCGTCTAGTACTCGAGTTGGGGCTTGCGACCCCAAGCCACACTAGCCCACACGATCGTTTAACCATAGCAAAAAGACAGGGACGCCCCCTCCATTTTCACTTTTTTTGATCACTCAGATCTCAGTTATTCTTAGACTAATCCATGACTTAGTTGGATTAGACTCCTAAGGAAGGAGTGTTCTTCACGCCCCTCAACCCATAAGTTCCCTAACCTCTCTCGTACTCAACTAACATTCAATGCCTTGCTTTGCTCGTCAATTTGTACTCAAAGTTTCTCTTGTCAAAAATACAATCCTCATTCCATCCAAAATTCACAATACACCCTTCCCAACTGGTCTCACCCTATGTCTTGTGTCATTGTCTTTTCTACACACTTTCGAAGGTAACCCGTCAGAAAGTAGCCTCAAAATGCTATCTTCTACTTATCGTGACACAGTCTTAGCTGGCCCTTTCATCATTCATTCTTAGCAAGCTTACTCCTACTATACACATTTTGCTCCAATGTTTTGCAAATGAAAAGTAGGATTTTTGTCCAACACTCAATCAACATCTAATGCCTATTGTTGTCTTGTGCCTCAACTTGCTCGGCCCTGTGTCCATCTTGTCTTTCTGCTGGCTCTCTAAACCCTAGGCCGGAGGCCATGATTTCTCTTCTCCTCCTTGCAATCTCTCGCAACTCCAACTCGCTGTAGAAATTTAATGGCGTGGTTACCACCCCTGCCTTCGCGAGTTCCCAGGCCTTGACAATCCACTCATGTTTGATCACACCGAGCCATTGTTGAAACCACTGGCTGGGTGTTGGCCCTAACTCATCCTCCCACTTGAAGGCTCCTTCGTGCGGCTGGTGTATCGGGGGCCGCCTCTCTTCTCTGGGCCTCAAGATTTCATCCTTCTCATCTCGACTGCTGATTTTCATGACCTCCTGCACTTCCTCTTCCTCATCCTCCTCTTCTTCCGTCTGTATGGGGATGTACCCGCCTGTCAAGTTCTTTGGATCGTAGGTATAGGGGATTTTTGTCCTTGTCCCATGTCCTTCTTCAACGTCCCGATCTCTCTCTTCACAACTGTCGTGGCCGCTCCGCCCTTCAAGCGAACTTCCCCTTCTCTCCTCACCCTCCTCATGCTCATCGCGCATGTCCTGTCTCCCCTCGCTTTCCCCATGCCAAGTCTCACGTTGTTCGCCTCTCTTGGCCCCTTCCTCAGAGGTTTGTGCCTTGTTTCCCATGTCCGCATTGCCCTCTACTCCCAGACTTACTCTTTCCCCTTCGCTTTCACTCCCAGACGAGATATATATAACTTCCCCCTTCCGGAGGGGCGAGGGTCTTCTACATACGTACTTTCTTCCACCCCTGCCTACCACTGGCCCGGCTATGAGTCCTATGTACAACTTTATTTTTGTCGTCCTCCTCCCTCGACTCGGTCCCACTTCTTCCCCTCCGGTAGGCCTGTTGATTACCCCACTGTCATTTTCGTTGTCGAATTCAATTTTTGTCTTTTCTTGTGCTTTTCTTCTAGGCCTACACCCGTTTCCCCAGTCCGGTAGGCAGCTCCCTTTCCCCAGAATGCTCCCAGTATCCTTCGCATCACGCCAATATTATACATTTCCCTCCCTTATGCAAAATGCCCCGCTTGTGAAGATCTCATTATTTCCTCGTCAAAACTATGATACAATGCTCCTGACAATCCTTCCCGTTGTCACACAAAACCGTTACTGCAAACTCCTGAGTCATCCTGCCTTCCAACCTCAGTCAGTCCAAACCATTGCCCCAGCCCCAAAAAATGACAGTCCCACAGACGCAGTTAGAGACAAAACTATAGTGTGGGCAAGGCTGTTGTCATTCCTTAGCTTGTCGCCCCTCAGTTTCCTTATCCTCGGACTCCTGAAGCCATTGTTTCACTGGGTCCCGACTTAGAAACCTGACCAATCGTTGCCCCGGGAAGGGTCCTTTCAATCCAGTTTCATCCAAATCTTCCAGTTCGAAGGTATTCAGTCCCACCCACTTGGCGACCCGGTAGGGGCCTTTGAACCTCCTCTCCAGTTGTCCAGACCAAGTACTCTCTAGTGTCGAGTTCCTTAGCAATACTGTCACCTCCACCTGAAGTGGCTTCTTTCTGACATTCTTAACTTGGTCCCACCTTGCTTTGTCCCTCATTCTGCTGTCTAGTACCCAGTTGGCGATGTCTTTCATGACCTCCTCGTTCTTAAGGACTTGTGGCCACCTCGCCTCGATTAACTCTTCCGTGGTCATTTGCGGATCATCATCTAACCTGTTCCAGGTAGGTATCAAGGCTTCCACGGGAAAGTCTATCTCTCTTCCATACCAAAGTTTTGTTGGGATATATCCCGTTGTTCTCTTAGGGGTCATGTTCTTTGCAAAGACAGTCTGCTTAAGATACATAGGCCAGTTTCCCAGATGGTCCGCTGCGAGCTTTGCAATTGTGTTCTTTAAGGTTCGGTGCCCTCTTTCCACAGGTGCATTGGCCTCCGGGTGATACGGCTCGATGAGTTTGATCGGTATGCAGAGTCTCATAAGCATCCCCAATACTTCTTGGTTCATAAATTTTGTCTCATTGTCTGCTATAAACCTTCTGACGAAATGATGCCTCAAATAAAAGTCTTTTATCCACTCCGCTACACTTCTCCCTGTCTTTTTTTTTAGGGCGACCGCCTCCACGAACCCACTCAAGTTGTCTCGCGCATCTAGAATATACATGTACCCATCTGTTGATACAGGCATGACCGCAAGGTCAAGATGGACCAAATGTCTCGGCCCTAGCACCCGCGTTGGTCTAAGCGGCTCAAAGACATGTGTCGAGCTTCGTTCCTGGCAGATAAGGCATGTTTCGCAGTATGTGGCGATCATGTCCGCCATGCCTGGCCAATAAGAAAGTCGCGTTATCTTTGCACGGGTTCCTTTGGACAATCGATGCCCTCCTGCTAATCGGTCGTGCATTGCCTGGATAACGTCCAACTGCCTAGATCTTCCGCACACAACTCTTCTAGGCATAACACCTTCCTCTCTTCGGAACAGATGGTCGCCCCTTAGGACGTACCTTTCGGCCTCCTCCCTTGCTTTAATGCTGACTTCCACGGGTTGTTTATTCCCTACCAGAAATAACTCGATCTCTCGAAAGATCCCTCCGTATGCCCGGATATAGAAAAACTTTTTCCCTTCCTGGTCCTCATCCTTTCTTTCCTGCATCTGGTTTACCATCCATCTCAACTCCTTCCTTTCCCAAGACTCCACTAAGCTCATCACAGCTTCCCGGCCTCCCTCAACCGCTATTGGTATTAGTTCCTCCTTCGGTCCTACTATCGCTCCCCACGAATCTCTCTCCTCTTTGCGACCGCGAGTGGTGACTGATCCTTCTCTAAGTTCTGCTACTACGGCAGGTGCCCCTTTCTCCAAAGTCCGGATCAACAGCTCCCCCGGTGCGCATTCTTCGCCCATCATTTCGTTATCCACCGCAAGAGTTCCACGTTTGTATTCGAGGAACGCGTCTATGGGCTCCGCATCTTTCACCCCTTTGGGAGTGATGCAGACCCGGCTCAGCCCATCGACCTTGTTTCTGATTCCCGCAATCCGTTCGATCTTATAATCGAACTGCCAGATAAATCATACCCATCTCCCTACGGTCGGATCTATAGGTCTGTAATTCTTTACGGCCCCTGCAACATTCGTCGGATCGATCCTAAGGATAAACCGTCTCCCAAATAGGTAGGCCTAGAAAGGCTTGAGGCAATGCAGAATGACTAGGACCTCCTTCTTGAACTGTGAGTACCGCCGTTCTGCGGAGTTCAGGGTTATACTTTCGAACCTAATTGGTCTCTCTTTCCCTTCCTCATCCGTTTGAATCAACACGTCTCCTACGGCCAAGGGTCTTTCATCCATTTTTAGGATGAAGGGTCGTCCCACTTCATCATTAAAACAGGGTGCGAATAAAGCGACTTGCTCAGACGTCAGTATGTCCTTGAGTGTTTGGACAGCTCCTTCTCGCTCCTCCGTCTAGTCCATGGTTCCTCTTTTTTTAATCATGGCCCGGAGAGGTTCAGCAATCTTGGCAAAATTTTTAATGAAGATTTTCTAAAAGTCGACCACGCCTAGGAATGTTCTTACCTCCGTTGTCGTGCGCAAAGGCGTTGGCCACTGTGATATCTTGTCCATCTTTGCCGGATCTGGCTTCCTGCCGTATGCGCCACAACGAAATCCTAGTATGGTTACTTCCGGTACTGCTAGAATACTCTTTGGTCCGCTAGCTGTGATGTTGTATACTAGGAACCGGCGGAGTAAGTCCTTGATGTCTTGCAAATGGTCTCATACAAACCTTCGGATTCCTGGGTGGATTTTCGTCTCGTCCTTCTCTTGCGCGCCTTTGATCGGGTTATCATCGATGTGGAGCTCACACCTCTCCGGGAACATGTCACCAGCTACGTCGAGCATTCTCCGTTGCCCTTCGGCTACCGCATTTGTGAAGCCCATAGGGGTCACTTGCATCTGCAACTGGCCTACGGGGGTGTGTATAGCGGTGTACGACCTGTCCCGAACATCCAATGGAAGTTGGTCGTACCCTGAGTACAGATCTATCAGGGAGTAAATGCTCCGGCCGGCGTGCAATTCTGCTAATAAATCGGCCTGAGGCAGCGAGCCAGCATCCCGGATGGTTACCGCATTCAACTTCTGCAGATCCTGAATCCATCTTAGCGTCTTGTTGGGCTTCCGAAAGACGAACCACCGGTTTGCGTATGACGACGCCATAGGTTCTGCGACGAAGGAGTCCATCTTAGCTCGGAGAAGATCTGTCACTTCCCCTGCTATCCCAAATTTATAGATCGGACCCTTGTCATTCCAGCACTCATGTTCTACCGTGTGGATTCTGACCGGAGGAATCAACTTTGCGTCCAGCCACTCCTTTTGGTGATCACTAAAGGCAAATGCCATGTGAAACTCCTGGCAGGTCCTTTTGATCAGGCGGGTTTCTTCTTCCGTTAAGAATCCATTTATCCCTATCTTCATTGTGCCAGCTACCTCATCTGGTATCCGATGCCCTTCCGTCGCTCTCCTCTCTTTGATCACTCGAAGGACTTCCTCCTCCTTCTCCATAGCCTCTTCCTTTGATGTCTCTAGCAGGATCGAGACCGGTTTTGCTTTCTTCCCTACCGGCTTGTACTTTCGAACACTTCCTTCCGAGATCTTTCTCCTAAAAAATAAACGGTCGGGATTGCCCTCGTCGCCTCTACGACTCGTGGTTGAATACTAACTAATTTTTCATTCAGACAATATCCCTTTTGCACCTCTCCTTCGAATTTGGCCAAGGCCGCCGAGTTGACTACTACCTTGTGGTATCTGAGGGGCTTGATGAGCTGTAACAAATCGGGGATCTCGAGTGCGACTTCTGACACGTCCATGCTTACTTCTTTCCGTTTGGGCAGGCTAGCACCGAGTTCGACTTCTGACTCCTTTTCTGCTACTATAACGCCTAAGACTTCGTCCTCCTGCCTTCTCTTTTTCGGACGCAGGTCCATCTTGATCCACCCCTTCTTGTTGAATGCCTCCTCAATCATATTTTCTACCCTTTCTCTCATACCTTCCATCCGTGCAAAAGCCCCCTTCCGTGCGCTATCTTCGAAAGATGGTGACCATATTGCTAACTTCCCCTTCGGAGGGTCTCCTCCCGTTCCGAGGAGTCGGAGGAGCTCTCCCGCCCGTTCACTGGGTCCTCTGTGTCTACCATGTACGAGCCGTCGTACAAGTGCATACCTATCATTTCTACGTTTGCACACCACGGTCTCCCGAGGATTATGTCGTGGTCCATTTCCTCCATTACGGTCATCCTCTGAAACGACCAGATTGACTCTCTGATTCCCGCCTTGACCGCGCATTTCGTGACATACGTAGCGAACGGAATTTCCCCACCGGGTCCCCGGATGCTTCATGTTACTTCCTTGTTTACCGTACAGTCCATGATTGTTGCGAAATCCTTCCTTATGAGAGTGATTTTCGCTCCCCCGTCTACCAATGTGTCGGTATGATGAGTCCCGATCTAGATTTTCAGCTTCCCTACGGGCAGTGCATAAAAACTAAGCTTTGTCCCGAGTGGTGCCCTCATGACCTCACCGCCCTCTCGGTCCGGCAAGCTCAGGCGGATGTCCACAAACGCTTTCTCGAGATCCTCGAAATCCCCACGACTCCTTTGAAGGTTAGCAACTTCTTGCGGAGCTTCCTCCTCTCCTTCCCCTTCCGGTGATTCGGGGTTTTCGTCTATCTCTACTCGCCGTCGCGTCAACAGTTGTCTAAGCCCTTTGAGCATTCTAGGGCTGGCCGGCAACATGGTCTGAAACTACACCGATACCATGGTTCCTAGTAATTTGCTAAGGGTGTCATCGATCTCAGGCATAGTTAAGATCGGGATCTGATACCTAGACTTTTTTTTAGCAGCGGTAACTTTGTCTGTCGGCTCCCCTTCCCTAGGCTTCCCATATACTTTCTCTGGTTCCCCGGCCTCAGGCTCTGCCTGGGATACGAAACTTCCAGCAACCTCCTCAATCATGGTGTCACGAATAATCCTTCTCCCAGCCGTTCCTAGCCGAGTAGTCGCGTTCACCCTATCACGTCCGTCCTTTTCCAAAATGAAGTTGACCTGCGGCCCGCGGCCCTGAAGTTGATCCCAGATGATATCGACCACCGGCTCAGCTTCTACCGCAGCTATCTCTAACCCATTGAGCATGATATTGGCTCGTCGCATCCCCCCTGGCGAGTTCCAGTTCACCCGTTCTCCCTGTGGTCCGAATACCTCTCCCTTTAATGACCTGGTACATCTCCTTTTTAAGATATCATGGTTGAGTTTTGGACATGCGCACACATAATGTCCCATCGCGGTGCAGTACTTGCATTGCTCGTTAACAGGATCTCTCCGTCTGAATCCTCGATTGGCCACACCTGGCGGAACCACAGCTTCCTGGGGAGGGAGGTGGGGTCGGGATACTTGCGCCTACATAACCAGTAGCGCGTTCTCCACCCTTTCAATCTTGTTATCGACTCCGTGCACCCGTTTATGTAGACTTTCAGTCCCCTTCTTTACCTTGTCGCCTGTTCTCCCGGTCAGGTCTATGACCTCCCCTTCCTTAAGCAAGGCCAACGTCTCGGTCACTATAGTCTTTTCGGCCAGATCCGTTACTATGCTAAAAACGACATCCCTGGTATTTACGAACTTGCTAGTTTGCTGGTAGGCCGACCAAATCTTGTCTTTGTCAAACTCGGAGAACTGCCTAAGGAAGTATTTGGTCATTATTCAGTCCGTTACCCCCGGGATCCTTAGTGCTGCCAGAGTAAACTCCCGTAGGAAGTCATTATACGTTGAGAAGTTCTTTCTCTGAACTGCCGTTAAATCGGCCTCCGTGGCCATTTTTTTCGCTGCCAGGTATTTCCTCATCATCACACTTCGGGTTTCCTTCCAGGATCGACTCGCGGCCACGATGGCCATTATGTCCCGCCCCAAGCTCAAAGATACATGCTGCCCCACGTGGTCCATCTTTTCTTCTTCGGTCCATTTCAACAACGCGGCCAGATTCTTGTAATCTATCCGGAATTTCGTGATGTTCGCCCCGTCAAACGTCAACTTTTTCTTAGCGTCCGCTAGGTAGCCTTGATTTTTGTTCAGTGCTCGCGCGAGGGACAATACGATCTTCCTAAGACCGCCTTCGGAGCTACTGGCCTCGCCCGCCATACTAGTATCTGGTCCTTCTTTGCTGACCTTCTGTCCCTCCCTAGTCTTTGCAGTTCCTTCCGGATCGAACCACCCCAACACCCTTTCCCTAAGGCTTCAGAGTCCTTCACATCCTTGTGTTACCGCCGGCATGGTCGGCAGACGGTTAGCCCTACTATCTATGGCTGGTGGTTTCGTGGCTTTCTCTACTTTCATCCTCGGGGAGTTTTCTCCCTCCTTCCTCCTTTTGCTCGGTGTTCCCCCACGGTCACTACCCTTATCCCCTTGCCCAGTTCCGCCTCGGCTGGTTTTCCGTTCGTCCCGCGGTTCCTCCTGTAGAGGGTCTTCTCCGTTCTCTGTCATCATTTCCTCAATCAATTTTGCCTTGTACTCTGCGGTCCTTTTAACTATTTCTCCTAGTTTGCGCCTCGCATCCGTGACCCTCGCTTTCTTAGACACGGCCCCCTCTGAATTCCGGGGACTTGTCCTATCCTTATTTTTGTCCTCCTTGGTCTCCTGAGTCCCTTGCCTGCTTCCCCCGGCTTTTCCCGAGCTTTCCCCTGAGGAGATTTCCTTCTGGTTCCCTTTGGTTCCATCCAGATTTATCGATTCTCTGTATTTCTGTCCCTCCTCGCTCTGCACGACACTACCTCCTAAGCCCGGTCCTCCTTCGCTCCTATGGTTATCCGTCTCATCCTCTGTTGCCATTTTGCCTAGTTCTGCATAAACCAAAGGATTCCCCAGGACATACGTAGCGTGAGGCATTTAGGTTTCATAGGTTCCGACTTCATTGGTTTATCTTTATTCGGGTAGTGGTCTTCTCCCCATTTCCGTTTCCTGAATGATTCCCTAAGAAGTAGCCGCGACCGGCCCTGCCGCCCTACCGAGCTAAGGGACATGGCTTAGTTCCCTTTATCACAGACTCGTTTAGAGTGTCCCTACTCCGTGGGGTCAGCGCGTAAGAGTCTTGGTTAGGCATCCTGCCAAGGATCACGAGCAGTATCCTCCTTTCCGACCTCCAGTGTCAAGGCAACCATTAGTGTCTACCCTCCCCTCTTTATTCCCTAGTGGTTTTTTATCGTTCGGGCCCGAAGGCACTTTATTACTTCCATTAGTGAACCCTTGTGCGCAGCGGACTATACTTGATTTGCCCTTTCTGACCCGCCCCTGGATGCTAGTCTCGTTCCCGTCCTCGCGGCTCTTCCGGTTCGGTAGGCTCCTCGAATAGTTGCGCCACCCCCGCAAGATAACTCTCCCCTATCTCGATTTCCCTTCGGATTATGTGTTCGTACTCCGCCCAGGCTAGCCGTGGTAACCCGAATACCAGGATATTAATTACCTCCAATAGTTCATGGGCCCGGTGTCGGGACTGGTGAGTCCCGAATAACTTCCCATCACTTGAGAGACAGAATATGGACGAACTGTGCACAAGAGAGAAATCCGAAGTGAGACGAGATAAAGGATTAGGCCGCAGAGGGGGAATAATGCCCTGGGGCGAGAACCACTCGGGGAAAGAACTAAGCGGCGGCAAGCGAGCTAGCGCAAGAACAGGGTCACATAGAACATAGCAGAAGGCCGAGAGGGCCATCCGAATGCAATAAGACTAAGGTCAAAGGGCCCTTTGAACTAGCAATTGCAGCGCGACAGCAATAAGGGAATGAGGAGGCCGAGGGAGGGGCGGCCAGAAGCCGGGAAGCCAGGAAATGACGGGCCAACGTGGGGGGCCACCTACGGGAGCCTCGGAATGGAGACCCACGACCAAAGAGATCGGCACGCACAAGGCGCGAGGAAAGACTAAGGAGAGGGGTCGCTACGGGGCGACTAGACGCCCTAGGGGCATGGGACACCTCGGGGAAAGGCACCCGAGGCCACATGGGACTAAGTAAAAATAATGACATCCGGGGCGAAATGTGTCGGGGACCGCCGACGGGACTAAGTGTCGGGGACCGCGGACGGGACTAAGTGTCGAGGACCACCAGCGGGACCAAGTGTCGGGGACCACCGGCGGGACAAGTGGCGGGGACAGGTGAAAGTCCCAAGAAGAAACGACAGCACCGCATGAGGGAAAAATAATAAATGCAAGGTGCACCATCAAGATCGACATCTTGACGGCCAAGAATATTAGCACCACTGGTGCAAGTACTAGTGGTGACAAACGGGAAGGCCAAAAGGAAAAGGAAAAGTAAAGAAAACTGAAGTGGGAGGCATGGGAGCAATCCGAAAAATCTCGGATCAGCCTCCCTCAAGAAAATAAAGTCAAATAATACCCCATGTGAAAAATAGCCCTCCGGGTGAAAATCGGAGTAGGAGGGACCATTGTGGGAGAAATATAGGAGTAAAAGGAGGCTCCCAAGGGCATAGGAAGGTCATTATTGCAGTCCGAGAAATAACGGGCCGCACCTTGGGCATAGGGAGGACCAAAACTAAGAGGAAGAGGCTAGAAAAGGGCCTTAACGGCCACTTGACACTTGACATGCTAGAAAAAAAAGAGAAAAAAAAAGAAAATGGGGCAGAACAAAACAAAAAGAGTGAGAGGGGGTGAGTGAGTTGGCCGTCAGTAGGGACTGCCATAGGTAGGGACTGGCAGGTCCCTACTGTCCAAGAAAGGAGGAGAAAATAAAAGAAAAGAAAAGAAAAGAGAAAAATGCCTTAACGGTAAAAAACGGTCACTTTGGGAGATTCATCCGTGACCAGATTCATCCGTGACCAGCTTCATTCTGGAATATGGCGATTACAAAGAAATTTGATTTTCTTTGATTTTTGCAGAGAAAATCAAAGAAAATCAAGGCCTCTTGCAACCGGAATAAAACGGAATACATGCATGAGGAGAAACACATATTTTAGGTGCATCCGGAGCCAAAATCAAGGCCAGATGCACTTAGGAATTGACCGTTTCTTTTTCTTTTGATTAAGGGCTAGTTGTGGGGCATTGGAGCTAAGGAATTGACCCCCATTGCAGTCCGAGTCGCAACGGACTGCATGGGGGAGAGAAAACACATGTTCTAGGTGCATCCGGAGCCAATATTAAGCCTTATGCACTAGAAAATTTAATGCTTCATTTTCTTTTAACATGGGGCAAGTTGTGAGGCTGTGGGTGTAGAGAATAGCCATGACTGCAGTCCGAGAAATTACGGACTGCATGCGGATGCCAAGGTCAAGGGGAAATGGGCTACGGCAAGCCCGGAAGGCTAGAAAGGGGCAATTTCGGCAAGGGGCAAGTAAAGGCGGTAAACGGCAACTGTGAGATGAGATCTCACGGCCTAGAAAAATCGGCATACATATACAAATGATGGGACCACCAAGGGCAATGAGCCCCAAAAAAATAAAAATGGGACGCCGTTCGGAATGTTGTCGGGTACCAAATGGGTCCAAATAATAAAAGTCGAAAAACGGGACACGCGTCGGCGGGACCACCGGCGGGACAAAGAAATGGAGCTAGCATGAAGGGAAGTGGCGAGGACTTGGGATGCCCCAAGGGAACCATGAGCAAACACAAGGGATAATTGTGCAAGCAAATGGCACCGTTGAGATCGAGGATCTAGATGGTGAAAAAAATTGGCACCACTAGTGCAAGCACTAGTGGAAGCAAGTGGGAGAGCCATGGCAGAAGAAAAAGTGAAATAAGGATGTTGGGAAGGCTGTCCAACAGTCCGGGATATCTCGGACTAGCTAGGCATAATAAAATAGAGCCTTGAGAGACTCAACATGAGAAGAAAACTGCCCTTAGAAAATTGGAGCAAGAGGGGCCCCAAATTTGGGCAAATGGGAGCAAAATGGAGCCCCCTAGGAGCATGGGGGTGCCATTGCTGGAATCCGAGATGTAACGGCCAAGTAACAGCCATGAACATGGCCTTGAATGAGGCCGTAGGGCCTAGAAAGAAGATGCACAACAGTTTGACACTTGTCATCATACAAATTAAAAAAAAAAAAAAAAAAGTAAGAAAAAAGAGGGAGAATGAGACGAAAAGGTAGAAAAGAGTGGAGGAGAGTGTGCCGGCCTATTGGGACCTGCACAGTAGGGACTGGAAGGTCCCAACTGTGACCTCATCCCTCCTAGAATGAGGGAGGGCAATCCGGATTGAAGAGATATGACCCTTGGGGCCATATCTCAATAAAATCTGAATTAAAAAGCAGAAAATGAGAGAAAAGGCAAAAAGGAAGTGGCCGGATTTCTTTTTGACAATGGATCTGAGATCAGATCTCATGGTGGAGAGAAAATAGCCGTTTTTTGTGGGCCGGCTCAAAACGGCTAGCTCCAGAATGAGGTGGCAGCCCAAAATGGAAAGAAACAAAAGAGGGAAAAGACCAAAACTTTACATTTGGCCCAAAAAGAGAGCCAGATGCACCAAAAATTGAAAAAGTAGACTTAGGGGCTCAAAATTGAAGCAAGGGCTACTAGGGGGTTGCTCGGATTATTGCTGGCCTTGGATCTCAGCCAGATCCAAGGCTGAAAATATGCCGCCAATGGAAAAATGCTCCAGCCTACCCAAGGGAGGCCGAAACTTGAAAAAATCGAGAAAAAAACCCACAAGGCATTTTTCTCTCAAGTATTGTTGCCCCTAGGGCATTAGGACCCTAGGGGGCAGCATTTAAGCAATGAAAAAGAGGCCGGAGTAGGCCAAGAGGCAGTCCGAGTTCGTACCAACCACTTGGACTGCATGTACTTGGCCAAAATGAGGCCCAGATACCTCAAGAAGAGCCTAGTAAGGGAATTGGGCCTTGGGGGTACCTCGGCTCACCCCAAGACACTTGGAGAGGCTCATGGGCTGGCCGGACTGCTGGTTCCAGCCTACATAAGCTGAGGATGCAGTCCGCCACTCTCACATTTGCATGAGGAGTTCCCATGCTGCCCATGTGAGCTCACAGGAGCACCTTTGCACTTGGAGTGAGGAGGGAGGAACCTATGCTAGTGGGAGAGCTTAGAGGAGACTAGGAGGTAGTGGAGAGGACTCTAGAGGATAGTGATGGTGGGAGAGACACTTGGGAGGTGATCTGCCATATTCCTCCTGGGTGTAGGAGAGAAGGAGAGGCTAGAGGAGCCCCATTAGCCCTCTTAGAGGGGAGGACTCCATAGCCATAGCTGGGGGAGCTTGCCATAGCCTGAGGGAGAGCAAGGAAGGAGGAGAAAAGGGCTTGGAGAAGAAGCAAGTCATAGCCAAGATGGGATTTTGCAAGGAGAGGAAGCTTCATCAATAGGACACCAACATCAAGGAATCAACAAGGTGAGAGGAAGGAAGAGACTTCTTCACCTTCACTTTCTTCTTCTTCTTCTTCCTCTTCTCCTTCTTCTTCTTCTTCTTCCTCTTTTTCTTCTTCTTCTTCTTCCTCTTCTTCTCCTTCTTCCTCTCCTCCTTCTTCCTCTTCTCCCTCCTCTCTCCCTCCTTCTTCCTTCTCTTCTTCCCCCTCTTCATCTCCTCCTTCCTCCTCTTCACTTTCATTCTCTTTGTCTTCCTTCTCTTCTTCTCCATCTCCATCTCCCTCATCTCTCTCCCCTTTTCCTCTATCTTCTCTTACTTCATCTTCTCTCTTCCATGGGCTAATCAAACTCTTCTCTTTCACTTATACACTAGGAGGTAGTACTCTCATTCTTTCATGGATGCTTGTTGATGCAATCTTGGTGATTTGGGCTCTCCAAACTTGTGATTTTCACACTCACACTAGTAAGTCGTGTAGCGCTACATTCATGGATGCTTCTTGATGCAATTTTTGTGATTTGGGTTTTCCAAACTTGTGTTTTTCACACTCATACTAGTAGGTAGTACAATGCTACATTCATGGATGCTTCTTGAAGCAATCTTGGTGATTTGGGAGTTCCAAGTGATCCATGATACAATCTTCATGATTTTGGCTCTCCAATCTTGTGATTTTCACACTTATACTAGTAGGTAGTGTAACGCTACATTCATGGATGCTTCTTGATGCAATCTTCGTGATTTGGGTTCTCCAAACTTGTGTTTTTCACACTCATACTAGTAGGTAGTATAGTGCTGCATTCATGGATGCTTCTTGATGCAATCTTGGCGATTTGAGCTCTCCAAACTTGTGTTTTTCACACTCACACTAGTAGGTAGTGTAACGCTTCACACATGGATGCTTCTTGGTGCAATCTTGGTGATTTGGGCTCTCCAAACTTGTGTTTTTTCACACTCATACTAGTAGGTTGTGCAGCACACTTCACACATGGATGCTTCTTGATGCAATCTTGGTGATTTGGGCTCTCCAAACTTGTGTTTTTTCACACTCACACTAGTAGGTGGTGTAGCGCTTCACACATGGATGCTTCTTGGTGCAATCTTGGTGATTTAGGCTCTCCAAACTTGTGTTTTTCACACTCACACTAGTAGGTAGTATATCGCTTCACCCATGACTGATCCATGGTACAATCTTGGTGATTTGGGAGCTTCAAACTTGTGTTTTTCACACTCACACTAGTAGGTAGTATATCGCTTCACCCATGACTGATCCATGNCATGGTACAATCTTGGTGATTTGGGAGCTTCAAACTTGTGTTTTTCACACTCACACTAGTAGGTAGTATATCGCTTCACCCATGACTGATCCATGATGCAATCTTGGTGATTTGGGAGCTTCAAACTTGTGTTTTTCACGCTCACACTAGTGGGTAGTATAGCGCTACACCCATGAATGATCCATGATACAATCATGGTGACATGGACTCTCCAAACCTGTAATTTTCACTCATCCAGTAGTATGAAGTGCACCGCTACTTTCATGGATGACCCTTGGTTTAACCTTGGTGATCTTGCCTACTTAGACTTTTGTTTTCACTCACGTAACAGCATGTAATGATGCGGATGATCTTCCTTCTATGTGCATGTGCCTTTCATTAGTCTAGCATCTCTTTGTCTTGTTCATACTAGGTGTGGTGTTCCGGATGATGTTTCCCTTCATGTGCATGTGTTATTCATTAGTCTAGCCACTCATTGTCATGTTCCTACTTGGTGTAATGTTCCGGATGATCTTCCTTCTATGTGCATGTGCTTTTCATTAGTCTAGCCACTCCTTGTCAAGTTCCTACTTGGTGTAATGATCCGGATGATTTTTTCCTTCATGTGCATGTGCTATTCATTAGTCTAGCCACTCCTTGTCAAGTTCCTACTTGGTGTGATGATCCGGAGGATCTTTCCCTTCAGGTGCATATGCTATTCATTAGTCTAGCCATTCATTGTCATATTCCTACTTGATGTAATGTTCCGGATGATCTTCCTTCATGTGCATGTGTTATTCATTAGTCTAGCCACTCAGTGTCATGTTCCTATTTGGTGTAATGTTCCAGATGAGCTTCCTTCTATGTGCATATGCTTTTCATTAGTCTAGCCACCCCTTGTCAAGTTCCTACTTGGTGTAATGATCCGGAGGATCTTTCCCTTCATATGCATGTGCTATTCATTAGTCTAGCCACTCCTTGTATCAAAATGTGATGTTGTGTGTGCATGTATATAAGGATCCTGAAAAGACTAAGGGGTGTATTTCAATAAGGAGGAAAGCAAATTGTGAGACCCGATGGATGCGTAGAAGCGAGGGACAGGACGGCTCCGCCGCACCCCAATGACGACATATAGCCACAATGCTTAGGGAAATGGTGCGTGGCCTAAGGATGACGCTTAGCCTACGCACAAGAGAAGAGAAACGCTCAAAGAATCCTTGGACTGCCTGCGCATTGGAAGGAGCAATTGCATGAGAACACAACAAAGAAAAAAAAAAAAATCAGCGTTGCGGAACGACCAGCGAGACTACCACCCGGCGTGAGGGTTGAGCTACATCCCCAATGTCAAAGCTCTCTCGCGCGATGGCCCACCCCCATCCATCTCAAAGTACTAGGTGGGGATGACCTCGGGACAAATAGCCCTCGCCCTTAGCATGAGCGTGGACGGGCCGAGCCAACTGGGACCCACAGTGAGGTCGACTAAGGCTCGAAAGTCTATCGGGGTTTGGCCCTACAAAAATGGTAGAGATGTCGGGTATGGGGTTAAATTGACCCTTGTGATTCCTATGGGGGCGCCCGATGCATTGAACGTGTACATAACCCAAGATAAGGAAATTGGACTTGCGTTTGCTCTTTCCCTTGTGAGAAATCAGATTTGAGAGTGGTTGAGCGCATGGCATGGCCAGGCCTGGAGGTATAACATGCATGCTATGCACTTGATCAACCTTTCCTTTGAGGAATGACTCTAGTCCTCCTTTGTCCGCTGCTGGTGTTTGCCAATCCGGAGAGGCCTTGGGCAAGTCGCAGGTCGACCTTTCCTCTTCGTATGAACGAGGGGCTCCGGTTACCTGGCAGGCGGTTGGTGCTTGGCTTAGGCCAGGTTCCAATGAAAATCCCGCGGCGGAGTGATCCGACCAAACGGGTGCCCTTCNCGGTTACCTGGCAGGCGGTTGGTGCTTGGCTTAGGCCAGGTTCCAATGAAAATCCCGCGGCGGAGTGATCCGACCAAACGGGTGCCCTTCTATCTTCTTCTTTTAGCCCAATGGGCTCATACACTTTGCACTTTTTGAAATGTTTAAAGGAACCAACATGAACACAACGGGTCACCGAGAAGGAACAATCTTACCCTATGAAAGGAAAGACAAGTAAAGAGAAAAGGAATGAAGGGAGTTGCTAGACTCCAAGGAAAACTAGCTCACCCTTGAAGATTCTCACGAGAAGGAACCAACCACTATTTATGAAAGTAGGGGGAGTGACACTCATTGTCTTGAGAGAAAATCTGTGAGTTATGGGTAGGAAGCGCTGGGTGCACCTTTCTGGTTTTCCGTTCGTCCCGGAGTTCCACCTGCAGAGGGCCTTCTTCGTTCTCAATCATCATTTCCTTAATCAATCTTGCCTTGTACTCCACGGTCCTTGTTTCTATCTCTGCTAGTTTGCGCCTAGCATCCATGACCCTTATTTTCTTAGACACGGCTCCTTCTGAGTTTCAGGGGTTTGTCCTATCCTTATTTCTACCCTCCTTGGTCTCCTGAGTCCCTTGCCTGCTTCCCCCGGTTTTCCCCGAGTTTTCTCCTGTGGAGATTTCCTTCCGGTTCCCTTTGGTACCATCCAGATTTATCGATTCTCTGTCCTTCTGCCCCCCTTCGCTTTGTACGGCACTACCTCCTAAGCCTGGTGCTCCTTCACTCTTATGGTTATTTGTCTCCTCCTCCGTTGCCATTTTGCCTAGTTCTGCATAAGCCAAAGAATTCTCGGGACACACGCAATGCGAGGTATTTAGGTTCCTTAGACTCCCGGCTCTGTTGGCTTATCTTTATAGTTTTTTTCCTATCTCTTTTTTCTGATCGCCCTTCCTTAAGGAGGAGTTACGACTGGCCCTGCCGCCCAGCCGAGCTATGAGCGCGACTTGGCCTTCTTTATCACAAGCTCGTTTGTAGTGCCCTTGTCCCATCGGGCCAATGCGAGGGAGTCCAGGTTAGGCATCGTGCTAGGGGAAGTCTTCCCGAGCAGTGTTTTCTGTTTTTGACCTTCAGGGTTACGGTCAATCATTAGAAGTCTACCCCCTTCTTTGTTTTTCTAGTGGGTTTTAGCCATCCGGGTCCGAGTTCCCTTTCTTATTCCCATCGGTGAACTTTTGTACGTACCGAACTATACTCGCTCTGCCCTATTGGCCTGCCTGCGGATGCTAGTCCCGCTCTCGCCCTCGCGGCTCTTCCGGTTCGGTCGGCTCCTCGAATAGTTCAGCCACCCATGCTAAGTAACTCTCTCCTATCTCAATTTCCCTCTCAATTATGCGTTCGCATCCCGCCCAGTCTAGCCGTGGCGCCCTAAACATCAGGATGTGGATGACTTCCAGTAACTCGTGGGCCCTGTTTCCCCAGAACGGCTCATGCTCCACAGCGACATCGTAGAACATCCCAATGGTAGGGGAGGGAAAGTGGTCTGCCCAGATTATCGCTGAGTCTGCCAGCTCCCGCGCCCTCGCGAGGCTCCCGAAGACGAGGTCTATCATGAAACAGGGCACTCGGTATCTCAGCGGTGTGGTCGGTGCCCTGAATTCCCTCCAACCTCCCATTTCCACCCGGGTAAGTAAATCCACGTTCCTTCTACCCCTGACTGATTGCCCTACCCGTGTTTATGCCCAGGCTGCCCTTCGAAAGACGGGGGTCAGTTCGTGACCTTGCGCTATCCCCACCCCTAGAGTGTGCCAGCCAATCTCGGGCAGATACATGGTCCCGGTAACTTCCAAACTGAAAAATAAGTCATCCCCAAGTCCCCGGTTGATTCTCATCCTCGTCCACCGACATTCTACCAGCATGAAGACGGCGTCTTTTCACAAGTTTACGGCCCGCTATTCTACATCGAATCCCTAATAGTTGGAACTAGACGGGAGGCATACTTCCCATCGTTTGCCGTTATTCCAGGGCAGTCCGGGGTATCGGGGCTGGCGTTCCATCCGCACACGGAGCGGACGTTCCATTCGCACACGTCTTGCTGTCATTGTTGCCTTGGTGATCCCCTGCATAGTTCACATAGAAAGCGTAACAGCCAACCCTTAGTAAATGTCCACCTATTGCCCCCTTTACCTTTTATATCCTCTTTCCCCCTCTCTTATCCACTATCCTTCCATATCCCTAGGAGGCGCAACCTCCTCTGACTGCTCGTACAACCGGAAAAGGTTGTCTATGTAGGTCGAGCCCCGGCCAACTTCCTGCCTGATGACTCTCCACATGGTCTCATCGCTTACTTGCGGAATTCCTGGTCGGGTGCTTACTGCAGCTCGTAGTCTACAAAGTACTTCATGCCTCTGTTCGTCTTCAAAAGGCCCCATCTCTAGGAAGGCCCGGTAGTATTCCCGATACACTAATGTTTCGTCGAAATTTAGCCTAGTTAAGGCAGCTACCGCCTGCTCCACTCGCTCTACACCTCCCATTAGCCTTAGCAGAAAGGGCGGTAGACTCATCCGTACGACGCCATTGGGCAGCTCGAAGATCCCTGCCACGGTAACTCTTACATTGGTCGTCACGTCATCTCGTTCTGGGACTGCGAACTCAAACCCCTCTCGCCAAGTTATTCGCCATGCTCCTTCGAACATTCGTACGGGGTCATCCCCGGAAGCCAAGGCAATCCCAAAGGTCCGGCATCCCTCTTCCAACAGGTGTAAGGATCCTGTCGCATGTACACGCCCTGGGAGGTTCAAATCTACGCCCCCGAACTCCCCTCTCGCACGCCATTCCAGCTCCACTACTAGGTACACCGTGTCCTCCACCAACTCTTCCCCCACCCAGTCCATTACCGGGCTGCTTATTGCATTTCTTGCCAGCAGGCTTATTTCGACCCTGCCTTCCGATACCCTTGGTGGCAGGATCCCACGAGGTCTATCCCCCCAGAAAGTCATTCGCCGGGCCATCTTGAAATGCCTCCTTTCCTGCTTCCTTAGTCCGATTGCTGCACCCACCGAGATTCCATGCCTTTTATGTTTAAGTCTTTCGGCCCTCCCTACTTATCGTTCACTGGTTCTTGTCGCTATCCCTGCCTCATACGCATACAATTCTACCCCTCCCTTTTTCCAGTTGTTGTCACTTCCCCCTTGTTTCGATCCTTATGCACCTTCTACGGCCTAATGTACACGCCTCATTTCTTATGTTACACCCCAATTCACAAGCACCCTCCATACTCCGACCTTTTCGCGGTGTTCGATCCCTCGGCCCCATTTAGTCGAACCACAGCCCCTCAAATAGTTTAAAGACATCGTCTACGTAGGAGGGCGTGGCCACCGCCTCCCGGCTAACTATGGTCTCCCAAGACTCCGCCTCTACCTCTAGGCGGTCATACTTGCCTATTCTTAGAACGATGATGACTTCCTCGACTTTATCTCTGTAGAAGGACCCATATTTCAATGAGAGCCTATAGAACTCCTCAGTTAGCCAGACACACTCTATATGCAACTTTCTCATGGAGTCGGCTACTTCTAAAATGTGCTCTAACACTTCAAACCACTCGGCTATGAACTCCGGTACCCAAGCCGTTATCCGTAGACTTGGAGGTTTAAGTTCCTTCCATCCCCCCATTACAACTTTGCTACTAACTTCGTCCCATCCCTCGTTGGCGAACCACTTGCCTTCTTTTCGGGTTCAGGCTTCTTCATCCCCTAGAATCCACATCGGGTCCTGTCCCATTGCTAACATAGTGCAAAACAGGTACCATCCATCCTCGGAAAGGACAATCGTTCTGACTGACTCTACCTTGCCTTCTGCTATAACATCCCAACGTTCCTCTTCCCTTATCGGGTTCCAAATCCGCTCTGTCCATACATATGACAAGTCCCGGGCAACATCAAACCCAATCCAGTCGCACGTGGTCCCCCTCCATCCGTTTCCTATTGGTATAGGCATTTTTATTCCTCCTCTGAGTCACCGTGGTTCCCAACCTTTGAAGGTGTATTCCATCATCCTTTCTTATTTAGTCATCTTTCCCTTTCCTGCACAATACCAGGCCACCCGTCCTTCCTAAGTTAAGTTATCCCACCCTTCTTAGAAGTCCCAGTCCTCTATCTCTTCATCTTCGTCTTCATCACTGAAGTCGTCCTCCTCGCTGTATACCAACTCCCTTACCCCATCTATAAATGTCTCCCCTATTGCCACATTCCTGTAGACTATCCCCCCAATGCACAGCGCTAGGGACAAAAATATTGTCTATGCTAAGGCAGTTTAGTATTTCGGTCAGCTCTTCCGCCCAGTTCTCCTTGATCGGTCCCATCTCTACCGATAACCGAAAAAAATATTGCCTAGCGCATTGGTATAGCCCGAGGTTCGTCATGGACTGGCATATCCGTACTAGCCTGCTCCGAGTTCCGAAAACCACATCCACTAGGAAGGGGGACAACACACATCGCATGGTTCTTACGGGTCGCCTCATGCTTCCTCTATCCCCAAGTTTCACCCGTACGTGTACCCTTTCCATTTCCATTTTCTTCCGCTGACATGCAGCCCACACAACCTCTGCTTCTGCCTTCCTAAACAACTCGTCCGGTGTATTCCCGAGTGCCAACTCTATGATCATAACATTTTTCCCATCTTGCGACAAGTAGATCCACCCCCAGGCTTCCACTGTCCCTCGGAATTCCAAATCCATTAAACTTGGCGACAACCTCGTCTAACCTACTTTCGTCCATATTGTTTCTATCCAGAGAAAAACGTCCTCCCCTTCCAGCATTACCGTTTGATACGCTGGTTCAAGGTCTGTCCACGTCCCATCTTCTGGGATGACGACCGATACCCGATCCTTTACATCTACTGACATTTTTGGGCCGCTGGTATAGATCGGGGAAGGCAAACATCGCGCCATCTTGTTTTCAGCACCCGACCCCTGTTTTCATAAACAGAGCACCAACCGGTCCTTTTGGTCAGGTCAACCCTTCCCCTAGATGGGAATTATTTTAGACCCCTCATCAAGGTCTTTCTGTTTTACCTCCCCATTCCTAAGTACCTCATTCCCATAATTCCCTCGGTCGGTCATCTATTTGCCCACATTCTTTCTCTTGGTTCCATTCCTAAGGACTTTCAACTGCCCATAATTCCCTCGGTCAATCATCTCTCACTCGTGTGGACTTAGATAGCGGGGGGAGGAATAGACTTAGAAAATACGTACCGTCCAACAGTCCAAGTTCAATCAATTTTTACAGAGGGGGAACACATGAAAAAAAAATCAGGCAACCTCACATACGGGTCGGTCATCTCCTCACCGGCCATCCCCAATATGGTCTCTCCGCTGGTACTATCGGTAGAGTTTTATCCCATACCTCAAGCGCAGCTCAACCGTCGCGAGCGTGGTACCCAGGCTCCGGCAAGGCGTTAGCCATTTCCTTGTCCCCAGAATAGCCCATCCCGTCTTGCCGCTTTGCACATCCATACCGACACCGAGGGTTACCTCGAGTGCCTAAATACAGGGACAAAGTCAGTCGTCCGGGCATTCACTTCCATCGGTTCGACAAGAATCAGCCTTTCCCAAAACCATGTTACGAGAAGCTACTAATCGCCTTCGAGGCTCCGTCTTTATCCTCACGCAGTGGTACTCCCCCCGCCAACCAACAGGCTAAGCCTCGCCTGAGGAGATTTCACACCCCGTCCGACAGATCATCGAGCCGAAGCCCGTCACCGCTCGAACGAGAATGCTATTGATCAACCGACGTGACAAACTCCCGTCCGACAGCTCGGTGGCCTGACCTCCACATACGAACACATGGCAGCGTACAAAAAGAGAACAACGTTTCACAACTCGCACTGGCCGGTGCAGACCAATCCTTTCCTTCCGAAGGGGATAAAGGTAGTGACCGTGGGGGAACGCCGAGCAAGAGAAGGAAAGAGAGAGAGAACTCTCCAGGGATGGAAGCGGAAAAGGCTACAACCCCGCCAGCCATAGACAGTAGGGCTAGCCGCCTGCCGACCACGCCTGCAGTAACGCGAGGATGCGAAGGACTTTGGAGCCTTAGGGAAAGAGTGTTGGGATGGTTTGACCCAGAAGGAACTACGAGAACCACGGAGGGACAGAAGGCCGGCAAGGAAGGTTCGGATAACAATATGGCAAGCAAGGCCTTAGGAAGATAGTGTCGTCCCTCTCGCGGGCACTAAATAAAAATCAAGGCTACCTAGCGGATGCTAATAAAAAGTTGACGTTTGATGGGGCAAACATCACGGAATTCCTGATAGATTACGAGAATCTGGCTGCGCTATTGAAATTGACCGAAGAGGAGAAAATGGACCACCTGGGGCAGCATGTGTCTTTGAGCCTAGGACGGGACATAATGGCCATCATGGCTGCGAGCGGATCTTGGAAAGAAACCCGGTGTCAGGCGGCCACAAGCAGTGAGCCGCCTGAGATCTGCAGTTTTGGGACTTAGGCTCAAGGGCAAGTCTGTGTTTTGACGGTACTATGGTTTGACTGGCCGACAGAAATTAGGGAAACTCAGGGTACCCCTGATTCTGGGTACACTGACTCTTGCAAGTAACCCTCAAAGATAGCAAGATGGGTGGGCGCACTTGGCGTATCCAGAGACCGTCATTTCCGGCCGTTCGGAGGGCTGGAGCCGGATTAGCCTGCCACGGAGAGGCATTACGGAGACGGACCTCACCGCAACGTTTTTGCAGCATACGACCGCGGTCGAAATGAGGCCTCAGATTTTTGTCCATTTTAGTACCAAAATTAAAGATGGGGAGAAGGGATTAAGAGCAGTAGGGGAGAAGAGAAAAACATAATATCTGTTAATTTCTTTATTTTTCACGCCATTTACTTATAGGGGGAATACCCTTGTTATTTTATGTTCTCGGCAATGAAATTAAAAACGAAGTATGAGATTAAAAAAGAAAAATGGTAAAAGAGAAAAGAAACAAAAGAGATTCGGGCACTTATTTGAACTTTCTCAGAATTTAATTTTGGGGATCTTACGGTTAATTTACTATTTCCGACAAGAGAATTAAGGAAAGGCAAGAATGGTGAAAAATGATGAAAGGGACGAGAACCCGTGATTATTGGGAAGATTGGCCTAACTTCGTCTCGATTACCCGCCATCAGCTYTGACCCTKGATGGAACATTTTCCCCGGATTTKAACAAGTTTTCGCTACTACCGATGGTCGAGGTTCCCTGCGTCGTTTTCCCTAGTTTGCTTGATTACTAACATTACCGCAGTTGGGATGTTCTAAGAGCAGGAGTCGGATGGACAGGTGCTACCTTGGATCGACTATGGTGTTTGATA
>BFEA01000046.1:3971124-4019443 GCA_003427395.1 Chara braunii
GGTAAGGAGCGCGCTGCACCATGGGCTTCAGCGAAGAGAGACAGAGAAAGAAGAGAGACTGAGTCCGAGAGAGTAAGAGAGAGAGAGAGGGTGAGGGACAGAGAGAGAAGAAGGACAAAGACCGACTGARAGAGGGAGACTGAGTGTGAGTAGAGAGGCACAGGGCGTKTGTACGTGTGTACCGGTGAGAGAATCCGGAGGCGCTTAGTCTTCTCAAAGGGGAAGTGACCACWGRCAATCCCGTAAAATAGTGAACTTTCTATATGGTAAGYACGRCCCTTCATTTGCGGTGGCAAACATCCCAACRTCAKTCGCGTTTGAATTCTGCTAGCCGCTTTCCTGTACAGCCCGGTTGGGAGTACAGGCGAGGAGATCTGTGACATGGGAAGATAGACACAGGCAGGGGAGACAGGGGACAAGCATGAAAGGYATACCCCGTCCGCACTTGTGAGCGGYCGGGGAGAACAGTACAGGCGGGTGGCACTGAGRGTGCGAGGTATTCACGRCGTATTACTTTCGATTGGTGGAGAGATGCGGTTCTGAGGGCTCTTGACGAGGGAGACGGGAGTTAAGAGCARCGAACAGCGAAGCGAAGGACGAAATGCCCCAGGGGTGCCCTRCCATCGTCKYCACTCGGGCGCRGGGGAAGACCCTKAGGAGCGTCCAGCATGGTATCTTTGGCCGTTTCGACCAGCACTTGAATGTAACGATGCGTGACCGCGCACCTGATGCTCCATAAACTCTAGCCGCTTGGACTGTGCAGCTACAGTGGGTCAGAGGGTTGAACKGGTTGATGGTACATGAGCGCTGAGGAAGCGATCATCGACGGTGCTGACAGTTGAATCTATGCTACTAGGGGAAGTTGTCATTATCGCACAGTCGAGCTTTCCCAATGGTAGGGGAAGAGTGAAGCCTGCARGTAAGCTTGAATTGAGTTCATATTTGTGAAATTATGGTGAAGTTTACCGAAACTTAATTCTCCGTTCGAGGTGAGTAGAACCGCGCCCCAAAGAGAGAGAGCGAGATTYAGATTGGGGGAAAGCCTCATACAWCGGGAGAGAAAGGGAGAGAYGGGRAAAGAGAGAAAGAGAGGGTGACGGAGAGAGAGGCGTGTTGAGATCAGAGAAGTTGTGCGGGAAGATAGAGCCAGTCAGGAAARCAAGAGAGGGACTGAATTCTCGACTTTTGTCAAACCRTGCTTCTAARCATGTACGTGTCCAAGTACATTCAGGTTCGAACTGGCCAGACGATTCGATGATCCAGTTAAGATCRCTGTCGGGATCTCTTATTCTCACAGGTGAGCGATCCATTTACTCCCGTTATCAGYGGCAACAGTCTTGCYAGTGGGAAGGCCAATCTATTAACGATGTTGGGGGTATCAACCAATYCGCTTGAAACAAAAATCARTTATTTATGCTGCAGCWGGTATCATCTATTAATCGTCCCCGTTTTCCCCGYTGTGGGTGAGATCGGACGCTCGTACTAAAGTGAGGGCCAGACGCACCCCTTTGTTGGCGTGATCAGCCATTAATGAGGGAACCAAATGTAACCGTCGTTCAMGATAACAGCAACTCTCGAGCGAGATGTGTCCGCCCCTGAAATGACCAGTCACTTAYATGGATGTGACAAACGRCCATTCTCACTGTTGACGGGGCATGCAAGTTTGCGATTAAGCAGTTGCACAATGAGCAAGGGCCCCCTCCRTAAAGRAACATTACTAGAAATTTGAATTGTATCTTTCTGCTCGGCTGGCATTTGATTGACTGGTTCCCGCTCAGAAAAGGCAGATTCTTCAGGGCTGTSATTGGCTGGCCCTTTGACTGAACGGTAATTTTTCCTGAAACCCATTGAGTCGGGCCTTGCTTTATTCCGCTGCAACTCTCGGTRATCAAAGTGAGCAGGGACTCGTTTTTACTTACTGTTGCTCTTGCAGACCTCAATRAGCAGGGATTCCTTTGCACTTGCTGTTATTCTTGCAGATCTCAATGAACAAGGACTCATTTTTCAATTGYTGTTGCTTTGCTAATCACAATGAAYAGGGGCCGGAWTTTAACCGCAGCTGTATTTGTTGATCGTMGTAAATARAGTCTTGTATTGGSGCATGGGTTGTATTGACGATCGTTCAGAATCGAACTTCRTCCAGGCACACACAAACCRCCCCCGCTGGTGACCTTGAGAGACATCGAGACAGGACAATACCAAGTCTGCTCCCTGCTGGTTGCTGAGGACCTCGGAAGCGGGCGCGGCGAGTGACAGGCGTCGTTGCCCTTGGCTTCAGCGAACTGCAGATGACCCCTCCCCAGGTTTCCCACACACCGGGATGTGATGATGAGAAAGTATCTGGCAGCAGAGAAAATGGCAACGGAGGCCGATTTAGCGGCAGTCCAGAGGAAGAACTTTGCAACTTACAATGACTTCCTACGAGAGTTTACTTTGGTAGCTCTAAGAATCCCTGGGGTTACGGACCGAATAATGAGTAAGTACTTCCTCAGACAGTTCTCCGAGTTCAACAAGGACAAGATCCTGTCGGCTTACCAACAAACGAGCAAATTTGTAAACACTAGGGATGTTGATTTCAGTACGGTAACGGATCTGGCCGAAAAGATGGTAGTGACTGAGACATTGGCTTTGCTTAAGGAAGGTGAGGTCATAGACTTGACCGGTAGAACAGGCGACAAGGTAAAAAAGGGGATTGAAAGTCTACATGAGCGGGTGCACGGGGTCGACAATAAAATTGAAAGGATGGAGGGCGCGCTACTGGTTATGCAGGCGCAAGTATCCTCGCCCGCCCTCCCTCCCCAGGAAGCTGTGGTTCCGCCAGGTGTAGCCAACCAGGGATTCGGGCGGAGAGATCCTGCTAACGAGCAATGCAAGTTCTGCACCGCGATGGGACATTATGTGCGCGCCTGTCCAAAGCTCAACCATGATATCTTAAAAAACAGATGCACTAGGTTATTAAAGGGAGAGATATTCGGACCACATGGAGAGCGGGTGAATTGGGACTCATCAGGGGGAATGCGACGAGCCGTTATCATGCTCAACGGATTAGAGATAACGACCGTAGAAGCTGAGCCGGTGGTCGATATCATTTGGGATTAACTGCGGGGCCGCGGGCCGCAGGTCAACTTTATTTTGGAAAACGATGGACGTGATAGGGTGAACGCAACCACTTGACTGGGAACACTCGGGAGAAGGATTAACCGTGATACCATTATCGAGGAGGTCGCTGGAAGCTTCGAACCCCAGGCAGAGCCTGAGGCCGAGGAACCAGAGAAAGTCTATGGGAAGCCTAGGGAAGAGGAGCCTGCGGACAAGGTTACCGCCACTGAGAAGAAGTTTCGGTATGAAATCCCGATCTTAACCTTGCCTGAGCTCGACGGCACCATTAGCAAGTTACTAGGAACCATGGTGTCGGTGTCTTTTCAGACCATGCTGCAAGCTAGCCATAAGTTGCTAAAAGGGCTCAGACAACTGTTGACTCGGAGGCGAGTAGAAATAGGCGACAACCCCGAATTACCAGAAGGGGAGAGGGAGGAGGAAGCTCTGCAAGAAGTGGCTAACCTTCAGAGGAGTCATGGGGACTTGGAGGATCTCGAAAAAGTTTTTGCAGACATTCGTTTGAGCTTGCCCGACCGAGAGGGCGGCGAAGTCATGAGGTTATCACTCGGGACAAAGCTTAGTTTTCATGCACTGCCCGTAGGGAAGCTGAAAATTAAGATCCGGACTCATCGTACCGACGCGTTAGTAGACGGGGGAGTAGAAATCACTCTCATAAGAAGAGATTTCGCAACGATCACGGGATGTACAGTAAACAAGGAAGTAACATGGAGCATCCGGGGAGCTGGCAGGGAAATCCCGTTCGCTGGGTACGTCACGAAGTGCGCTGTAAAAGCAGGAGTCAGGGAATCGATCTGGTCGTTTCAGCGGATGACCGTAATGGAGGAAATGGACCACGACATAATCCTCGGGAGACCGTGGTGCACGAACGTGGAGATGATAGGCATGCACTTGCACGACAGCTCATACATGGTAGACATAGAGGATCCAGTGACCGGCCGGGGAAAGCTCCTTCGACTCCTTGGAATAGGAGGGGACCCCCCGAAGGGGAAATTGGCAACATGGTCGCTGTCATTCGAGGATAGCACGTGAAAAGGGGCTTTCGCACGGATGGAGGGTATGAGAGAAAGGGTAGAAATCATGATTGAGGAAACATTCAACAAGAAGGAGTGGATCAAGATGAGCCTGTCCCAGAAGAAGAGGAGGCAGGAGGACGAAGTCCTATATGTTATAGTAGCAGAAAAGAAGTCAGGGGTCGAAATTGGTCCTAGCCTGCCCAAACGGAAAGAAGTACGCATAAACGTGTCAGAAGTCGCACTCGAGATCCCCGATCTGTTATAACTCATCAAGGCCCTCAGATACCACAAGGTAGGAGTGGACTGAGCAGCCTTGGTCAAGTTCGAAGGAAAGGTGCAAAAGGGTTATTGCCTGAATGGGAAACTAGTTAGTATTCAACCACGAGTCGTAGAGGTGACGAGGGCGATTCCGACTGTTCATTTTTTAGGAGAAAGATCCCAGAAGGAAGTGTTCGAAAGTACAAGCCGGTAGGGAAGAAAGCAAAACCCGTCTCAGTCCTGCTAGAGACATCAAAGGAAGAGGCTATGGAGAAGGAGGAAGAGGTCCTTCGAGTGATCCGAGAAAGAAGGGCGACGGAGGGACATCGGATACCAGATGAGGTAGCTGACACAATAAAGATAGGGATAGACGGGTTCTTAACGGAAGAAGAAACCCGCCTGATCAAAAGGACGTGCCAGGAGTTTCACCTGACATTTGCCTTTAGTGATCACCAGAAGGGGCGACTAGATGCGAAGCTGATCCCTCCGGTCAGAATCCACACGGTAGAACATGAGTGCTGGAATGACAAGGGGCCGTCCTATGAATTTGGGATAGCAGGAGAAGTGACGGACCTCCTCCAAGCAAAAATGAACTCCTTCGTTGCGGAACCTACGGCGTCGTCATACGCAAACCGGTGGTTCGTCTTTCGAAAGCCTAACAAGACAGTAAGGTGAATTCAACACCTGCAGAAGTTGAATGCGGTAACCATCCGGGATGCTGACTCGCTACCTCAGGCTGACTTATTAGTAGAATCGCACGCCGGTCGGAGCATTTACTTCCTGATAGATTTGTACTCAGTGTACGACCAGCTTCCGTTGGATGTTCGTGACAGGCCGTACACCACTATGCACACCCCCGTAGGCCAGCTACAGATGCAAGTGACCCCTATGGGACTCACAAACGCGGTGGCTGAAGCGCAAAGCATGATGCTCGTTGTGGCCGGGGACATATTCCCAGAAAAAATGTGAGCCTTACATCGATGACAATCCGATAAAAGGCGCGCAGGAAAAGGACGAGACGGAAGTCCAGCCAGGGATCCGAAGTTTTATGTGGGACCACCTGCAGGACATCAAGGATTTTTTCCGCCGGTTCCTAGTATACAACATTACGGTCAGTGGACCAAAGAGTATCCTAGCAGTACCAGAGGTAACTATACTAGGATTTCGTTGCGGTGTTTACGGCAGGAAGCCAGATCCGGCCAAAACCAGCAAGATATCACAGTGAACGACACCACTGCACACGAGGACGGAGGTAAGGGCATTCCTAGGTGTAGTCGGCTTTTGGAGAATCTTCATTAAGAACTTTGCCAAGATTGCTGAGCCCATCCGGGCTGTGATCAGGGAAGAAGGAACCATGGATTGGACGGAGGAGCGAGAAGGAGCTGTCCAAAAGCTCAAGGACATATTGACATCTGAGACAGTCGCCCTGTCCGCACTTTGTTTTAATGATGAAGTAGGACGACCCTTCATCCTAGAGACGGATGGAGGACCTTTGGTCATAGGAGGCGTGTTGATTCAAAGGGATGAAGGAGGAAAACAAAGGTCAATTAGGCTCGAGAGTAGAACCTTGAACGCCGCAGAGCAGCGGTACTCGCAGTTCAAGAAGGAGGTCACAGCTATCTTGCACTATCTTAAGACATTTCAGGCCTACCTATTTGGGAGACGGTTCATCCTTAAGATCGATCCGACGAATGTTGCAGAGGCCTTAAAGAACTACAGGCCTATAGATTCAACGGTGGGGAGATGGGTAGGATTTATCTGGCAGTTCGATTACAAAATCGAACGGATTGCGGGAATTAGAAACAAGGCCGATGGGTTGAGCCGGTTCTGCATCACTCCCGAAGGGGTGGAGGATGCAGAGCCCATAGATGCATTCCTCGAATACGAAGGAGGAACCCTTGCGGTAGATAACGAAATGATGAGCGAAGAGTGCACATCGGGAGAACTATTGATCCAGACTTTGGAGAAGGGGGCACCTGCCGTAGTAGCAGAACTTAGAGAAGGACCAGTCACCACTCGAGGACGCAGAGAAGAAAATGACTCATGCGGAGCGATAGTAGTACCGAAAGAGGAACTAATAGCAATGGCGGTGGAGGGAAGCCGGAAAGCAGTGATGAGCTTAGTGAAATCCTGGGAAAGGAAAGAGTCGCAATGGGTGGTAAACCAAATGCAAGAAGGAAAGGATAGGGGTCAGGAAGGGGAGGAGTTTTTCTATGTCCAATCATACGAAGAGCTCTCTCGGGAGATCGGGTTGTTGCTGGTGGGAAACAAACAACCTACGAAAGTCAGTATTAAAGCAAGAGAAGAAGCCGAAAGGTACGTCCTAAGGGGCGGTCATTTGTTCCGAAGGGAAAAAGGTGCTATGCCCAGAAGGATTGTGTGCGGAAGATCTAGGCAAGTAGACGTTATCCAGGCAATGCACGACGGGATAGCTGGAGGACATCGGTCGTCCAAAGGAACGCTTGCAAAGATAACGTCACTCTATTATTGGCCAGGCATGGAAGGCATGGTCGCCATATACTGCCAGACTTGCCTTATTTGCCAAGAACGAAGCTCGGTGCGGGTCTTCGAGCCGCTTAGGCCAACGCGGGTGCTAGAACCAGGACATCTGGTTCACCTCGACCTTGCGGTCATGCCTGTATTAACGGACGGATACAGGTATATCCTGGATGCACGGGATAACTTGAGTGGGTTCGTGGAAGCGGTCGCTCTCTAGAAAAAGATAGGGAGGAGTGTGACGGACTGGATAGAAAACTTCTACTTGAGGCATCCGTTCATCAGGAGGTTTATAGCAGATAATGAGACGGAGTTTGTGAACCAAGAAGTATTGGGGATGCTTAAGAGACTCTGCGTACCGATCAAACTCATCGAGCCGTATCACCCTGAGGCCAATGCACCGGTGGAAAGGGGGCACCCAACCTTGAAGAACACGATTGCGAAGCTTGCAGCGGACCGTCTGGGGAACTGGCCTAGGTATCTTAAGCAGCCTGTCTTTGTGGAGAATATGACCCCTAAAAGGACAACATGATGTATCCCCGCGGAACTTTGGTACGGAAGAGAGATCGACTTTCCTGTGGAAGCCTTGGTACCTACCTGGAATAGGTTAGATGATGATCCGCAAATGGCCACTGAAGAGTTAATCGAGGCAAGATGTCAACAGATCCTTAAGAACGAGGAGGTCATGGAAGACATCGCCAACCGGGTACTAGACAACAGAATGAGGGACAAAGCAAGGTGGGACCAGGTTAAGAATGTCAGAAAGGAGCCACTTCAAGTGGGAGAGATGGTATTACTAAGGAACTCGGCACTAGAAAGCACTTGGTCGGGACAACTGAGAAGAAGGTTCAAAGGCCCCTACCGGGTCGCCAAGTGGGTGGGACTGAACACCTTCGAACTGGAAGATTTGGATGAAACTGGATTGAAAGGGCCCTTCTCGGGGCAACGATTGGTCAGGTTTCTAAGTCGGGACCCGGTGGAACAATGGCTTCAGGAGGCCGAAGATAAGGAAACTGAGGGACCACAAGCTAAGGACTGACCACAACCTTGCCCACACTATGGTTTGTCTCTGACCATGTCCATGGGACTGTCATTTTTGGGGGACTGGGGCAATGGCTTGGAGTGACTGAGATTGAAAGGCAGCATGACTTGGGGTTTTGCGATATCTGGCTTGTGCGACGACGGGAAGGGTTGTTGGGGCATTGTACCATAGTTTTTGACGGGGAAAAAAATGAGATCTTCACAAATGACGCATTTGCATAAGGGAGGGAAATGTATAAAAGGGGTCATGATGCGAAGGATACTGGGAGCATTTTATGGAAAGGAGAGCTGTCTACCGGACTGGAGGGAATGTGTGTATGCGGGGCATTGCGGATGTTGTTTTGTTATACAGGACTTAGGAGAAAAACGAGAGAAGACGAAAATGGAATTCGGCAACGAGAACAGCAGCGGGACGATCAACAGGCCACCGGAGGGGAGGGAGCATGACCAAGCCAAGGGAGGAGGGCGGCGAAGAGAAAGTTGTACATAGGACTCATGGGAGGGTCAGTGGTAGGCAGGGGTGGAAGGAAATGCTTGTGTAGGAAACCCTCACCCCTCCGCAAGGGGGAAGGTATAGAAATCTCGTCTGACAGTGAGGGAGAGAAGGAAAAGGCAGAAGTGGAAGAAGGAGGCAATGCAGATATGAGAAATAAGGTTCAAGTCTCTGACGAGGGAGGAACCAACAGGGGAAAACGACGTGAGACTTGGCATGGGGAAAGCGAGGGGGGACACGACATGCGCGACGAACATAAGGAGGGTGAGGAGAGAAGGGAAAGCCCGCTTGAAGGACGAAGCGGCGACAGTTGTGAGGGGTATGGGACAAGAACGGAGATCTCTTACACATACGGTCCAAAGAACCTAACGGGAGGATATAGCTCCATACGGACGGAGGACGAGGAGGACGAGGAGGAAGATATGCAAGAAATCACAGAAATCAGTAGCGGGGATGAGAGGGATGAAATTTCGGTCTCCGGAGCACCAGCCGCGCGAAGAAGTCTTCAGGTGGGAGGATGAGTTTAGACTAACGTCCAGTCATTGGTTTGAGCAATGGCTCGGCGTAGTCAAGCATGAATGGATCATCAAGACCCGGGAACTCGCAAGGGCAGGGGTGTAAGCCACACCGCTGGATTTTTTTAACGAGGCAGAATTATGGAAAATTGTAAGGATGAGGAGATAAATTGAGACCTTCGGCCTGGACGTTAGAGAACCGGCTGAGGAACAGGGTGAACGAGGGGCCGAGTGCGTTGAGACGCAGGACAGCAATAGACCTTAGATGTTGATTGAGTAATGGGCAAGAATCCTGTTTTTTTTTTTTTCTTTTTACAAGAACATTGGAGCAGAATGTGTATAATATGAGTAAACTTGCAGAGGATGAGTGATGAAAGGGCCAGCAAAGACTGTGTCATGATAAGTTAGAAGATAGCGTATTAAGGCTACTTTTGGATGAGCTACCTTCGAAAGTGGGTACACAAGACAAGGACATGGGGCACGGGATGAGACCAGTTGGGAAGGGTGTAATGTGCAATTGGGATGGAATGAGGATTGTGCCTTTCGAGGAAAGAAATTTTGAGTATGGATTGACGAGCAAAGCAAGATGTTGAATGTTGGTCGAGTACAAGAGAGGTTAGGGAACCTATGGGTTAAGGGGCGTGAAGAACACTCCTTCCCTAGGAGCCTAATCCGACTGAGTTATGAATGAGTCTGAGAATAGCCAAAATCTGGATGATCAGAAAAAGTGAAAATGGAAGGGGCGCCCCTGTCTTTTGCTATGTCGAACGGTCGGGTGGGCTAGTGCTGCTTGGGGTCGCGAGCCCCAACTCGAGTACTAGACGCTAAGTCAGATGTGCGCATGGATAGTGCATTACTGTGAGAAATGGAAGAAAGGGAACAACACGCAACAAACTGAGATGAGATGGCCACCTTCTAACCTCCAAGACAGAAATGAGATCCGTAACCTCGAGGCCCACCCCCTCGGGCACTAATTTTGAGAATGGAAATGGATGGCCCTAACCAGGCTGTTCGATTGAGAATGGAAAAGAATGACCCTAACCAGGCTGTTCGACTTGAGAATGGAAAAGAATGACCCTAACCAGGCTGTTCGACTTGAGAATGGAAAAGAACAGCCCTAACCAGACTGTTCGACTTGAGAATGGATAAGAACGACCCTAACCAGGTTGTTCGGGAATGGCCCCTGACAAGGATCATTCCTTTTGAAATAGGCACTGGGGTCCCCTGCATATTTGATTGAGAAAGGTTGATTGAGAATGTGCTAGAATGAGTAATAAGAGATGGAAAAGGCCGGTGGGACAGTCATTGAAATAGCCAATGGATGGATGGAAGACATGGAAAAGGTCGGTGAGACGGTCATTGAAATAGCCAATGAGATGGACGAAAGAGGTGGAAAAGGCCGGTGGGACGATCGCTGAAATAGCCAAGGGGGCGGAAGAAAGATGTGAATGAGAAGGACAGGATAAAGAAGGTCGAGACTTAAAAGCCAAGAAGGGCAGGGACCGTTGGGACGGTCACAGAGATTGGGTGTTGAGGAATGAGAGAATTGAGGATTGAATGGGCGGAAGGGTCAGTCTTGAGAAATGACTATTGAGAGAATGACCGGCAGACCGGCCATGTGGGTGGCCTTGTTGATGAGAGGCTGTCGGACCAGCCATGAGAATTAGCCTTGGAAATAGCATAGGATTGAGTGTTTTAAGAATCAATATTGCATTGCATAGCCAGGGGACCCTAGGCGACTTGATGTAAGGTCATCGGGCCGACCATGGAAATAGCAAGAGATTGAGCTTTCCTTCTTTTCTAGTCTTAGGTCTCAACATAAGGGGGATAGCAATGCCTGCATCGCGACCCCAAGACCTCTGCCCGTTAAGGGGAAAGTCTCAGTGCGACCTGCCCCTCATAAGAAGGAACAAGGGTTGAAGGACCAAAGCACCTCTCTCTTTAATTGATGTTGGACGTCCGAAACTAACCCCGACAACGAGCTCTACTCGAGGAGTTCAAACTGCGTCTCATGTTGAAACCTAAACGTCAAGGGCGTGGTGCCAAACGGGCGAGAGAGCCATTCTTTTTCCTAAGTCTCATTTTTTCTCCCCAACCACACGCCATGCTGTAGAGGGGCGGCGCGGCCGTTTGGAATGGACTACGGCTGTTCGCGTTAAGTTGAGCAGCACTGTCTAGAGGGAGGAATCGGGCGTGGTACCAGGTGGAAGCCGCAACCACCACAGGGCGAATGACACCGCCCTGCCGGATCATTACAACCGTTCTGGGACTAACCGCGAGGTCTTCGTAACTGCATTCGCAGACTAATAGAGAGCTCCAACTATCTTGAAATGAAGAGGCCGGATCCAAGAAAACACCGCTCGGGAGGAACGATTCGCGAGAAGGCACTTACGACAAGATGGGGTTCTGAGAGGCTTGGACTGGACCTACCTTCCAGATGTGGGGTGGTACCTCAGTAATGACGCCCGTCTCGTAAGCAGCAAAAGGTCGGACTGGAGTAGGGGATGAGATGAGTTATCAGCAGGGGGAGGACTGATCACCCTTCCTTTTTCGGGCTGATGGGCCGGCATCCGTCTACAAAGTTGGTGGGCCAAGGTCTCCGTACCTCCGAGTGAGAACTAGTCGTGCGATGGGGACATCGCATTTTGAGTGGGGGGAAGGTGTGTCATCTACCGATGAAAAAACGTGCAAAAGAGAAGGTTACCATAAGCATAAGAAATGAATGAGTAATTGACTTTGCACAGGCATGAGAAAAAGGCCTGGCGAGATGTCCGGAAGGAAACAATGGATGAGTAATTGACTTTGCGCAGGCATGAGAAAAAGCCTGGCAAGATGTCCAGAAGAAAAAACGGATGAGTAATTGACGTTGCATGAGTTTGAGAAAAGGTCTGGCAAGATGTCAAGAAGAAAAACGGATGAGTAATTGACGTTGCATGAGCTTGAGAAAAGGCCTGGTAAGGTGTCCAGCCGAGGAAAAGATGTGTCAATGACTCCGCATGGGCTTGAGAAGAGACCTGGCAAGATGTCCAGGAAAGAAATGAATGAGTATTTGACCTAGCATGCGCTTGAGAGAAGGCCTGGCAAGATGTTCAGAGAAGAAAGATATGGGAAATTGGTTTTGTATAGACCTAAGGAAAAGTCTAGCAAGGCGCCCAGAAAAGAGATACAGGTATAATGGACTTTGCATAAGTATGAGAGAGGTCTGGCAAGAGGCCAGAAGAAAGATGTGAATAAGAGGGGCTGAGTAACGCACATTTTTAAAAGCCCGGATACGAGAAAGGACGAATGAGGATGACACATCTAAGCTGGGCAAAATGACATGGGAAAAATACATGGGAACTGGCTAAGCATGAGACTGAGGAAAGAATGACGGGAGAACATGGATTGTACGGGCCGAAAAGTAGATTATTTTTTATAACTCTAAGAGTAATGAATGAGGCGAAACCAAAATGGTTTCTGCTCGAGAATGTTTTCTCAAAGAAATGGGAAGATAGATTTGAGATTATGAAGCACTTAAGGGGAGTTGTGCCTGGGCTCACTGATTCGAAGTGAGTATCACCACAGCAAAGGCGGCGGTTGTACTGGACGAACATCCCCCTTCCGGAGCAAATGCCTGACATTGAGTTGCATCCGAAAACTTGCCTACAAATTGTTTTCAACAATGCTAAGGCATAAAATGAGAAAACCAATTGCGTTATGACAACAAATTGTCACCCTGGGAATAAAGCCTGCATACCAGGAGTTAAGTGCATAAAGCAAGAAGAGCCTCATCTGCTTCATATGACTGAAATTGAAAGAATTATGGGTTGCCC
This sequence comes from Chara braunii, assembly GCA_003427395.1. Taxonomy (NCBI): domain Eukaryota; kingdom Viridiplantae; phylum Streptophyta; class Charophyceae; order Charales; family Characeae; genus Chara; species Chara braunii. The sequence continues at coordinate 3,983,873 of BFEA01000046.1, forward strand.
TGCTGGGTGTACAGGTTGACTGAAGAGGAAGTTTGCATCTCGATTGAGGAAAAAATAAAGAGGTAGAGTTATGATGAAAATGAGCAACCAGGTCTAAGCTGTAGAACCTTTGACTCCCCCATACCCTCCTCCACCCCAAGGGACGGAAGCTAAGGAAAACCTTGAGAAAGGAATGAGAAAAGAACAAAACAGACCCTGGCAAACTAACCATCCATAACATCTCATCTCCCTCTCTCATTTATCCCTCCAAAACTCACTGACAAGAGATTGGTGCGCGATGAGGATATCGTGAAAGAGTGGGGGGAATATGTCGGGACTAGTGAGTCCCGAATAACTTCCCATCACTCGAGAGACCAAATATGGACGAACTGTGCACAACAGAGAAATCCAGAGTGAGACGAGATAAAGGATTAGGCCGCAGGAGGGAGTGATGCCCTGGGGCGAGAACCACAGGGGTAAAGAACTAAGAGGCGACAAGCGAGCGAGCGCAAGAACAAGGGCACGAAGAACATAGCAGGAGGCCGGGAGGGTCGTCGGAATGCAATAAGACTAAGGCCAAAGGGTCCCTTGAACCAGCAAATGCAGCATGACAACGATAGAGGAATGAGGAAGTAGAGGGATAGGTGGCCCAGAGGCCGTGGAAAGCCAGAAAATGAGGGGCCAACATAGAGGCCACCTACGGGAGCCTCAGAGCGGAGGCCCACGACCAAAGAGATCGGCGCGCACGAGGCGGGGGGAAAGACAAAGGAGAGGGGTCGCTATGGGGCGACAAGACGCCCAAGTGGCATGGGACACCTTGGGGAAAGGCACCCGGGGCCACATGGGACTAAGTAAAAATAATGGCATCCGGGGCGAAATGCGTCAGGGACCGCCGACGGGACTAAGTGTCAGGGACCACCGACGGGACTAAGTGTCGGGGACCACCGGCGGGACTAAGTGGCAGGGACCACCGGTGGGACAAAGTGCCGGGGACCACCGGCGGGGCTAAGTGTCGGGGACCACCGACGGGACAAGTGGCGAGGACATGTGAATGTCCCAAGAAGAAACGGCGGCACCGCATGAGGGAAAATAATAAATGCAAGGTGCACTGTCAAGATCAACATCTTGACGGCCAATAATATTAGCACCACTAGTGCAAACGGGAAGGCTAAAAGGGAAAGGAAAAGTAAAGAAGAATGAAGTTGGAGGCATAGGAGTAATCCGAAAAATCTCGTATTAGCCTCCCCTAGGAAAATGGAGTCAAAAGAGGCTCTATGTGAAAAATAGCCTCCGGGAGAAAATCGGAGTAGGAGGGGTCATTATGGGAGAAATGTAGGAGCAAAAGGAAGCTCTCATGGGTATGGGAGGGCCATTGTTGCAATCCGAGAAATAACGGACTGCACCATGGGCATAGAGAGGGCCAGAACTAAGAGGAAGAGGCTAAAAAAGGGCCTTAACGGCCACTTGACACTTGGCATGCTAGAAAAAAGAAAGAAAATAAAAGAAAATGTGGGAGAATAAGACAAAAAGAGTGAGAGGGAGTGAGTGAGTTGGCCGGCAGTAGGGACTGCCATAGGTAGGGACTGGGAGGTCCCTACTGTCCAAGAAAGGAGGAGAAAAGAAAAGAAAAGAAAAGAAAAGAGAAAAAGACCTTAACGGTAAAAAACGATCACTTGGGGAGATTCATCCGTGACCAGATTCATTCTGGAATATGGCGGTTACAAAGGACTTTGATTTTCTTTGATTTTTGCAGAGAAAATCAAGGAAAATCAAGGCCTCTCGCATCCGGACTAAAACGGATTACATCCATGAGAAGAAACACATGTTTTAGGTGCATCCGGAGCCAAAATCAAGTCCGGACGCGCTTGGGGATTAACCGTTCCTTTTTTTTTTTAGTAAGGGTTAGTTGTAGGGCATTGGGGCTAAGGAATTAACCCCCATTGCAGTCCGAGTTGCAACGGACTGCATGGGGGAGAGAAAACGCATGTTCTAGGTGCATCCGGAGCCAATATCGAATCCGGATGCATTAGGAGATTTAACGCTTCATTTTCTTTTAACACGGGGCAAGTTGTGGGGCTGTGGGTGTAGAAAACAGCCATGACTACAGCCCAAGAAATTACGGACTGCATGGGGATGCCAAGGCTAAGGGGAAATGGGCTACGGCAAGCCCGGAAGGCTAGAAATGAGCAATTTCGGCATGGGTCAAGCAAAGACGGTAAACGGCAACCGTGAGATGAGATCTCACGGCCTAAAAAAATCGGCACACATATAGAAATGACGAAACTACCAAGGGCAAGGGGGGCCCAAAAGAATAAAAATGGGATGCCGTCCGGAATGTTGCCGGGAACCAAATGGGCCCAAATAATAAAAATAAAAAAACGGGACATGCGCCGGCGGAACAAGGAAATGGAGCTAGCACGAAGAAAAATGGCGGGGACTTGGGATGTCCTAAGGGAACCATGAGGGAACACAAGGAATATTTGTGCAAGCAAACGGCACCGTCAAGATCAAGGATCTAGACGGTGGAAAATATTAGCACCACTAGTGGAAGCAAGTGAGATGGTCATGGGAAAAAGAAAAGTAAAATAAGGATGTTGAGAAGGCTGCCTAGCAGTCCGGGATATCTCGGACTAGCTAGGCATAAGAAAATAGAGCCTTGAGAGACTCAACATGAGAAGAAAACTGCCCTTAGAAAATCGGAGCAAGAGGGGTCCTAAATTGGGCAAACGAGAGCAAAATGGAGCCCCCTAGGAGCATGGGGGTGCCATTGCTGGAATCCGAGATGTAACGGCCAAGTAACAGCCATGAACATGGCCTTGAATAAGGCCCTAGGGCCTAGAAAGAAGATGCACAACAGTTTGACACTTGTCATAATACAAATTAAAAAAAAAAAAAAAAAAGTGAGAAAAAAGAGGGAGAATGAGACGAAAAGGTAGAAAAGAGTGGAGGAGAGTGTGCCGGCCTATTGGGACCTGCACAGTAGGGACTGGAAGGTCCCAACTGTGACCTCATCCCTCCTAGAATGAGGGAGGGCAATCCGGATTGAAGAGATATGACCCTTGGGGCCATATCTCAATAAAATCTGAATTAAAAAGCAGAAAATGAGAGAAAAGGAAAAAAGGAAGTGGTCGGATTTCTTTTTGACAATGGATCTGAGATCAGATCTCATGGTGGAGAGAAAATAGCCGTTTTTTGTGGGCCGGCTCAAAACGGCTAGCTCCAGAATGAGGTGGCAGCCCAAAATGGAAAGAAACAAAAGAGGGAAAAGACCAAAACTTTGCATTTGACCCAAAAAGAGAGCCAGATGCACCAAAAATTGAAAAAGTAAATTTAGGGGCTCAAAATTGAAGCAAGGGCTACTAGGGGGTAGTACGGATTATTGCCGGCCTTGGATCTCAGTCAGATCTAAGGCTGAAAATGTGCCGCCACATGGAAAAATGCTCCGGCCTACCCAAGGGAGGCCGAAACTTGGAAAAATCAAGAAAAGGCCTTGTGGGTCTTTTTCTTTCAAGTATTGCTGCCCTTTGGGCATTAGGACCCTAGGGGGCAGCATTTCAGCAATGAAAAAGAGGCCGGCGTAGGCCAAGAGGCAGTCCGAGTTGGTACCAACCACTCGGACTGCATGTACTTGGTCAAAATGAGGCCCACATACCTCCAGAAGAACCTAGTAGGGGAATTTGGCCATGGGGGTACCTCGGCTCACCCCAAGGCACTTGGAGAGGCTCATGGGCTGGCGGCACTGCTGGTTTCAGCCTACATAAGCTGAGGATGCAGTCTGCTACTCTCACATTTGCATGAGGAGTTCCCATGCTGCCCATGTGAGCTCACAGGAACACCTTTGCACTTGGAGTGAGGAGGGAGAAACCAATGTTAGTGGGAGAGCTTAGAGGAGACAAGGAGGCAGTGGGGAGAACTCTAGAAGATAGTGATGGTGGGAGAGACACTTGGGAGGTGATCGCCATATCCCTCCTGGGTGTAGGAGAGAAGGAGAGGCTAGAGGAGCCCCATTAGCCCTCTTAGAGGGGAGGATTCCATAGCCATAGCCGGGGGAGCTTCCCATAGCCTGAGAGAGAGCAAGGAAGAAAGAGAGAATGACTTCGAGAAGAAGGAAGCCATAGTCAAGAGGGGATTGTGCAAGGAGTGGAAGCTTCATCAAGAGGACACCAACATCAAGGAATCACCAAGGTGAGAGGAAGGAAGAGACTTCTTTACCTTCATCTTCTTCTTTTTCTTCTTCCTCTTCTTCTTCTCCTCATTCTTCTCCTTCTTCCTCTTCTTCTCCTTCTTCCTCTCCTCTTTGTTTTTCCTCTTCTTCCTCCTCAATCCCTCTTTTTTCCTTCTCTTCTCTCCCCTTTCATCTCCTCCTTCCTCCTTTTCACTTCCATTCTCTTTGTCTTCTTCCTCTTCTTTTCCATCTCCATCTCCCTCATCTCTCTCCCCTTCTCCCTCATCTTCTCTCTTCCATGGGCTACTCAAACTCTCATTTTTTCACTTATACACTAGAGGGTAGTACTCCGATTCATTCATAGATGTTTCGTGATACAATCTTGGTGATTTGGGCTCTCCAAACTTGTGTTTTCCTCTCTCACACTAGTAGGTATTATAGCGCTTCACTCATGGATACTTCTTGATGCAATCTTGGTGATTTGAGAGCTTCAAACTTATGTTTTTCACATTTACACTAGTAGGTAGTGTAGCGCTTCATTCATGGATACTTCTTGATACAATCTTAGTGATTTGGGCTCTTCAAACTTGTGTTTTTCACACTCACACCAGTAGGTAGTGTAGCGCTTCACACATGGATGCTTCTTGATGCAATCTTGGTGATTTAGGAGCTTCAAACTTGTGTTTTGCACACTTACACTAGTAGGTAGAGTAACGCTTCACTCATGGATGCTTCTTGATGCAATCTTGGTGATTTGGGCTCTCCAAACTTGTGTTTTTCACTCTCACAGTAGGTAGTACAACGCTTCACTCATGGATACTTCTTGATGCAATCTTGGTGATTTGGGAGCTTCAAACTTGTGTTTTTCACACTTACACTAGTAGGTAGTGTAGCGCTTCACTCATGGATGCTTCTTGATGCAATCTTGGTGATTTGGGCTCTCCAAACTTNACTTGTGTTTTTCACACTTACACTAGTAGGTAGTGTAGCGCTTCACTCATGGATGCTTCTTGATGCAATCTTGGTGATTTGGGCTCTCCAAACTTTAGTTTTTCACTCTCACACCAGTAGGTAGTATAGCGCTTCACTCATGGATACTTCTTGATGCAATCTTGGTGATTTGGGAGCTTCAAACTTGTGTTTTTCACACTTATACTAGTAGGTAGTGTAGCGCTTCATTCATGGATGTTTCTTGATACAATCTTAGTCATTTGGACTTTCCAAACTTGTGTTTTTCACACTCACACTTGTAGGTAGTGTAGCGTTTCACACATGGATGCTTCTTGATGCAATCTTGGTGATTTGGGAGCTTCAAACTTGTGTTTTTCACACTCACACTAGTAGGTAGTGTAGCGCTTCACCCATGAGTGATCCATGATACAATTTTGGTGATTTGGGCTCTCCAAACTTGTGTTTTCCACTCTCACACTAGTAGGTAGTACAACGCTACATTCATGGATGCTTCTTGATGCAATCTTGGTGATTTGGGAGCTTCAAACTTGATTTTTTCACACTCACACTAGTAGGAAGTGTAACGCTTCACCCATGAGTGATCCATGATACAATCTTGGTGATTTAGGCTTTCCAAACTTGTGTTTTCCACTCTCACACTAGTAGGTAGTATAACGCTACATTCATGGATGCTTCTTGATGCAATCTTGGTGATTTGGGAACTTCAAACTTGTGTTTTTCACACTTACAGTAGTAGGTAGTGCAGCGCTTCACTTATGGATGCGTCTTGATGCGATCTTGGTGATTTAGGCCCTCCAAACTTGTGATTTTTTTACGTATTCCCCCTCTGTAAAGATTGAGTGAGCTTGGATTGTTGGACGGGCATATTTCTAAGTCTATCCCTCCCTCCCATCTAAGTCCGCACGAGTGAGAGATGATCGGAAGGAAGGAAGATAGAGGTCTGTTGGAATGAAACCAAGAAAAAGAATGTGGGAAAATGGATGACCGACCGAAGGTATTATGGGAAGGGGGGTAAATTAGGGAGACCTTGATGAGGGGTCTGAAATAATTCTCATCGAGGACGAGGGTTGACCTGACCAGAAGGAGCGGTTGATACTCTTTTATGAAAACAGGGGTCGGGTACTGGAAACAAGATGGTGCGATGGTTGTTTTTCCCGATCTATATCAGCGGTCCGGAAATGCCAGTAGATGTAAAGGATGGGGTATCGGTCGTCCTCCCGGAAGATGGGACGTGGACGGACCTTGAACCATCGTATCAAACGGCAATGCTGGAAGGGGAGGACGCGTTTCTTTGGATAGAGACAGTATGGACTAATGTCAGTTTGACGAGGTTGTCGCCAAGTTTAATGGATTTAGAATTCTGAGGAACAGTGGAAGCCCGTGGTTGGGTCTACTTGTCGCAAGGTGGGGAGAATGCTATGGTCATAGAGTTGGCACTCGGGAATACGTCGGACGAGTTGGTTAGGAAGGCAGAAGCAGAGGTTGTATGGGCTGCGTGTCAGTGGAGGGAAATGGAAATGGAAAGGGTCGGTGTGCGGGCGGAAATTGGGGATAGAGGAAGCATGAGGCGACCCGTCAGAACCATGCGATGTGTACTGCCTCCCTTCCTAGTGAATGCGGTTTTCGGAACCCCAAGCAGGCTAGTACGGATATGTCAGTCCATGATGAACCTCAGACTATACCAGTGCGCTAGGCAAGACTTCTTTCGATTGTCGATATGTTTTTGTCTCTAGCTCTGTGCATTGGGGGATAGTGTATAAAAATGTGGCAATAGGGGAGACATTTCTGGAAGGGGTGAGGGAGTTGTTCTACAATGAAGAGGACGATTTCAGTGATGAGGACAAGGATGATGAGATAGAGGATTAAGACTTCTAGGGGAGGAGGGTGACTTAACCGAGGGGGAACGGGTGACCTGGTATTGTGCAGAAAGGGGAGAGATGACTAGAAAGAAAATGATGATGGAATACACCTTCAAGGGATGGAAACCAAGGCGACTCGGAGGAGGAATAAAAATGTCTATCCCGACAGAAAACGAGTGGAGGGGGACCACGTGCGACTGAATTGGTTTTGAGGTTGCCCGGGAGTTATCATATGTATGGATAAAGCGGATTTGGAACCCGATAAGGGAAGAGGAAGGTTGGGACGAGATAGCAGAGGGCAAAGTGGAATCGGTCGGAACGATTGTCCTTTCCGAAGACGGGTGGCGCCTATTCTGCATTATGTTAGCAATGGGACAAGATCCAATGTGGCTTCTAAGGGATGCAGAGGCGCGAACCCGAAAAGAAGGCAAGAGGTTCGCCAACGAGGGATAAGACGAAGTTAGCAGCAGAGTTGTGATGGGAGGATGGAAGGAACTCAAGCCCCCCAGCCTACGAACAACGGCTTGGGTGCTTGAGTTCGTAGCCGAGTGGTTTGGGGGTTTTTAGCACATTGTAGAAGTAGCCAACTCCATGAAAGAAGTGCATATAGAGTGTGCGTAGCCGACTGAGGAGTTCAGTAGGATCTCACTAAAATATGGGCCCTTCTACGGAGATAAAGTCGGGGATACCCTCACCATCCTAAGGATAGGCAAGTATGACCGCCTAGAGGTAGACGCGGAGGCTTGAGACACCATAGTCAGTTGGGAGGCGGCAGCTGCCCCATCCTACGTGGATGATGTCTTTAAACTGTTTGGGGTACTGTGGTTCGATTAGAAAAGGACCGAGAAATCAAACGCCACGGGAAGGTCAGAGTATGGAGGAAGCATGTGAATTAGGGTGTAACCTAAGAAAGGGGTGTCTACATTAGTTTAGCAGAGGGTGTGAAGGGGTCGAAACAAGGGGGAGGTATGAACAACCGAAAAAGGGGGAAGAATTCGTACGAGTGTGGGGCAGGGATAGCGACAAGAACCGACATACAATGGGTGAGGAGTGCAGAAAGACTAAAACTAGAAAGACGCGGAATCTCGGTGGGTGCAGCGGTCGAACTAAGGGAGCAGAAAGGAGGCGTTGCAAGATGGCCCGACGAATAACATTCTGGGAGGAAGGGCCTCGCGGGATCCTGCCACCAAGAGCATCAGGGGGCAGGGTCGAAATAAGCTTGTCGGCAAGAAATGTGGTAAGTAACCCGGTAATGGACTAGGTGGGGGTAGAGTTGGTGGAAAACACGGTGTATCTAGTAGTAGAGCTGGAATGACGTGCGAGAGGAGAGTTTGGGGGCATACATTTGGACCTCCCAGGGCGCATACATGCGACAGGATCCTTACACCTGTCGGAAGAAGGGTGACGGACCTTTGGGATTGCCTTAGCCTCTGGGGATGACCCTGTGCGAATGTTCGAAGGAGCATGGCAAATAACCTAGCGGGAGGGGTTTGAGTTCGCGGATCCAGAACGGGATGACATGACGGCTGAGGTAAAAGTCGTCGCGGCTGGGGTCTTTAGGCTGCCAAATGAGGTTGTATGAACAAGTCTACCACCCTTTTTACTAAGACAAATGAGAGGCGTACAGCGAGTGGAGCAGGCGGAAGCTGCCGTAACTAGGCTAAATTTTGACGAAGCATTAATGTATCGAGAATACTACCGGGTCTTCCTAGAGATGGGACCTTTTGACGACGAACAAGGGTACGAGGTATTATGCATACTACGGGCAGCAGTAAATACTAGGCCAGGGATTCCGCAAATAAGTGATGAGGCCATATGGAAAGTCATCAGGCGGAAGGTAGGCCGGGGCACAACCTACATAGATGACCTATACCAGCTGTACGAGCAGCCGGCGGAGGTTGCTGCTCCCGAGGATATGGAGGGATAGTTGGGACAAGAGAAGAAGAATGAGAACATAAAGTGTAAGGGGACAGTAGATCGGCGTTTGCTGAGGATCGGCTGTAATCTTTTTTATGTGGGCTATGCAGGAAATCATCGGAACAACGATGACAACGACGTGTGTTCGAACGATACGCCAGCCCCGGTACCCCGGAACTCCCTGGTATAACGACAGAGGGTGGGAAGTGTCCCTATCGTCAAGTTTCGACTTCCAGAGGTTCGATACGGAATGGCGGACCGTGACTTTGGGGAGGGACCACGCCTTTATGTTGGTAGAGTTTCGGTGGACGGGGATGAGATTCAACCGAGGGTCTGGGGATAACCTGTTTTCCAGTTTGGAAGTTACTGGGACCATGTGTCTGCCCGAGATCGGCTGACACTCGTTGGGGGTGGGGATAGCACAAGGTCACGAGCTGGCACCGGTCTTTCGGAGGGCCGCCAGGACGCTGACTCGCATAGGTCAATCGGTCAGGGGTAAAAGAAACGTGGATTTGCTCACAAGGGTGGAAATGGGGGGCTGGAGGGAATTCAGAGCACCAACGACTCCTCTAAGGTGCCGGGTCCCCAGATTCATGGTAGACCTCGTCTTCGGAAGCCCCGCGAGGGCGCAAGAACTGGAAGACTCGACACTAATCTGGGTAGACCACTTCCCCTATCAAACCATCGGGATGTTCTATGACGTTGCAGTGGAGCATGGGCCGTTCTGGGGAAACCGGTGTTGGGCCAAACGCCGGTAGCCTTTCGAGCCTTAGTCGACCCCACTACGGGTCCCAGTTGGCTCGGCCCGCCCACACTCATGCTCAGGGCACGGGCCGTTCGTCCCGAGGTCACCCCCACCTAGTGCTTTGAGATGGATGGGGGTGGGCCATCGCGCGAGAGAGCTTTGACATTGGGGATGTAGCTCAGCCTTCACTCCGGGTGGTAGTCTCGCTGGTATTTCCACAACGCTGATTTTTTTTGGTTCTTTGTTGTGTTCTCACGCAATTACTCATTCCAATACGCAGGCAGTCCAGGGGTTCTTTGAGCGTTTCTCTTCTCTTGTGCGTAGGCTAAGTGTCATCCTTAGGCCACGCACCATTTCCCTAAGCATTGTGGCTATATGGCGTCATCGGGGTGCGGCGGGGCCGTCCTCTCCCTTGCCTCTACGCATCCATCGGGTCTCACAATTCGCTTCCCACCTTATTGAAGTAGGCCCCTTAGTCTTTTCGGGGTCCTCATAGGCATGCACACACAACATCACATTTTCCTTGGTACGATTGCAGTCTCAATCACACTTCCAAGTCTCAAGCGCAAAAGTCATTTTCATGAGTTGGCGGTATGTCAAGGGTCTCATAGCCCCTTCGTCCCCTTTTCGTTTTTCTCTTGATGCCCAGTTCCTCTCGCATCTATCCCGCTCAAGGCATTTCTAGCCATTACTCACCTGCACAATCCCACACAAGCAAGAAGATTCATACAATGTCCCCCATTGGGGGTCAATACATAGCCCTTTCCACATGTCTATCCTTTCCATGCACTTTGGCTGTGCTTTGTTCCCTTTTTTTGTTGTTCAATCAGCCCATCCTCTTCTCATAGTCATGCAGTCGGAGAAATGGTTGAGTCAAACTGACCTCTCTGTTAACTTATGCTTTCTCCGGATCTCGTCCTTTTCCCACTTTTTTTCAACGCCCTCTTTTTCTTTGCCTTCTTGGTGGCACAAGGGACCGGCTACCCTTCCCTTGCCCTCTCTCTTTACCAAGTGAGGTATGGTCCCTCTTTACTGTTCGCACCCTAGCAATGTAATAAGTGAGGGGCGAGTGGTTAGTCATATGCCAAGTGTGGGGAAGGGAGAGCGGGGGCAGAGCGAAGGGGGAGAGAAGGGGAGAAAGCGTGGGGGAGAAAAAGGAGAGAGAGGGAGAGGAAGAAAGAGAAGAGGGGAAAGAAGATATAGAGAGAGAAAGAGAGAGAGAGAGAGAGGGCGAAGAGGGAGAGAGAGAGAGAAAGAGAGACAGAGAGAGGGCGAAGAGGGAGAGAGAGAGAGAAAGAGAGAGGAGGTATCTAGTCTTAATCAAGTCATCACCCCGTAGTAGCAATCAAACGTTGATCACTCATCCCATAGAAAAGATTGACTAGGTATATCTTGGAATATTATATACGAACATGATAATGAGAAGCTAGATCAATGGAAAACACATGCTTATAGAGAAGAAGGTTATTTAACCAAGATTCGGAACATCATATCAACATGAACTTGACAATGAAAGACTAGACTAGTGGAAAGCATATGCGCAAAGAGACGAGACCAATTAAGTAAAGATCCGGAACATGAACTTGACAATGAAAGACTAGACTAGTGGAAACTACACGCACAAAGAGAAAAGATTAACAAAGTAGAGATCCGGAACATGAACTTGACAATGAGAGACTAAACTAGTGGAAAGCACATGCCCAAGGAGAAGGGGCTAACTAAGCAAAGATCCGGAACACCACATCAACCATAAACTTTACAATGAGAGGCTAGACTAATGGAAGACACATGCACAAGGAGTAGAGATCAACTAAGTGAGGATCCAGGACATCACACCAAACACGAATTTGACAATGAGAGGCTAGACTAGTGGAAGCACATGCACAAAGAGAAGAGATCAACTAAGCAAAAATTCAGAATCTGAACTTGACAAAGAGAGGTTAGACTAGTGGAAACACATGCACAAAGAGAAGAGATCAACTAAGCAAAGATCCGACACATGAACTTGACAAAGGAAGAGGCTAGCCTAGTGGAAGTACATGCCCAAAGAGAAGAGATCAACTAAGAAAAGATCCGGAACATGAACTTGACAATGAGAGACTAGACTAGTGGAAAGTACATGCACAAAGAGAAGAGATCAACTAAGCAAAGATCCGGAACATGATCTTGACAATGAGAGACTAGACTAGTGGAAGTACATGCACAAAGAGAAGAAATCAACCAAGCAAAAATCCGGAACATGAACTAGACAATAAGAGACTAGACTAGTGGAAAGTACATCCACAAAGAAAAGAGATCAATTAAGCAAAGATCCGGAACAAGATCTTGACAATGAGAGACTATACTAGTGGAAGTACATGCACAAAGAGAAGAGATTAACTAAGCAATGATCCGGAACATCACATCCAACTTGAATTTGACAATGAGAGACCACTCTAGTGGAAGCACATGCACAAAGGAGAAGAGATTAACTAAGCAAAGATCCGGAACATCACATCCAACTTGAATTTGACAATGAGAGACTAGACTAGTGGAAGCACATGCACAAAGGAGAAGAGATTAACTAAGCAAAGATTCGGCACATGAACTTGACAAAGAGAGGCTAGACTAGTGGAAGTACATGCACAAAGAGAAGAGAGACCGATTAAGTAAAGATCCGGAACACCACACCAAACATAAATTTGACAATGAGAGGCTAGACTAATGGAAGGCGCATGCACATGAAGGGAAGACCAACCGAAAAATCACACAAAGTATGAACAAGACAAAGCGATGCTAGACTAATGAAAGGCACATGCACATAGAAGGAAGATCATCTGGAACATTACACCCAGTAGGAACACGACAATGAGTGGCTAGACTAATAAAAAGCACATGCACATGAAGGGAAAGATCATCCGGAACATCACACCAAGTTTGAACAAGACAAAGAGATGCTAGACTAATGAAAAACACATGCAAATAGAAGGAAGATCATCCATAATATTACACCAAGTAGGAACATGACAATGAGTGGCTAGACTAATGAATAGCACATGCACATGAAGGGAAAGATCCTCCGGATCATTACACCAAGTAGGAACTTGACAAGGAGTGGCTAGACTAATGAATAACACATGCACATGAAGGGAAAGATCATCCGGATCATTACACCAAGTAGGAACTTGACAAGGAGTGACTAGACTAATGAAAAGCACATGCACATAGAAGGAAGATCATCCGGAACATTACACCGAGTAGGAACATGACAATGAGTGGCTAGACTAATGAATAACACATGCACATGAAGGTAAAGATCATCCGGAACACCACACCGAGTATGAACAAGACAAAGAGATGCTAGACTAATGAAAGGCACATACACATAAAAGGAAGATCATCCGGATCATTACAAGCTATTACGTGAGTGGAAACAAGATTCTAAGTAGGCAAGATCACCAAGGTTAAACCAAGGTTCATCCATGAAAGTAGCGGTGCACTTCATACTATTGTATGAGTGACAATTGCAGGTTTGGAGAGCCCATGTAACCATGATTGTATCATGGATCATTCATGGGTGTAGCGCTATACTACCTACTAGTGTGAGCGTGAAAAACACAAGTTTGAAGCTCCCAAATCACCAAGATTGTATCATGGATCACTCATGGGTGAAGCGCTATACTACTTACTATTGTGAGTGTGAAAAACACAAGTTTGCAAAACTCAAATCACCAAGATTGCATCAAGAAGCATCCATGTGTGAAGTGTTACACTACCTACTAGTGTGAGTGTGAAAAAACACAAGTTTGGAGAACCCAAATCACCAAGATTGTACCAAGAAGCATCCATGTGTGAAGCGCTGTACTACCTACTAATGTGAGTATGAAAAACACAAGTTTGGAGAGCCCAAATCCCCAAGATTGCATCAAGAAGCATCCATGTGTGAAGCGCTACACTACCTACTAGTGTGAGTGTGAAAAACACAAGTTTGGAGAGCGCAAATCACCAAGATTGCACCAAGAAGCATCCATGAATGTAGCGCTGTACTACCTCCTAGTATGAGTGTGAATGAATTATCAAGACTCGGAAACTCGCAAGGGCAGGGGTGGAAGCCACACCACTGGATTATTTTAACGAGGAAGAGTTACGGAAAATTATAAGGATGAAGAGAGAAATTGAGACCTTCGGCCTGGAGGTTAGACATCCGGCTGAGGAACAGGGTGGACCAGGAAACGGGCAAGTTGAGGAACAGGACATCAATAGGCATTAGATGTTGATTGAGTGTTGGGCAAGAATCATGGTTTTATTTCTCAATTGCAAAACATTGGAGCAGAATGTGTATAGTATGAGTGAGCTTGCAAAGGATGAGTGATGGAAAGGCCAGCTAAAACTGTGTCGTGATAAAATTAGAAAATAGCATATTGAGGCTATTTTTGGATGAGCTACCTTCGAAAGTGGGTACACAAGACAAGGACATGGGGCATGGGATGAGACCAGTTGGGAAGGGTGTATTGTGAAATTTGGATGGAATGAGGATTGTGCTTTTTGAGGAAAGGAATTTTGAGTACGGATGGACGAGCAAAGCAAGGCATTGAATGTTGGTCAAGAGAGGTTAGGGAACCTACGGGTTAAGGGGCGTGAAAAACACTCCTTCCCTAGGAGCCTAATCCAACCGAGTCATGAATGAGTATGAGAATAGCCGAAACCTAAGTGATCAGGAAGAGTGAAAATGGAAGGGGCGCCTTTGTCTTTTGTTATGGATGAACGGCCGGGGGGGCTAGTGCTGCTTGGGGTCGCGAGCCCCAACTCGAGTGCTAGACGCTAAGTCGGATGTATGCATGGATAGCACGCAAAACAAAACTGAGATGAGATGGCCACCTTCTGACCTCCGAGACAGAAATGGGATCCGTAACCTTGAGTTCCACCCCCTCGGGCACTAACATTGAGAATGGAAAGGAATGACCCTAACCAGGCTGTTCGAATTGAGAATGGAAAGGAATGACCCTAACCAGGCTGTTCGACTTGAGAATGGAAAAGAATGACCCTAACCAGGCTGTTCGACTTGAGAATGGAAAAGAATGGCCCTTACCAAGCTGTTCGACTTGAGAATGGAAAAGAACGGCCCTAACCAGGCTGTTCGACTTGAGAATAGATAAGAACGACCCTAACCAGGTTGTTTGGGAATGGCCCCTGACAAGGGTCATTCCTTTTGAAATAGGCACCGGGGTCCCCTGCATATTGGATTGAGAAAGGTTGATTAAGAATGTGCTGGAATGAGCGATAAGATGGAAAGGGTCGGTGGGTCGGTCATTGAAATAGCCAATGGATGGATGGAAAAGATGGAAAAGGCCAGTGGGTCGGTCATTGAAATAGCCAATGGGATGGACGAAAGAGATGGAAAAGGCCGGTGGGTCGGCCGCTAAAATAGCCAAGGGGACGGAAAAAATATGTGAATAAGAAGGGCATGATAAAGAAGGCAGAGCCTTAAAGCCAGGAAGGGCACGGACCGTTGGGATGGTCACAGAGATTGGGTGTTGAGGAATGAGAAAATTGAGGATTGAATGGGCAGAGGGGTCAGGCTTGAGAAATTGCTATTGAGAGAATGACCGCTAGACTAGTCATGTGGGTGGCCTTGTTGATGAGAAGCTGTCGGACCAGCCATGAGAATCATCTTTGGAAATAACGTTGGATTGAATGATTGAGAATTGAATATTGCATTGCATAGTCAGGGGACCCTAGGCAACTTGATGTAAGGTCGTCGGGCCTACCATGAAAATAGCAAGAGATTGAGCTTTCCTTTTTTTCTAGTCTAGGGTCTCAACATAAGGGGGATAGCAATGCCTGCATCGCGACCCCTAGACCTCTACCCGTTAAGGGAAAAGTCTCAGCGCGACCTATTCCTCATAAGGAAAAAGGGTTGAAGGACCAAAGCACCTCTCTCTTTGATTGATGCTGGCCGTCCGGAACTAACCCCGACAACGAGCTCTAGTCGAGGAGTTCAAACTGCGCCTCATGTTGAAACCTAAACGTCAAGGGCGTGGTGCCAAATGGGCGAGAGAGCCATTATTTTTCCTAAGTCTATTTTTTTTCTCCCCAACCACACGCCATGCCGTTGAGGGGCGGCACGGCCGTTTGGAATGGGCCACGGCGGCTTGCGTTAAGTTGAGCAGCACTGTCCAGAGGGAGGAATCGAGCGTGGTACCGGGTGGAAGCCGCAACCACTACAGGGAGGGTGACACCGCCCTGCCGGATCATTACAACCGTTCCAGGACTAACCGCGAGGTCTTCGTAACTGCACTCGCAGACTAATAGAGAGCCCCAACTCTCTTGAAAGGAAGAGGCCGGATCCAAGAAAACACCGCTCGGGAGGAACGATTCACGAGAAAACACTTACGGCAAGATGGGGTCCTGGGAGGCTTGGACTGGACCTACCTTCCAGATGTGGGGTGGTACCTCAGTAATGACGCCCGTCTCATAAGCTGCAAAAGGTCGGACTGGAGTAGGGGATGAGGTGAGTTATTAGCAGGGGAAGGACTGATCACCCTTCCTTTTTGGGGCTGATGGACCGACATCCGTCTACTCAGTTGGTGGGCCAAGGTCTGCATACCTCCGAGTGAGAACTAGTCGTGCGATGGGGAAGGTGTGCCATCTACCGATAAAAAAACGTGAAAAGAGAAGGTTACCATGAACGTAAGAATGAATGAGTAATTGACTTTGTGCAGGCTTGAGAAAAGGTCTGGCAAGATGTCCGGAAGAAAAGAATGGATGAGTAATTGACTTTGTGCAGGCTTGGGAAAAGACCTGACAAGATGTCAAGAAGATAAGAATGGATGAGTAATCGACTTTGCGCAAGCTTAAGAACACGCCTGATAAGATGTCCAGAAGAAAAGAATGAATGAGTAATTGACTTTGCGCAGGCTTGAGAAAAGGCCTGACAAGATGTCCAGAAGAGAAACGGATGAGTAATTGACGTTGCATGAGCTTGAGAAAAGGGCTGACAAGGTGTCCCGCTGAGGAAAAGATGTGTGAATGACTCCACATAGGCTTGAGAAAAGACCTGGCGAGATGCCCAGGAGATGGGCTTGAAAGAAGACCTGGCAGAATGTTCAGAAAAGAAAGATATGCGAAATTGACTTTGCGTAGACCTAAGGAAAAGTCTGGCAAAACGCCCTGAAATGAGATACAGGTATAATGGACTTTGCATGAGTGTGAGAGAGGCCTGGCAAGAGGCTAGAAGAGAGATGAGAATAAGAGGAATTGAGTAACGCGCATTTTAAAGCCTGGATACGAGAAAGAACGAATGAGGGCGACACGCATAAGCTGGGCAAAATGATATGGGAAAGATACATGGGAACTGGCTAAGCATGAGACTGAGGAAAGAATGACGGGAGAACATGGATTGCACGGGCTCTAAGAAGTAATGAATGAGACGAAACGAAAATGATTTCTGCTCGAGAATGTTTTTCTCAAGGAAGTGGAAAGATAAAGTTGAGATTACGAAGCACTTAGGAGGAATTGTGTCTGGGCTAACTGATTCAAAGTGAGTATCACCACAGCAAAGGCGGCGGTTGTACTGGACGAACATCCCCCTTCCGGAGCAAATGCCTGACATTGAGTCGCATCCGAAAACTTGCCTACAATTTGTTATCAACAAAGCCAAGGCATAGAATGAGAAAACCAATTGTGTTATGACAACAAATTGTCTCCCTGGGAATAAAGTCAGCATACCAGTAGTTAAGTGCATGAAGCGAGGAGAGTCCCGTCTGCTTCATGTTACTGAAGTTGAAATAATTATGGGCTGCACTGCTGGGTATACAGAGTTGACTAAAGAGGAAGTTCGCATCTCGATTGAGGGAAAGATAAAGAAACAGAGTTATGACGAAAATGAGCAACCTGGTCTAAGTTGTAGAACATTTGACTCCCCCATACCCTCCTCCACCCCAAGGGACGGAAGCTAAGGAAAACCGTGAGAAAGGAATGGGAAAAGAACAAAACGGACCCTGGCAAACTAACCAGCCATAACATCTCATCTCCCTCTCTCATTTATCCCTCCAAAACTCACTGACAAGAGATTGGTGCGCGATGAGGACATCGCGAAAGAGTGGGGGGAATGTGTCGGGACTGGTGAGTCCGGAATAACTTCCCATCACTCGAGAGACCGAATATGGACGAATTGTGCACAACAGAGAAATCCGAAGTGAGACGAGATAAAGGATTAGACCGCAGGAGGGAATAATGCCCTGGGGCGGGAACAACAGGGGGAAAGAACTAAGCGGCGGCAAGCGAGCGAGCGCAAGAACAGGGGCACATAGAACATAGCAGGAGGCCGGAAGGGTCATAGGAATGCAATAAGAGTAAAGGCCAAATGGTCCTTTGAACTAGCAATTGCAGCGCGACAACAATAAGGGAATGAGGAAGTCGAGGGAGGGGCGGCCAGAAGCCGCGGGAAGCCAGAAAATGAAGGGCCAACGTGGGGGGCCACCTACGGGAGTCTCGGAGCGGAGGCCCACGACCAAAAAGATCGGCACGCACAAGGCGCAAGGAAAGACTAAGGAGAGGGGTCGCTACGGGGCGACTAGACGCCTTAGGGGCATGGGACACCTCGGGGAAAGGCACCTGGGGCCACATGAGACTTAGTAAAAATAATGGCATTCGGTGCGAAATGTGTCGGGGACCGCTGACGGGACTAAGTGTTGGGGACCGCGGACGGGACTGGGGACCACCGGAGGGACTAAGTTTCGGGGACCACCGGCGGGACAAGTGGCGGGGACATGTGAAAGTCCCAAGAAGAAACGGCAACACCACATGAGGGAAAAATAATAAATGCAAGGTGCAACGTCAAGATCGACATCTTGATGGCCAAGAATATTAACACCACTAATGCAAGTACTAGTGGTGACAAACGGGAAGGCCAAAAGGAAAAGGAAAAGTAAAGAAAACTGAAGTGGGAGGCATGGGAGCAATCCGAAAAATCTCGGATCAGCCTCCCTCAAGAAAATAAAGTCAAATAAGACCCCATGTGAAAAATAGCCCTCCGGGAGAAAATCGGAGTAGGAGGGACCATTGTAGGACAAATGTAGGAGTAAAAGGAGGCTCCCATGGGCATGGGAAGGCCATTATTGCAGTCCGAGAAATAATGGACTGCATTTTGGGCATAGAGAGGGCCAAAGCTAAAAGGAAGCGGCTAGAAAAGGGCCTTAACGGCCACTTGACACTTGGCATGCTAGAAAAAAAAGAGAAAATAAATAAAAATAAGGGAGAATAAGACAAAAAGAGTGAGAGGGAGTGAGTGAGTTGGCCGTCAGTACGGACTGCCATAGGTAGGGAATGACAGATCCCTACTGTCCAAGAAAGGAGGAGAAAAGAAAAGGAAAAAAAAGAGAAAAAAACCTTAACAGTAAAAAACGGTCACTTGGGGAGATCCATCCGTGACCAGATTCATTCTGGAATATGACGGTTACAAAAGACTTTGATTTTCTTTGATTTTTGCAGAGAAAATCTAGGCCTCTTGCAACCGGAATAAAACGGAATACATGCATAAGGAGAAACACATGTTTTAGGTGCATCCGAAGCCAAAATCAAGGCCGGATGCACTTGGGAATTGGCCGTTTCTTTTTCTTTTGAGTAAGGGCTAGTTGTGGGGTAATTGGGGCTAAGGAATTAACCCCCATTGTAGTCCGAGTTGCAATGGACTGCATGGGGGAGAAAAAACACATGTTCTAGGTGCATCCCGAGCCAATATTGAGCCGGATGCACTAGAAAATTTAACGTTTCATTTTCTTTTAACATGAGGCAAATTGTGGGGCTGTGGGTGTAGAAAACAGTCATGACTACAGTCCGAGAAATCACGGACTGCATGGGGATGCCAAAGCCAAGGGGAAATCGGCTACGGCAAGCCCTGAAGGCTAGAAAGGGGCAATTTCGGCAAAGGGCAAGTAAAGGCGGTAAACGGCAACCGTGAGATGAGATCTCACAGTGTAGAAAAATCGGCACACATGTAGAAATGATGGGACCACCAAGAGCAATGAGCCCAAATAAAATAAAAATGGGACGCCGTCCGGAATGTTGCCGGGGACCAAATGAGTCCAAATAATAAAAGTCGGAAAACGGGACACGCATCAGGCGGACCACCGGCGGGACAAGGAAATGGAGCTAGCATGAAGGGAAGTGGCGGGGACTTGGGATGCCCCAAGGGAACCATGAGCAAACACAAGGGATAATTGTACAAGCAAACGGTACCGTCGAGATCGAGGATCTAGACGGTGGAAAATATTACCACCACTGGGAGAGCCATGGGAGAAAGAAAAGTGAAATAAGGATGTTGGGAAGGCTGCCCAGCAGTCCGGGATATCTCGGACTAGCTAGGCATGAGAAAATAGAACCTTGAGAGGCTCAACATGAGAAAAAGGTTGCCCATAGAAAATCGGAGCAAAAGGGGCTCAAAATTGGGCAAACGGGAGCAAAATGGAGCCCCGTAGGAGCATCGGGGTGCCATTACTGGAATCCGAGATGTAGCGACCAAGTAACAGCCATGAACCTGGCCTTGAATGAGGCCCTAGGGCCTAGAAAGAAGGTGCATACCAGTTTGACACTTGTCACAACAGGAAAAAAAAAAAAAAAAAAAAAAATTGAGAGAAAAAGGAGGGAGAATGAGACAAAAAAGAGAAAAAAGTGGACGAGAGTGTGCCGGCCTATTGGGACCTGCACAGTAGGGACTGACAGGTCCCAACAGTGACCTCATCCCTCCTAGAATGAGGGAGGGCAATCCGAATTGAAAACTCAATAAAATCTGAATTAAAAAGCAAAAAATGAGAGAAAAAACAAAAAGGAACTGGTGGGATTACTTTTTGATCATGGATCTTAGATCAGATCTGATGGTGGAGAGGAACTAGCCGTTTTTTGTGGGCCAGGTCAAAACGGCTAGCTCTGAAATGAGGTGGAAGCCCAAAATGAAAAGAAATAAAAAAGGGAAAAGGCCAAAACTATGCATTTGGCCCAAAAAGAGAGTCAGATGCACCAAAAATTGAAAAAGTAGACTTGGGGCTCAAAATTGAAGCAAGGGCTACTAAGGGTTAGCTCGGATTATTGCTGGTCTTGGATCTCAGCCAGATCCAAGGCTGAAAATGTGCCGCCACATGGAAAAATGCTCCGGCCTACCCAAGGAAGGCCGAAACTTGAAAAAATCGAGAAAAAGGCCCACAAGGTATTTTTCTCTCAAGTATTGCTGCCCGTTGGCTGCCCGTTGGGCATTAGGACCCTAGGGGGCAGCATTTGAGCAATGAAAAAGAGGCCGGAGTAGGCCAAGAGGCAGTCCGAGTTGGTACCAACCACTCGAACTGCATGTACTTGGCCAAAATGAGGCCCAGATTCCTCCAGAAGGGCCTAGTAGGAGAATTGGGCCTTGGGGGTACCTCGGCTCACCCTAAGGCACTTGGAGAGGCTCATGGGCTGGCCGGACTGCTGGTTCCAGCCTACATAAGTTGAGGATGCAGTCCGCCACTTTCACATTTGCATAAGGAGTGCCCATGCTGCCCAAGTGAGATACAGAAGCACTTTTGCACTTGGAGTGAGGAGGGAGGAGCCCATGCTAATGGGAGAGCTTAGAGAAGACTAGGAGGTAGTGGAGAGGACTCTAGAGGATAGTGATGGTGGGAGAGACACTTGGGAGATGGTCCGCCATATCCCTCCTGGGTGTAGGAGAGAAGGAGAGGCTAGAGGAGCCTTATTAGCCCTCCTAGAGGGGAGGACTCCATAGCCATAGCTGGGGGAACTTGCCATATCCTGAGGGAGAGCAATAAAGGAGGAGATTAAGACTTGGAGAAGAAGGAAGCCATACCCAAGAGAGGATTGTGCAAGGAGAGGAAGCTTCATCAAGAGGACACCAACATCAAGGAATCAACAAGCTGAGAGGAAGTAATAGACTTCTTCACCTTCACCTTCTTCTTCTTCTTCTTCTTTCTCTTCTCCTTCTTCTTCTTCTTCTTCCTCTTCCTCTTCTTCTTCTTCTTCTTCTTCTTCCTCTTTTTCTCCTTCTTCCTCTCCTCCTTCTTCTCCCTCTTCTCCCTCCTCCCTCCCTCCTTCTTCCTTCTCTTCTCCCCCCTCTTCATCTCCTCCTTCCTCCTCTTCACTTTCATTCTCTTTGTCTTCTTTCTCTTCTTCTCCATTTCCATCTCCCTCATCTCTCTCCTCTTCTCCTCCATCTTCTCTTACTTCATCTTCTCTCTTCCATGGGCTAATCAAACTCTTCTCTTTCACTTATACACTAGGAGGTAGTACTCCGATTCTTTCATGGATGCTTCTTGATGCAATCTTGGTCATTTGAGCTCTCCAAACTTTTGATTTTCACACTCACACTAGTAGGTAGTGTAGCGCTACATTCATGGATGCCTATTGATGCAATCTTGGTGATTTGGGCTCTCCAAACTTGTGTTTTTCACAATTATACTAGTAGGTAATACAGCGCTACATTCATGGATGCTTCTTGAACACATTGGTCCATTGCTGAAACCAATGACTGGGTGTCGGCCAAAACTCGTCCTCCCATCTGAAAGCCCCGTCGCCCGGCAGGTGCATCGGAGGCCGCCCCTCTTCCCTAGGCCTCGAGATCTCATCCCTCTCATCCCCGTTGCTGATTTCTATGACCTCTCGCATATCCTCCTCCTCATCCTTCTCGCTTTCTGTCTGTATGGAGTTATACCCACCTGCAAGGTTCTTCAGATCGTAGGCAAAATAAATCTCTGTCCCTGGCCCATACCCCTCACAACTGTCATGGCCGCTTCGTCCTTCAAGCGCGCTTTCCCTTCTTTCCTCACCCTCCTCATGTTCGTCGCGCACGTCTTGTCCCACCTCGCTTTCCCCATGCCAAGTCTCACGTCGTTTGCCCATGTTGGCCCCTTCCTCTTTAGGGACTTGAACCTTATCTTCCATATCCGCATTGCCTCCTTCTTCCACTTCTGCCTTTTCCTTCCCTCTCTTACTGTCAGACGAGATTTCTATACCTTCTCCCTTGCGGAGGGGTGAGGGTTTTCTACACAAGCATTTTCTTCCTCCCCTGCCTACAACTGGCTCACCCATGAGTCCTATATACAACTTTCTCTTTGCCGCCCTCCTCCCTTGGTTTGGTCTTGCTTCCTCCCCTCCGGTAGGCCTATTGATTGCCCCGCTGTCATTTTCGTCACCGAACTCCATCTTCTCTTTTCTTTTAGACCCTGTATAACAAAACAACACCCGCAAAGCCCCTCATATACACATTCCCCCAGTCTCGTAGGTAGTCCCCCCCCCTTTTCCAGAATGCTCCCAACATCCTTCGCAGTATGCCCCTATTATACATGCGAATGCGCCGTTTGTGATGACCCCATTTTTTTCTCGTCAAAAACTATGGTACAATGCCCCAGACATCCCTTCCCGTCGTCATACAAGCCAGATATTGCAACCCCGCAAGTCACGCTGCCTTTCAACCTCAGTCAGTCCAAGCCAAAACGCCAGTCCCCCCCCCCAAAAAAATGACAGTCCTATGAACATGGTCAGAGACAAACCATAGTGTGGGCAAGGCTGTGGTCAGTCTTTAGCTTGTGGCTTCTCAGTTTCCTTATCTTCGGCCTCCTTAAGCCATTGTTCCACTGGGTCCCGACTTAGAAACCTGACCAATCGTTGCCCCGGGAAGGGCCCTTTCAATCCAGTTTCATCCAAATTTTCCAGTTCGAAGGTGTTAAGCCCCACCCGCTTGGTGACCCGGTAGGGGTCTTTGAACCTCTTTCCCAGTTGTCCCGACCAAGTACTTTCTAGTGCCGAGTTCCTTAGCAACACCATCTCTCCCACTTGAAGTGGCTCCTTTCTGACATTCTTAACCTGGTCCCTCCTTGTTTTGTCCTTCATTCTGCTGTCTAGTACCCGGTTGGCGATGTCTTCCAAGACCTCCTCATTCTTAAGGATTTGCTGACATCTTGTCTCGATTAACTCTTCAGTGGTCATTTACGGATCATCATCTAACCTATTCCAGGTATGCACCAAGGCTTCCACAGGAAAGTCGATCTCTCTTCCGTACCAAAGCTCTGTCGGGATACATCCTGTTGTCCTTTTAGGGGTCATATTCTCTGCAAAGACAACCTGCTTAAGATACCTAGGTCAGTTCTCCAGATGGTCCGTTGTGAGCTTTGCAATCGTGTTCTTTAAGGTTCGGTGCCCCCTTTTCCACAGGTGCATTGGCCTCAAGGTGATACGGCTCAATGAGTTTGATCGGTACGCAGAGTCTATTAAGCATCCCCAATACTTTTTTGTTCACAAACTCCGTCTCATTATCTGCGATAAACCTCCTGACGAACGGATGCCTCAAGTAGAAGTCTTCTATCCAGTCCGCCACACTCCTCCCTGTCGTTTTCTTGAGGGCGACCTCCTCCACGAACCCACTCAAGTTGTCTCGCGCATCCAGGATATACTTGTATCCATCTGTTGATACAGGCATGACCGCAAGGCCGAGGTGAACCAGATGCCCCGACCCTAGCACCCGCGTTGGTCTAAGCGGCTCGAAAACCCGCACCGAGCTTCGTTCTTGGCAAATAAGGCAAGTCTGGCAGTATATGGCGACCATGCCTGCCATGCCTGGCCAATAGTAGAGTGACGTTATCTTCGCAAGCGTTCCTTTGGACGACCGATGACCTCCAGCCAACCCATCGTGCATTGCCTGGATAACATCTACTTGCCTAGATCTTCCGCACACAACCCTTCTGGGCATAGCACCTTCCTCCCTTCAGAACAAATGCCCGCCCCTTAGGACGTACCTTTCGGCTTCTTCTCTCGCTTTAATGCTGACTTCCGTAGGTTGTTTGTTTCCTACCAGCAACAGCCCGATCTCCCGAAAGAGCCCTTCGTATGATTAAACATAGAAAAACTTCTCTCCTTCCTTGCCCCCATCCTTTCCTTCCTGCATCTGATTCACCACCCATTGCAACTCCTTCCTTTCCCAAGATTCTACTAAGCTCATTACTGCTTCCCGTCCTCCCTCGACCGCTATCGCTATTAGCTCCTCTTTCGGTCCTACTATCCTTCCCCATGAGTCATTTTCTTCTCTGCGTCCTAGAGTGGTGACTGGTCCTTCTCTAAGTTCTGCTACTACGGCAGGTGCCCCCTTCTCCAAAGTCTGGATCAATAGTTCTCCCGACGTGCATCCTTCGCTCATCCTTTCGTTATCCACCACAATAGTTTCTCCTTCGTATTCGAGGAACGCGTCTATGAGCTCCACATCTTTCACCCCTTCGGAAGTGATGCGGACCCGGCTCATCCCATCAGCCTTGTTCCTAATTCTCGCAATCCGTTCGATCTTATAATCGAACTGCCAGATAAATCTTACCCATCTCCCCACCGTCAGATCTATAGGCCTGTAATTCTTTAAGGCCCCTGCAACATTCGTCGGATCGATCCTGAGGATGAACCGCCTCCCAAATAGGTAGGCCTGAAATGTCTTAAGATAGTGCAAGATGGCTAGGACCTCCTTCTTGAACTGCGAGTACCGCCGCTCTGCGGAGTTCAGAGTTCTACTTTCAAACCTAATCGGCCTCTCTTTTCCTCCCTCATCTCTTTGAATCAACACGCCTCCTACGGCCAAAGGTCCTCCATTCGTCTCTAGGATGAAGGGTCGTCCTACTTCGTCATTAAAACAAGGTGCGGACAGGGCGACTGTCTCAGATGTCCTTGAGCTTTTGGACAGCTCCTTCTCGCTCCTCCGTCCAATCCATGGTTCCTTCTTCCCTGATCATAGCCCGGATAGGCTCAGCAATCTTGACAAAGTTCTTAATGAAGATCCTCCAAAAGCCGACTACACCTAGGAATGCCCTTATCTCCGTCGTCGTGCGCAATGGTGTCGGCCACTGTGATATCTTGTCGGTCTTTGCCGGATCTGGCTTCCTGCCGTAAGCACCGCAATGAAATCCTAGTATAGTTATCTTTGGTACTGCTAGGATACTCTTTGGTCCACTGGCCATAATGTTGTATACTAGGAACCGGCAGAGTAAATCCTTGATGTCCTGCAGGTGGTCCCATACAAAACTTCGGATCCCTGGCTGGACTTCCGTCCCGTCCTTCTTCTGTCCGCCTTTGATCGGATTGTCATCGATGTAAGACTCATATTTTTCTGCGAACATGTCCCCGGTCACGGCGAGCATCATGCGTTGCGCTTCAGCCACCGCGTTTGTGAATCCCATAGGGGTCACTTGCATCTGTAGCTGGTCTACGGGGGTGTGCATAGCGGTGTATGGCCTATCCCGAACATCCAACGGAGGTTGGTCGTACCCTGAGTTCAGATCTATCAGGGAGTAAATGCTCCGACCGGCGTGCGATTCTGCTAATAAGTCAGCCTGAGGTAGCGAGCCAGCATCCCGGATGGTTACCGCATTCAACTTCTGCAGGTCCTGAACCTTAGTGTCTTGTTAGGCTTCCGAAAGACGAACCACCGGTTTGAGTATGGCGACACCGTAGGCTCCGCAACGAAGGAGTCCATTTTTGCTCGGAGGAGGTATGTTACTTCTCTTGCTATCCCGAAATCATAGGACGACCCCTTGTCATTCCAGCACTCATGTTCTACCGTGTGGATTCTGACCGGAGGGATCAGCTTCGCATCCAGTCGTCCCTTCTGGTGATCACTAAAGGCAAATGCCAGGTGAAACTCTTGGCAGGTCCTCTTGATCAGGGGGGTTTATTCTTCCGTTAAGAACTTGCCTATCCCTATCTTCATTGTGTCAGCTACCTCATTTGGTATCCGATGTCCCTCCGTCGCCCTTCTTTCTCGGATCACTCGAAGGACCTCTTCCTCCTTCTCCATAGCCTCTTCCTTTGATGTCTCTAGCAGGATCGAGACCGGTTTTGCTTTCTTCCCTACCGGCTTGTACTTTCGAACATTTCCTTCCGGGATCTTTCTCCTGAAAAATTAACGGTCGGAATTGCCCTTGGCGCCTCTACGACTCGTGGTTAAATACTAACTAGTTTCCCATTCAGGCAATACCCCCTTTACACCTTTCTTTCGAACTTGGTCAAGGCTACTGAGTCTACCCATACCTTGTGGTATCTGAGGGCCTGGATGAGAGGTAACAGGTCGGGGATCTCGAGTGCGACTTCTGACACGTCTAGGCGTACTTCTTTCCGCTTGGGCAGGCTAGCACCAAGTTCGACCTCTGACTCCTTTTATGCTACCATAACGCCTAGGACTTTGTCTTCCTGCCTCCTCTTCCTCTGGGGCAGGCCCATCTTGATCCACTCCTTCTTGTTGAATGCTTCCTCAATCATGATTTCTGCCCTTTCTCTCATACCCTTCATCCGTGCGAAAGCCCCTTTTCGCGTGCTATCCTCGAACGACGGCGACCATGTTGCCAATTTTCCCTTCGGGAGGTCTCCTCCGGTTCCAAGGAGTCGAAGGAGCTCTCCCTGGCCGGTCACGGGGTCTTCTATGTCTATCCTGTATGAGCCATCATGCAAGTGCACGCCTATCATTTCCACGTTCGCGCACCACTGTCTCCCGAGGATTATGTCGTGGTCCATTTCCTCCATTACGGTCATCCGCTGAAACGACCAGATCGACTCCCTGACTCTTGCTTTTACAGCGCACTTCGTGACGTACCCAGCGAACAGGATTTCCCCGCCAGCTCCCCGGATGCTCCCTGTTACTTCCTTGTTTACCATACATCCCGTGATCGTTGTGAAATCTCTCCTTATGAGAGTGATTTCTGCTCCCCCGTCTACTAACGCATCGGTATGATGAGTCCCGATCTGGATTTTCAGTTTCCCTATGGGCAGTGCATGAAAGCTAAGCTTCGTATCGGGTGGTGATCTCATGACTTCGCTGCCCTCTCGGTCGGGCAAGCTCAAACGAATGTCTGCAAAAGCTTTTTCAAGATCCTCCAATTCCCCTTGACTCCTCTGAAGGTTAGCCACTTCTTGCGGAGCTTCCTCCTCCCTCTCCCCTTCTGGTAATTCGGGGTTGTCGCCTATTTCTACTCGCCTCCGAGTCAACAGTTGTCTGAGCCCTTTTAGCAACCTATGGCTAGCTTGCAGCATGGTCTGAAAAGACACCGACACCATGGTTCCTAGTAACTTGCTAATGGTGTCGTCGAGCTCAGACAAGGTTAAGATCGGGATCTCATACCGAAACTTCTTCTCAGTGGCGGTAACCTTGTCCGCAAGCTCCTCTTCCCTAGGCTTCCCATAGACTTTCTCTGGTTCCTCGGCCTAAGGCTCTGCCTGGGGTTCGGAGCTTCCGGCGACCTCCTCCATAATGGTGTCAAGGTTAATCCTTCTCCCGGCTGTTCCCAGTCGAGTGGTTGCGTTCACCCTATCACGTCCATCGCTTTCCAAAATAAAGTTGACCTGCGGCCAGCGGCCCCGCAGTTAATCCCAAATGATATCGACCATCGGCTCAGCTTCTACGGTCGTTATCTCTAATCCATTGAGCATGATAACGGCTCGTCGCATTCCCCCTGATGAGTCCCAATTCACCCGCTCTCCCTGTGGTCCGAATATCTCTCCCTTTAATGACCTGGTGCATCTTCTTTTTAAGATATCATGGTTGAGCTTTGGACAGGCGTGCACATAATGTCCCATCGCGGTGCAGTACTTGCATTGCTCGTTAGCAGGATCTCTCCGCCCGAATCCCCGGTTGGCTACACCTGGCGGAACCACAGCTTCCTGGGGAGGGCGGGTCGGGATGCTTGCGCCTGCATAACCAGTAGCGCGCCCTCCATCCTTTCAATTTTATTGTCGACCCCGTCCACCCGCTCATGTAGACTTTCAATCCCCTTCTTTACCTTGTCGCCTGTTCTACCGGTCAGATCTATGACCTCTCCTTCCTTAAGCAAGGCCAATGTCTCCGTCACTACCGTCTTTTCGGCGAGATCCGTTACCGTACTGAAATCAACATTCCTAGTGTTTACAAATTTGCTCGTTTGTTGGTAAGCCGACAGAATCTTGTCCTTGTCGAACTCGGAGAACTGCCTGAGGAAGTACTTACTCATTATTCGGTCTGTAACCCCGGGGATTCTTAGTGCTACCAAAGTAAACCCCCGTAGGAAGTCATTGTATGTCGCGAAGTTCTTCCTCTTGACTGCCGCTAAATCGGCCTCCGTTGCCATCTTCTCTACTGCCAGATACTTTCTCATCATCACATCCCGATTTTCTTTCCAAGACCGGCTCGCGACCACAATGGTCATTATGTCGCGCTCTAGGCTGAAAGACACATGTTGCCCCAGGTGGTCCATTTCTCTTCTTCGGTCCATTTCAACAACGCAGCCAGATTGTCGTAATCTATCAGGAATTCCGTGATGTTCGCCTCATCAAACGTCAACTTTTTCTTAGCATCCGCTAGGTAGCCTTGATTTTTGTTTAGTGCTCGCGCTAGGGACGACACTACCTTCTTAAGGCTGCCCTCGGAGTTGCTGGCCTCGCCTGCCATACTATTATTCGGACCTTCCGTGCCGGCCTTCTGTCCCTCCCTGGTTTTCATAGTTCCTTCTGGGTCAAACCATCCCAACACTCTTTCCCTAAGGCTCCAAAGTCCTTCGTATCCTCGTGTTACTGCTGGCGTGGTCTGCAGGCGGCTAGCCCTACTATCCATGGTTGGCGGAGTCGTAGCCTTTTTTGCTTCCATCCCCGGAGAGTTTTCTCTCTCTTTCCTTCTCTTGCTCGACGTTTCCCCACGTTCACTACATTTATCCCCTTGTCCAGTCCCACCTCGGCTGACTCTCTGTCCGTCCCAGGGTTCCTCCTGCAGAGGGCCTTCTTCGTTTCCAGTTATCACTTCCTCAATCAGTCTTGCCTCGTATTCCACGGTCTTTTTTTCTATCTCGGCTAGTTTGCGCCTCGCATCCGTGACCCTTACTTTCTTAGACATGGCTCCTTCCGAGTTTCAGGGGCTTATCCTATCCTTATTTCTGCCCTCCTAGGTCTCCTGAATCCCTTGCCTGCTTTCCCCGGCTTTCCCCGAACTTTCTCCTGTGGAGATTTTCTTCCGGTTCCCTTTGGTACCATCCGGATTTATCGATTCTCTGTCCTTCTGCCCCCCTTCGCTTTGTACGGCACTGCCTCCTAAGCCTGGTTCTCCTTCACTTTTACAGTTATCTGTCTCCTCCTCCGTTGTCATTTTGCCTCGTTCTGCATAAGCCAAAGAATTCCCAGGACACAAGCAATGCGAGGTATTTAGGTTCCCTAGGCTCCTGACTCTGTTGGCTTATCTTTATAGCCCCTTTTCCTATCCCCGTTTCCTGATTGCCCTTCCTTAAGGAGGAGCCACGACTGGCTCTGCCGCCCAGCCGAGCTATGAGCGTGACTTGGCTTCCTTTGTCACAAGCTCGTTTATAGTGCCCTTGTCCCGTCGGGCCGATGCGAGGGAGTCCGGGTTAGGCATTCTGCTAGGGAAAATCTTCCCGAGCAGTGTTTCCTATTTTTGACCTTCAGGGTTATAGTCAATCATTAAGAGTCTACCCCCTTCTTTGTTTTTCTAGTGGGTTTTAGCCATCCGGGTCCGGGACCCCTTTCTTATTCCCATCGGCGAACTTCCGTACGCAGCGAACTATACTCGATCTGCCCTATTGGCCTGCCTGCGGATGCTAGTCCCGCTCTCGCCCTCGCGGCTCTTCTGGTTCGGTCGGCTCCTCGAATAGTTCAGCCACCCCTGCTAAATAACTCTCTCCTATCTCAATTTCCCTCTTGATTATGCGTTCGCATCCCGCCCAGTCTCGCCGTGGCGCCCTAAACATCAGGATGTGGATGACTTCCAGTAACTCGTGGGCCCTGTTTCCCCAGAACGGCCCATGCTCCACAGCGACATCGTAGAACATCCCAATGGTAGGGGAGGGAAAGTGGCCTGCCCAGACTATCGCTGAGTCTGCCAGCTCCCGCGCCCTCGTGAGGCTTCCGAAGACGAGGTCTATCATAAAACGGGGCACCCGGCATCTCAGCGGTGTGGTCGGTGCCCTGAACTCCCTCCAACCTCTCATTTCCACCCGGGTAAGTAAGCCCACGTTCCTTCCACTCCTGACTGATTGTCCTACCCGGGTCAACGTCCGGGCGGCCCTTCGAAAGACCGGTGCCAGCTTATGACCTTGTGCTATTTCTACCCCCAAGGAGTGTCAGCCGATCTCAGGCAGATGCATGGTCCCGGTAACTTCCAGATCGGATTACAGATCGTCCCCGGGTCCTCGATTGAGTCTCATCCCTGTCCACCGACATTCTACCAACATGAAGGCGGCGTCCCGTCCCAAAGTCACGGCCCGCCATTCCATGTCGAACCCCCGATAGGTAGAACTCGACAGGAGAGATATGTCCCATCGTCCACCGTTATTCCAAGGCGGTCCGGGGTACCGGGGCTGGTGTTCCATTCGCTCACGTCTTGCTGTCATCGTTGCCTTGGTAATTCCCTGCATAGTCCACATAGAAAGGGTTACAGCCAATCCCCAGAAACCGCCCACCTACTACCTTCCTTGTCCTTCGTGATTTCATTCCTATTTTCTAGTCCCAACTATCCCTCCATACCCCTGGGAGTAGTAGCCCCTTCTGGCAGTTCGTACAGCCGGTAGAGATCATCTACGTAGGTCGCGCCCCGGCCTACCTCCTGTCGGATGACTCTCCACATGGCCTCATCACTTATTTGTGGGACTCCTGGCCTAGTATTTACTACTGCTCGTAGAATGCAAAGCACCTCTCGCTCCTGTTCCTCCCTGAAAGGCCCCATCTCTAGGAAGGCCCGATAGTATTCTCGGTACATTAATGCTTCGTCAAGATTTAGCCTAGTTACGACAGTCACCGCCTGCTCCACTCGCTCTATGCCTCCCATTCGTCTTAGCAGGAAGGGTGGTAGACTCATTCGTACGACCTCATTTGGCAGCTCGAAAACCCTCGCCGCGGCGACTTTTACCTTCGCCGTCACTTCATCTCGTTCCGGATCTGCAAACTCAAACCTCTCCCGCCAGGTTATTTGCCATGCCCCTTCGAACATTCGCACGGGGTCATCCCCGGAAGCCAAGGCAATCCCAAAGGTCCACCATCCCTCTTCCGACAGGTGTAAGAATCCTGTCGCATGTACACGCCCTGGGAGGTTCAAGTCCTCGCCCCCGAACTCCCCTCTTACACGCCATTCCAACTCCACTACTAGGTACACCGTATCTTCCACCAACTCTACCCTCACTCAGTCCATTACCGGATTGCTTACCGCATTTCTTGCCGGCTGGCTTATTTCGACCCTGCCTTCTGATATTATTCGTGGCAGGATCCCACGAGGTCTATCCTCCCAGAACGTCATTCGCCGGACCATCTTGCAATGTCTCCTTTCCTGCTTTCTTAGTCCGATTGCTGCACCCACCGAGATTCCATGCCTTCCGTGTTTTAGTCTTTCGGCCCTCCCTACTTATCGTACACTAGTTCTTGCCGCTATCCCCAACTCATACACGTACAATTCTACCCCCCCTCCCATTTTCCGGTTGCTGCCACTTCCTCCTTGTTTCGATCCTTATGCACCATTTCCGACCTAATGTACACACTCCCTTTCTTATGTTACACCTCAATTCACAAACACCCTCCATACTCAGGCCTTTTTCGCGGTGTTCGATCCTTTGGCCTCATTCTGTCGAACCACAGCACCTCAAATAGTTTAAAGACATCGTCTACGTAGGAGGGTGCGGTTGCCCCCTCCTGGCTAACTATGGCGTCCCAAGACTCCGCCTCTACCTCTAAGCGGTCATATCTGCCTATTCTTAGGACGATGATGACTTCCTCGACTTTATCTCCGTAGAAGGACCCATATTTCAATGAGAGCCTATAGAACTCCTCAGTCAGCCAAACAAACTCTATATGCACCTTTCTCATGGAGTCGACTACTTCTAAAATGTGCTCAAACCCCCCAAACCACTCAGCTATGAACTCCGGTACCCAAGCCGTTATCAGTAGACTTGGAGGCTTAAGCTCCTTCCATCCTCCCATCACAACTCTGCTACTAACTTCGTCTCATCCCTCGTTGGAGAACCTCTTGCCTTCCTTTCGGGTTCGGGCCTCTTCATCCCCTAGAAGCCACATCGGGTCCTGTCTCACTGCTAACATGGTGCAAAACAGGTGTCATCCATCCTCGGAAAGAACAATCGTTCCGACTGACTCTACCTTGCCTTCTGCTATATCATCCCAACCTTCCTCTTCCCTTATTGGGTTCCAAATCCGCTCTATCCATACATACGACAAGTCCCCGGCAACCTCAAACTCAATTCAGTCGCACGTGGTCCCCCTCCATCCGTTTCCTGTTGGTATAGGCATTTATATTCCTCCTCTGAGTCGCCGTTGTTCCCAACCTTTGAAGGTGTATTCCATCATCATTTCTTCTCTAGTCATTTTTCCCTTTTCCTGCACAATACCAGGTCACCCGTCCTTCCTAAGTTAAGTTACCCCACCCCTCTTAGAAGTCCCAGTCCTCTATCTCTTCATCTTTCTCTTCATCACTGAAGTCGTCCTCCTCGTCGTGTACCAATTCCCTTACCCCATCTAGAAACGTCTCCCCTATTGCCACATTCCTGTAGACTATTCCCCAATGCACAGCGCTAGGGACAAAGATATTGTCTATGCTAAGGCAGTTTAGTATCTCGGCCATCTCCTCCGCCCAGTTCCCCTCGAACGGCCCCATCTCTACTGATAACCGAAAAAAATATTGCCTAGCGCATTGGTATAGCCCGAGGTTCGTCATAGACTGGCATATCCGTACTAGCCTGCTCCGAATTCCGAAAACCACATCCACTAGGAAGGGGGGCAGCACACATCGCATGGTTCTTACGGGTCCCTCATGCTTCCTCTATCCCCAAGTTCCACCCGTGCGTCTACCCTTTCTATTTTCATTTTTCATCGTCGACATGCAGCCCACACAACCTCCGCTTCTGCTTTCCTAAATAACTCGTCCGGTGTATTTCCGAGTGCCAACTCTATGATCATAGCTTTCTCCCCATCGTGCGACAAGTAGACCCAACCCCAGGCTTCCACTGTCCCTCGGAATTCCAAATTCATTAAACTTGGGGACAACCTCGTCAAGCTGACATTATTAGTCCATACTGTTTCTATGCAAAGAAAAGCATCCTCTCCTTCCAGCATTACCGTTTGATACGCTGGTTCAAGGTCCGTCCACGTCCCATTTTCCGGGAGGACGACCGATACCCCATCCTTTACATCTACTAGCATTTCCGAACCGCTAGAATAGATCGGGGAAGGCAACCATCGCGCTATCTTGTTTTCGGCACCCGACCCCTGTTTTCATAAAAAGAGCATCAACCGATCCTTTTGGTCAGGTCAACCCTCGCCCTAGATGAGAATTATTTCAGACCCCTCATCAAGGTCTCCCTATTTTACCTCCCCATTCCTAAGTACCTCCTTCCAATAATTCCCTCGGTCGGTCATCCATTTGCCCATATTCTTTCTCTTGGTTCCATTCTAATTGACCTTTATCCTCCTTCCTTCCGATCATCTCTCACTCGTGTGGACTTAGATGGGGGAGGGAGATAGACTTAGAAATATATCTCGTCCAACAGTCCAAGCTCAATCAATTTCTACAGAGGGGGAACACATAAAAGAAAATCAGGCAACCTCACATACGGGTCGGTCATCTCCTCAACGGTCATCCCCAATATGGTTTTTCCGCTGGTACTATCGGCAGAGTTTTATCCCATACCTCAAGTGCAGCTCAACCGTCGTGAGCGCGGTACCCAGGTCCCGGCAAGGCATTCGCCCTTTCCTCCTTACCAAAAATACCCCATCCCGTCTTGTCGCTTCGCATATCCATACCGACACTGAGGGTTACCTTGAGTGCCTAAATACAGGGACAAAGTCAGCCGTCTGCGCATTCACTTCCATAGGTCCGAAGAAGAATCAGCCTTTCCCAAAACCATGCTACGAGAAGTTACTAATCGCCTCCGAGGCTCCGTCTTTGTCCGCATGCAGTGGTACTCCCTCCGCCAGCCAACAGGCTAAGCCCCTCCTGAGGAGATTTCACACCCCGTCCAGCAGATCATCGAGCCGGAGCCCGTCACCGCTCGAACGAGAATGCTACTAATCAACCGACGTGACAAACTCCCGTCCGACAGCTCAGTGGCCTGACCTCCACATACGAACACACGGCAACCTACAAAAAGAGAACAACGTTTCGCAACCCGCACTGGCCGGTGCAGACCAATCATTTCCTTCCGAAAGGCAGGACGCTCGAATCTCATCATGCAAACAGAAGTCCCAAGTGGGACACACATAGTACAAGTGTCATTCCCTTGGTACACCGAGCGCTTCCTACCCATAACTCACAGATTTTCTCTCATGACAATAGGTGTCACTCCCCGTACTTTCATACATAGTGGTTAGTTCCTTCTCGTGAGAATCTTCAAGGGTGAGCTAGTTTTCCTTGGAGTCTAGCAACTCCCTTCATTTCTCTTCTCTCTACTTGTCTGTCCTTTCATAGGGTAGGATTGTTCTTTCTTGATGACCCGTTGTGTTCGTATTGGTTCCTTCAATCATTAAAAAGGTGCGAAGTGCATGAGCCCGCTGGGCTCAAAAGAAGAAGGGGAAAAACACCCAGTCGGTCGGATCACTCCGCCATGGGATTTTTATCGGACCCCGGCCGAAGCCGAAGGCCCAACCGCCTGCCAGGTAACCGGAGTCCTTCTTTCATACGAAGAGGAAGGGTCGACCTGCGACTTGTCCAAGGCTTCCCCAGACTGGCGAACACCAGCACCGGACGAAGGAGAGCTAGAGTCATTCCTCAAAGGAAAGGTTGATCAAGTGCATAGCATGCATGTTATACCTCCAGGCCTGGCCATGCCATGCGCCCAGCCACTATCATTAATATTATTTATTTTTTGTATTTGACTTTTGTCAAATTTGGTAAGGAATTTGGATGTACTATTGAGGCAAATGTTGGTTAGTTTATTCCTCTGTATGACATATTTGTTTTTCAGAATTTTTGG
>BFEA01000046.1:4034971-4046933 GCA_003427395.1 Chara braunii
CACCCAAATCAGTGAAAACACAAAGTTTGAAGCAATCTATGAAGGGGAATCATCACCGAACTATCACTAGGTGAATCGCAACTTACCCATGCACCTAAATCAGTGAAAGCACCAAGTTTGAAGCAATCGATGAAGGGGTATTATCACCGAACTATCACTAGGTGAATCACAACTTACCCATGCACCCAAATCAGTGAAAGCACAAAGTTTGAAGCAATCTATGAAGGGGAATCATCACCAAACTATCATTAGGTGAATCGCAACTTACCCATGCATCCAAATCAGTGAAAACACTAAGTTTGAAGCAATCCATGAAGAGGAAACATCATCGAACTATCACTAGGTGAATCGCAACTTACCCATGCACCTAAATCAGTGAAAACACCAAGTTTGAAGCAATCCATGAAGAGGAAACATCACCGAACTATCACTAGGTGAATCGCAACTTACCCATGCACCTAAATTAGTGAAAATACAAAGTTTGAAGCAATCTATAAAGGGGAATTATCACCAAACTATCATTAGGTGAATCGGAACTTACCCATGCACCCAAATTAGTGAAAGCGTCAAGTTTAAAGCAATCTATGAAGGAGAATGATCTCCGAACTATCAGTAGGTGAATCGCAACTTACCCATGCACCCAAATCTACAAAACGACAAGGTTGACATCATCTACACTAGGGGAAACATCACCGAAGTATCCCAAGATGCAGTGTAACACCCCCAGGCACCCAAATCAACAAAATGACAAGGTTGACATCATCTACACTAGGGGAAACATCACCAAAGTATCCCAAGATGCATCGCAACACATACACCCTTCCAAATCAGCAAAAATCGATGTTCTGACAAGAGGAGGAGGAGGAGAGGGAGGAGAGGGAGAGAGAAGAGAAAAGGAAGAAGAAGAAGAAGAAGGAGAAGAAGAAAAAGAAGAATAGGAAGACAGAAGAAGGAGAGAAGAAGAAGAAGAAGAAGAAGAAGAAGAAGAAGAAGAACAAGAAGAAGAAGAAGGAGGAGGAGGTCCCCCTCCTGTTCCACTCACCTTCTCTGGTCTCTAGGCAGTGGAGTCTCAATGCTTGGTTCTAGCCTCCTGAATATGGCTTTTCCTTCCTCCCAAGCTCTTCCCCTCCTTCCTTCACACTTCTCCTCTAGTTATGGCAGGCTCCTACCTCTAAGGCTGTGGAGTCCTTCTCTCTAGAAGGGCGATGGGGACCCCTTTCAGCCTCTCCTCCTACCTCACAGCCTGAGGGCTATGGCGGACCACTCTCTTTGCTCCCTCCTAGCCTCTAGGTCACCTTTCTCAGCCTTACCACCATAGTCAGGCTTCCGGCTAGCTCCGACCCTCACTCCCTTGCTTCTCCTTCACTCGGACTCTCTTCTAGACTCATTTGGGCAGCATGGGCACCTCTCATGCTCAAATGAGAGTGGTGGCATGCACCTCCAGCTTATGTAGGCTGGAACAGGTGCACCGCCCAGCCTCTAGGCCTCTCCAAGTGCCTCTAGGTGGGCCGAGGTACCCCCAAGGCCAAATTTCCGGTTTTGGCCTATTTGGAGGTACCTGAGCCTTATTTTGGCCAGGTACATGCAGTCCGAGAGGCTGGTACCTTCTTGGACTACCCCTTGGCCCACCCCGGCCTCTTTTCATTTCAAAAAGTGCTGCCTTTTGGGCACCACTACCCCAAAATGCAGCCTTTACCAAAATTTGAGGGCCTAGAGGCACGTTTTTCGTTTTTCTGTACTCTAGGCCTCTTGTGAGTAGGCCATTATATTTTCCCAAGTGGCGGCACAAATCTCAGCCTTGGATTTGGCTGAGATCCATGGTTATCATCATCCGAGCTACTCCAAGCTCCCCTTGCCCCAAAGTTGAGCCTTTTACTTCAATTTTTTATTTTTTTGGTGTATCTGGCCCAATCCTTGGGCCAAATACACAGTTTTGTCTTGTTCCTCTCTTGGTTTTCCTTCCATTTTGTTGCCAACTCATTCCGGAGCTAACCGTTTTTGTGTCAGCCCACAAAAAACGGCTAGATCTCCTCCTCCACAAGATCTGATTCCAGATCTAAGGCCCAAAAATGAGCCGGCCAACTCACATCAGCATTTTCCCTTATTTTTCCTACTTAAATTCAGATATTGCAGAGATAATGCCCCAAGGACCTTATCTCTGCAATCCGGATTGCCCTCCTAGGGTCTAGGAGGGATGAGGCCATCATTGAGACCTGTCAGTCCCTACTGCTGCAGTCCCAACCTGGCGGCACTTTTCCCTCCACTCACTCTTCTTCCTTTGTCTCATTCTCCCCCTTTTTCTTTCCCTTTTCCTCCTTTCTCTTTTATTTACTGCTGGGACAAGTGTCCAACAGCTATTTCTTCTCTTTCTGGCTGTTGGACCTTTCCCAAGGCCTGATTTTGCAGCCGGCATGTGGCTGTTACACCTCGGACTGCAGTAGTGGCACCCCCAAGGTCAAAGGTGACTCCTTTTTGTTGCAGCCTACTGCCAGTTTGAGACCCTC
The DNA here is from genome assembly GCA_003427395.1 of Chara braunii. Classification (NCBI taxonomy): domain Eukaryota; kingdom Viridiplantae; phylum Streptophyta; class Charophyceae; order Charales; family Characeae; genus Chara; species Chara braunii. The sequence goes on from BFEA01000046.1 coordinate 4,037,476, forward strand.
TTACTCCGATTTTCTCCGGCCATCCCTTTTTTCACGTGGAGCCCTCGGAACTTCGTTTTTCTTGGCCTGGCTGGTCCGGGATACTCGGACTGCTGGCCGGACCCCTCATTACCACTATTCTCCCTTCTTTTCCCCTCGGCATCTCCCGCCGGCGCTTGCCGCGGCGGTACTTAGCATTATCAACTGGGCCCCCGGCCCGGACGGTCCCGTCCACCTGACGTCATGCTATTTTATTTTTGTTGTCGTTGCTTTTAATTCAGGACCCCCTTGGGTTGCCCCAGGTGCCCTCCGTTTTTCCCGCCTCGTGCCCGTCTTCTCCGTTCCGTCAGCAATCCCTGTCGGCGCCCGACTTCTCCTCCTTTTCTTATTTTTTACTAGCCCGTCCTCTTCGTCCGGCGTCATCCTGGGTGACGACCCGCTTTCACGCGTCCCCCCTCTTGGGCTGGTCGCCAACTACCCTGCTGATGGCATCCGTCCTTCGGCCCCTGTCCACGGCTCCTGACACTTTTTATTCCATCGATACCCAATCTGCTAGCGGTTCCGCCAGTGCCGCCATTTTATCTAGGCCCACACGGTCCCTGACACTTCGGCCCGCCTGCATTACGTCTTTCCCTTGGTCTCACGTGGTTCCCGACACTTTGCCCTGCCTGTATCACGTTTCTCCTTGATGCTCCTGACGTCCTTCCGCCTTGCAGTGATCTCCGCTTCCTACTCCTATTGCGTCCCGCATGTTATTCCGTTCCGGGGTGCCGGCTCCCACCTACCCTGCGTTCTCCTCGGCTCTCCTGTCGCCGCGTCGCGTCGGCGCCTTGCGCCCTGTCCCTTCCCTCTTCCTTCCTTCCCTTGTTGCGCACCTCCTGCGCTACTACCGACTTCCCTGCGACTCTTCTCCGTTCTTCGGGGAAAGAGTCGCCCCTGTTGTTCTCTCACAGGCCTTTGCCGCTTCCTGCTTAGACCGTCCTTTTCTAGTTTGGCAGTCCCGACGACCCTGGGCAGCCTCCAGCTTCCTACTGCCTGTGCCCATGCTTCCGCTCTTTTCCAGCATTCCTGCCTCCGATTTTCTCTGTCGTGCACAAATTGGTCATATACAGCCTCTTGAGTGACGGGAAATCATTCGGGACTCACCAGTCCCGACACCGTCGGTGGTCCCCGACGCTTAGCCCCGTCGGTGGTCCCCGATACTTAGTCCCACCGGTGGTCCCTGCCACTTAGTCCCGCCGGTGGTCCCCGACACTTAGTCTCGTCAGCGGTCCCTGGCACTTAGTCCCGTCGGCCGTCCTTGGTGCATTTCGCCCTGGATGCCATTATTTTTACTTAGTCCCATGTGGCCCCGGGTGCCTTTCCCCGAGGTGTCCCATGCCCCTTGGGCGTCTTGTCGCCCCATAGCGACCCCTCTCCTTTGTCTTTCCCCGTGCCTTATGCGCGCCGATCTCTTTGGTCGTGGGTCTCCGCTCCAAGGCTCCCATAGGTGGCCAATACGTTGGCCCCTCATTTTATGGCTTCCCGCGGCCTCTGGGCCGCCCATCCCTCTACTTCCTCATTCCTCTATCGCTGTAATGCTGCATTTGCTGGTTCAAGGGGCCCTTTGGCCTTAGTCTTATTGCATTCCGACGGCCCTCCCGACCTCCTGCTATGTTCTTCATGCCCCTGTTCTTGCGCTCGCTCGCTTGCCGCCTCTTAGTTCTTTCCCCCTGTGGTTCTCGCCCCAGGGCATTACTCCCTCCTGCGGCCTAATCCTTTATCTCGTCTCACTCTGGATTTCTCTGTTGTGCACAGTTCGTCCATATTCGGTCTCTCGAGTGATGGGAAGTTATTCGGGACTCACCAGTCCCGACACCGTTGCAACTCGGACTGCAATGGGGGTCAATTCCCTAGCCCTAATGCCCCACATCTAGCCCCTACTTGAAATAAAAAGAAACGTCCAACTCCCAAGTGCATCCGGACTTGATTTTGGCTCCGGATGCACCCAAAACATGTGTTTCTCCTCCCCTAGGTAATCCGTTTTATTTCGGTTGCATAGAGCCTTGGTTTTCTTTGATTTTCTCTGCAAAAATCAAAGAAAATCAAAGTCCTTTGTAACCGCCTTATTCCAGAATGAATCTGGTCACGAATGAATCTCCCAAGTAACCGTTTTTTGACCGTTAAGGCTCTTTTCTCTTTTCTTTTCTTTTCTCTTTTATTTTTATTTTTTTCCCTTCTTTCTTGCACAGTAGGGACCTGCCAGTCCCTACCTGTAGCAGTCCCTACTGACGGTTAACTCACTCACTCCCTCTCACTCTTTTTGTCTTATTCTCCCACATTTTCTTTTATTTTCTCTCTTTTTTCTAGCATATTAAGTGTCAAGTGGCCATTAAGGCCCTTTTCTAGCTTCTTCCTCTTAGTTTTGGCCCTTCTTATGCCCAAGGTGCAGTCCGTTGTACCTCGGACTGCAATGATTGCCTTATCATGCCCATGGGAGTCCCCTTTTATTCCTACCTTTCTCCCACAATGGCCCCTCCTACTCCGATTTTCTCCCAGAGACCTATTTCTCACATGGGGTCTCTTTTGACTCTATTTTCTTGAGGGAGGTTGATCCGAGATTTTTCGGATTGCTCCCACGCCTGCCACCTCAAGTTTCTTTACTTTTTTCTTTTCTTTTCGGCCTTTCGGTTTACTACCGCTAGTGCTTGCACTAGTGGTGCTAATATTCTTGACGGTGCACCTTGCCTTGATTATTTTTCCTCATGCGGTGCCGCCGTTTCTTCTTGGGACTTTCATATGTCCCCGCCATCCGTCCCGGCGGCGGTCCCCGACAACTTAGTCCCACCGGCGGTCCCCGACACTTAGTCCCACCGGCGGTCCCCGACACTTAGTCCCACCGGCGGTCCCCGACACTTAGTCCCACCGGCAGTTCCCGGTCATTTCGCCCCGAATGCTATTATTTTCCCTTACTCCCACGTGGCCCCGGGTGCCTTTCCCCGAGGTGTCCCACATTCCTTGGGCGTTTTGCCGCCCCACGGTGACCCTTCTCCCTTGTCTTTCTTGCGCCTTGCGCACGCCTGTTTCTTTGGCCGCGGGGCCTTCAACCCGAGGCTCCTGTAGGCGGCCCCTATGTTGGGTCCTCGTTCTCTAGCTTCCCACGGCCTCCGGGCCATCCATCTCTTGGCTCCCTTATTCCTTTGTCGCTGTCGTGCTGCGTTTGCTGGTTCAAGGGTCTTTTGCCTTACTCTTGTTGAGTTCCAAAAGCCCTCCCGGCCTCATGCTACTTCCTATATGCCCTTGTTCCTGCGCTTATTCTCGTGCCGTTGCTGGTTTTCTCCTCATGTGGTTCTTACCCCAGGACATGACTCCCTCATGTGGCCTTATCCTTTGTCTTTTCTCTCTCATGCCTCCTCACTCTAGTTTTCTCTGTCGTGCACGATTTGTCTATATTCAGTCTCTCGAGTGATGGGATGTTATTCGGGACCCACCAGTCCCGACAACGTGTTTTTCCAGCGCTATTCCGTCTCGGATGTCCTGCCATGGCACATGTTTTGTTGCGATTTTAATTCCGAGTCCAGTTTCGAGGCGCTTAGGGGGTTTCAAAGAATTGATCTCCGCCCCCAAGCGTATCAATCGTATCTCTTTTGCAGGTGACAAAAGAGATCGAGGGAGATTTGTGATGTAGCAATAGTGCATTTTGTCATTATATCGTGCAAGTAAAAGGGAGATACCTTCGTACAGGGTTCGAGGGAGTTCCAAAGAATCGACCATCCTCGAAATCTGTACGAGGGGCTTACCCAAAATCATGGTTTGCGTTCTTTGTGGATTCTGATCAGTAAGGCTCAGTGATTTCGTGTTTGCTCGTTGCACAGGATAATGGATACGCTGTTGCGCCATTTCCAAAATTATTGGATCGTCTTCGTCACTGTTGTCCGCGTCCTTTGACGATTGCCCGTCATCTGCGGAGCTATCCCAGGTGATCACGCGAAGAGTTCCCGCCATCATGGGAGAAACTCGCGGGGTCATGTTAGTGGTGGTACGAAGGGTCAATCTCATCGGTACAACATAGGGTTTTCCTCCTGTATTTCAGAGAACAATCGATCGTCTCTCGAAGTCCAGATTGGCTGGCAAGGCCACAAGAGCGGGAAGGCCAAAAAGGACGTCGTAAGTGTTTACATCTAAAACTACGACGTCTCTCATAGCATGCACTTTCCTTAATCGGAAGGCAACATTAGTCATCCGTTCCACTGTTTTAATTTTCTCTTCGTCTGCTGAAACAAGCTGATCTTTTCCGCAATCATGATCAGATCGTCCTTTCTTCCGGCCCTTTCAACTACCCGTAATGAGATAGTCAAAACAACGACTCCAGAATCGATGATGGCATTGTACAAGATTCTCCATATCTCGATATCACATTCTACGGATTTCCATGGGATCGGTTTAATTCGTAGGAAGTGGTCGTCCTTCTGGATTAATCCTAACCGTATTGGGTCTGAAGTACCGACAACTTTTTCGTCTTGTATTGGACTTTTTGCTTTCGTGTTCGTTGTCCGGGCAAGGGCGAATCGTTTTCGATTCGTGTTGCAATGTTGCAACATCCGTTCGTTGGCCTGTTCCGATATCGAAAGTAAATAACCAATCGGGAGAGGAATCCGATGATCTAAGGCTCGAACGATGTTCAAAACATCGATCTCCCCAGTGACGAAGGTAGGTTCTCCCGACTCTATTTCTCCGGGAGAGGGTTGCCATTCCGCCACTTCCCTTTGTTCCGGCGCGGGTCTAATCGTTCCAATCATCCCAAACCCCGGATATCCGAGCGTTACGTACTGATCCAGTGAGATTAGCTCAACAGCTTCCTCCATTGTAGCTAATGCACATCCTCCTCCTTCCATTTCCTCCATTAATGCTCCCACACATTCAGGTCCGTTGGCGATCGGGGCTGCTGCTACCGGCGCGGCCCCGACTCACGGCTGCGAGGGTCGATGGGGGCAATCTCGGGCTATGTGCCCTGGTTGATGACATGTGTAACAGACGTTCAGATTACCAGGGATTACGACGGGATTGGGTGCCGGAGCCAGCCCATGCTGAATCAGGGTGGCACGCACCGCTATTGGTCGCATCGACCTCATCATTGTCTCTATTCGAGCATTATGTTCCTGCTGTTCCTTTTTGCTTTCTTGGATCAGATTGACCAGTGTTTTGGTTAGCTCCAATAAGGCGGAAGACTCATTTGGTCGTGCGGGGGTTTCGATCGGTGGCGGGGGTGCTGTCATCACAGGCACGGGCACGCTCGTCATCACACTCGGGGTGGGTCGTTTGGGGGTAATCTGTTCTAGATAGGTGACCGGGCCAGAGACAAACCCCATATTTTCAAATTTATTCTGAAGTGCGGCGAACTCAGCTTTAGCTCTCACTAGTTCGGACGTGTGCCAAGGATTTTTGGGGAAAGTGAGGGTGGAGTCCCAGGTTGGAACTGAGATCTCCTGTGGCAAGGGTCCAGGGGCATAGATGCAATAGGGCTAAGGGGCGGGTTACTTCGGTCTGATGGCAGTTGATGTCGTGCGGCATAAGGCAGATGGCATGCGTGGTGCATCAAGGGCCGTCTGTTTTGGTGACGGCGGTTCGGGAGAGGCCCGTTCGTGAGGGTTGCGATTCCTATGAGTTGGACCTTCGGGTGTAGACGCGTGGTGTCTGTCGCCGCGCGTTATGGTTAGGCTCCGTAGTTCCAGGGGTTCGGCGGTGGCCGCGTCGTATGCAGTTTCTGCACGGCGTGTGGGGCCAATACGGGGCGATGGAATTCCACGGTACCACCGTGAGTTGGTGATACAGAAGGAGGAGACGGAAGAGAGGGGAATTGGTAGCGATAAGGACGAAGCCCGGGGTTGTGAAGTATTGGGTGTTATACGTAGTTAGGTAATCGGGGCACCTTGGATCACTGGTTACGGCACAGTGGAACTCCCTGGGGCACAACCGGTTTTTGGTTAGGCAGGGAAATTCTGGGTATCTCCGCCTACGATATTCCTCTTCTTCCCAGGGCTCGAAGTACTCTGAGTCTCATGTGTTCGTTATCTTGTCATTGCGGCATAGTGGAAAATCTCTCCCCTATCCTGATACCGGGGGTACCAGGCCCGTTAGTGAACGCGAATCGCCGCGCGTGGACACGTGTAGGCCACGCAATTCAGATTGCGCTTACACGTATCCACGCGAGGTGTTCGCTTGCACCCGGGCCTATTGGCTACCAAAGTGAGAGTTTAATCCCTCATGCAAAATCGTCACGGGTCCTGGATATTACCCAATCACCTAATCACTCAGCAATCATTTCCGAGCATGCAAGGTGTCATCACACATCAGACATCGCAACAACATCAGAACTCATACCAGAACAACAGCGGATCAAAGTGACAAGGGATGATGATGACCAGGCAAAAACGACAAACATATCATTCCATCCAAACTGGTTCATCCCATACACGCAAAAGAGGGAGGACCGAGACAGAATGAGACATCTTACAAGGCCCAGTATTGAAACAAATATGCCGAAGGGAAATGAGAGCGAATCGCTCGAGCCGAAATCAAAACTTACATACAAAATTAAAGGAAAGGACAAAGAAAATTGCAAATCCACGCCCATCAACCTCAACTCTCTCTTCTTCTCTCTCTCCCTCCGATGCAGATAGTCCGTCGTCACGCACCAACCCACGAAATCGTCACCCCGCTTAGTCCTCTTGCACCCGTCAGGTTCGCCCACGCGCTACAATCTGTCGTAGCCCCTCGCATCAATCCCGCACATTCGGCACCAGCTTGTCGGGTTGTCCGACTCCCACTTCAACTTACCACTTACTTCGCTCGTGAGCCGACCCTCACTGATCGCACTACCCCGAGCTTCCAACAACTGGTTAAGAGAGCTATCTAATCGCGCAACCGTAATTTATAGCATGCATGCAAGCGTGAAAAACACGGAATTGCAAAGACTTAGAAAGGAGATTAGGAGAGGGAGCGCCTACGTCTTGCATGGGCAGACCGCGGCATGGGGGACGTAGCCACTCTCCACGCATCGATCCGATCATGCAGCCCGCAGGCTAGACAACCACAGCAAAAAGAAAAGGAGAGAGCGAGAAAGACGAAGCTCAAGAAGAAAGATACAGTTACAATGGCGCCCGTCCAAAATTACGGTTACTTGCAAGATTAAGGGCGCCGACTAATCAGAGCTCCGTTGCAGCCGCAAAAAAGAAGTGCGCAAGCAGAAGGCATTGCGAGGCAAAAAGAAATCTTAAATTCCAAAATTCCAAAATTTCTATTTAATGCAAAAATGCAAAAAGCACAAATTCCGAGAAGAATGTCCTAAGTTCTGAGAGCCGTCAAGGCTCGACAAGATTCAAAAAAAAAAAAAAAAAAAGAAGCAAAACTTCCCGCGTGACCTCCGCGCCTAAATTCCGACAACAAAACAAGAACGAAGCGAAGTCAACCGATATTACTCGCGCGCACGCCGGCGCGCCACTTAACCGATCATCCCAGGACTTGCCCAGCCCTGAACCCAGCCATCCGAAAAGAAGCGACGCAAAAAGACGAAGAAGCGAGGACACCGATGGAATTTCCTTTCAATCCCGATCTCCCGTAATTGGCCCAACCTTCCCATCTTAGGACCCCTCATTGTTATCACGCAGAAAATCGCGCGGAACAGAAATTGGTTCGTCACAAGGTGTTCCAGGCCTGGAAAAGCTGCAGGCCCACCGTGAGCACGGAAAAACTGCAGGCCCAACCTATGGGATGATGCTACGAATAAGTGCAAGTCTGGCTCTCAACTCAGCCTGGTGCTCGGCCAACTCCCGCAGCAGGAAGCACGCAGAATGCAGCTGATCAATGCTATTCCACAAGCATGGAAGCAATTGTTGGGCCCAGAAGGGTGTGACCCCCCAGGCACATTGTACATAAGGCAGACGGAGGAGCCCGACCGGTTCTGCAGATTGGAAAGTTGGACGGAGGACCAATCAGGCAAGTGCTGGCTGGAGACTTACAGTCAGGCACTCCCGAACCTTCCCACTCTGGTAAGGGTGGGGATGCGATTACAGTATGGCGTGACTGGGTTGGAAGAGATCAGGGTTAGACTACTCTGTCCAGCGGAGGGATGGATGTCGATGATTCCGGTTTTGGTGGGGAATCGGATCCCTCCCTCTTAACAAGCTGAGGATCGACGCCCGTGCATGGGGCTGGCAGGTTGATGGAAAACTGGTGACAGGACTCGAGAACCTGAGCGCGGCCTTGATTACCAAGAGGAAGAGTGAAGGCGCCCTCATTCGCGAACGAGTGGCTGATCGCTGGTCAAGAGAATTGCCAAATCTGGCTCCTCCGTCAGAAGAGGAATTGACCAAACTGTGGTCTCAATTGCAAGTTATCCCATCACAGAAGCTTGCATCCTTACTGTGGCTGCAGTCTCACCTTGCAGTTCCTACTTCTCAGTGGTTGTTAAACAGGGGAATGGAAGTTAGGGCGGTATGTGATAGATGCCAAGAGGGGGTGGAGACAGTGCTGCATTTGTGGTGGGAGTGCCCTCCATCAAGGGGAGGTGGTGGGAGTATCACTGGAGGAGGTTTGCGGGCACGTCGGACCTTCTGGGGCAGAGGTGGGTTTTGTTAGGTGCTCTCCCACACAACTATAGTTATGATGAGGGCTGGGGATATATTGCCCAGGTGGGGAGGGCGATCATGCTGTGGATCATTTGGTTGGACAGGAACAGTACTAGATTTCAGGGGGCCAGCATTCCGGAGAAGCAAGCAGAGGCAGTCTTCAGGACCTTGTTGGCAGCGGCCATCAGAGCAGACTGGGCCCGAAAAGGGGCACAGTCAGGCCAACTGTCGGGCATCAGGTGGTTCTCCCGTACATGGGGCCTGGGCCTGGCTCACGTATCAACGGAAGGCAGACTGGTACTGGGAAATTGGGTAGAGGCGGCCGGGGGAACAGTGGGAGTAGTGGTTAGAGTAGGGTCCCAAAGATTGGGCTGTTATCCCTCTGGTCTGTGGGGCTCTTTCGAACCAGGACAGTCGGTTCCAGTGGGTGGTCGAAGTGGGCCACAGGGGCAGGGTGGGTAGGAGAGTGTCAGGTCCAATTACAGAGGAAACGAGGTTCCTCTCGACCGAGTTAAGGTCGAGGTCCAGAGCGGGTTAGGTCTGAGTAGTTAGAACGGGTTAGGTCTGAGTAGTTAGAACGGGAAGGGCTAGGGTAGGTTAAGTAGTAATGGTTAGGCTAGCAAGGCTCGAGGTTAAGCTGGGTAAGTAGTATGGACGTTGCGAGTAGGGAACTGAATGCCGATGGTTTGACTAGTGTTTACTAAGGAAGAGAGTTTTTGATTGACCTTTTAAGCTAAACCGGCTGAAGCTGCCGGGATAACTCCGGGTTGAACTGTGAGGTCCCCGAAGTTCTGTTTTCGAATACAATGGCTGGAATTTTCAACAACAACAAAAAAAAAAAAACCAAAAAAAAAAAAAAAAAAAAAAAAAAAA
>BFEA01000046.1:4057971-4072567 GCA_003427395.1 Chara braunii
GGGATGAGAGGGCATTTGTTTATCGTTGATGACGAGATGGACAGGGGATGGAAAGGGGAGAATAGCAAGAGAACGGGAACGTGAGGGAGGAAGGGATGGCAAGATGGACAAAGCAGAGAGTGAGAGAAGGGAAGGAGGGGGGGGGGGGGCAATGTGACTGTCGTTAATGACTGGATGCACCCCCTGGAGTGAGAGAGAGGGAGATGGAAAGGGGAGAATCACAAGAGAACGTGAAAGCGAGGGAGGAAGAGATGGCGAGCGGGTCAGGTAAGAGAGGGATCCCACTGGGTGTGTACACTTCGGGCTTCTTATAGCGTTGACTGGCGCTGACCGGCCTCCCTCTTGACTTCGTGGGTGGCCCAGATTTTGTGATGTTGAAGGGCTGGATCCCGAATGTGACGTTGTGAGGAGATCCGGTGAGGATATTGTCTATTAGACTGCTAAAGCCTGGGGCAACAGAGTCTATCACCCACTGCGCCCGCTTCAGGGGTCCTCAGCAGCCCAACAGGGAGTGGGGTTTTGTTAGCCTGGAGATTTGCATGTCACTTCTCCGTTTGAGGGTGCTGAAACAAGTTCTTGAATGATCACACAAAACAACCAAAAAAATCCAGTAAAGTCCGAACGATCCCTGTGATTCTCAAATCTGAGATTCGAGATTAGATACAACTCAGAGTATTCCTTGCCAACTGGTGGATTTGTAGATGATAGATCCGAGATTGGGCTTGGTCAAGTTACCACAAAAACAGAAGAGTATTTCACGAAGTTCAAGCCACATTACAGACTTAGCGATAGGATATGAATCACAAGCTCTCCTAAGCAGTTCTCAACCGCAGCCGACCAGATACTGTACATAAGTGGAACCCGTGAATAATCTCATCTCTCTTTTCTTGTCAAAACTTCACGCGTTTCCATGCACCCGTGAATAATCTCCTCTCTCTTTTCTTGTCAAAACTTCACGCGTTTCCATGCAATCTACTGCCAGGTTGGTTTTGAGGCGACAACTTGTTGAATACTACCGGTAGCTTCAGTATATTGTAGCTCGAGTCAACGCAACAGAGTTTCGGTTCAAGCGTAGCAAGCAGTTCGATACAGTCTGAGCGCCTTCAACGAAACAGCAGCAGGGAATGCAAGCTCACCTCTGATGGGTGTGCACAACTCTGAGTCCCTCAATCCCACGATTAGCTCGTGAACAAACCTATTGTAATTGTGATTAACCTCTACTCTCTTCACATGCCGAGACGGACTAAGTTGCAGGCACAAGAATGAAATTCAGGATCAAATAAGTTACGTCTGGATGCCCTTCACTCTCCTTCCATTGCACAGGTTCAGCGCAGAGTTTGCCTAGTTTCCCATGTAATGTAGATCGACTATTGACACCTGGAGTTGCGCCCTGCTTCACGTTAAGAGAGAAAGTCGCATACATACCAACAGAGAGACATACCGTTGCACTGATGAGTGGAACCAGAGGTAAATACTATCTCCTCTTAGAAAAGACATTAGAGGTTGTCAAACGTTGATAGCATGTCCCTTTCTTCTCTTTTCAACTGAACTAACCCTCTTCTTGGTCTTTGCGATCAAATTGTCTTGGTCCGTTGCACTATTGCCCACTGTCGTGCACTTTCGTATAATGGCACCTAATCGAATTGTTTGGAGAGTATCCACCAGCCTTACGACTTAGGCAATCAGCCAGTTCAAAGGACTACCGTGTTGACTCCACAGGGTCAGGTCACTATTCTGTCCATTGAGAGAGGTGAGTAAACAACTAATACCACCTCTTCGCCCGACTCCTACGTGCCCTCTCGCCTCCTCTCTTTTCCCTTAGAAACTTGGTCTTGCTTTCACTTGCACGTCCTTGGTCTTTCCATTACACCCTCACCTGTCCTCAGCGCTCAGTTCGCCCCCTTTTCGACTTACCGACTTAAAACAGAACATGTCCGGACGAGAATGGAGCTAAGTGAGCTCTCTTTTGTTCCAGCGGCGATCCTCTCGCTACTCTCTCCCCTCTCGCTTGCGTCGATTCTTTCGGCCTTCCTGTCTGCACTCCTCTCTTGTGCTCTTCTTTGCACAGTGGCTTTTTCACTTGCTCCGTCTTCGCCTGTGATCTTGACTGGTTCCCCCTGAGCGCTCGTACTCCCTGGTGCACTCCTTCCTCGTTCGCTAAAAATCGAGTGAACCTGTCCGTGTTAAGGCTCAGGTGCGTAACCGAAACAGTTCCGCCCCGTTCATCCTCTCTTCACCTTTCTTTCTCTTCTCTTTCACTTCAGTCCTCACTCTCTGCTCTATCTTTCTTTCCTCTCCCTTTCCTTTCACCTCCGCTCAAAAGTCACACCTACGTTCACGTGCCAGATTCTCGCTGCTCACGCTCACTTGCTAACTTTCTCCTATTCCGCCTGTGACTAATCGACGACGCGCTTGTAGCCAGGGTGTGACCGGTTCCCCAACAACACAACCACAGTTGGCTCCCTTTCTCGCATGCACGCAACCTCTTTTTTCTCTCTTTCGTGTCTGATTGAAATGATCCAAGTACTCGTCAAGTTCAACTTGCATGCATCAACGAACATCCACATGAGAGTTCACACGTGAGAACCCAACTCGAGATACAATCCACACTCGAAGATGACGTCACCAATATTACTATCAATATACAAGAATGTTTGTCACCAGCGGCTCTGCCGCACACACACACACATAGCAAATCTCAACTGGGTAGCGGCTATGGCTTCCCCCCTTCTCTCTCTCTCTCTCCACCTCCAACTTGACTTGCTCGACCTCACTCTCTCTCTCCCCCTCGTCCCTCTCGCTCTCCAACCCTGGATCGTTACCCTGGATACACCCACTCAGGTATCTTACACCTTGGCGGCTATGGCCGCTGTCCTCCTGCTCTACGTCTAACCTAGCTATGGACTATCTCTCAGGCGCCCACTTCTTCTTCAGGCACACAGTGCCCAAGTTGCCGTAACGCACAAGCAGCAGCAGTGCTTCTGCATCTCGCAACTGAACAAGTGACGAGTCGCTGCACTGTAGCAGCTAAATATATGATCTGTCTTCGCTTGGCTTGGCTTGGCTTGCTTCAGACCAGTATCGGTTGGCCACGGCCTGTCTGCTGCAAACATTTTGTCGCTCCAGTACCTTCTGGACTTTCCTGGGAGATGCTGCAATTGGACTTGGGACTGTTGAACTGGACTGGATGCTTCCGAACTTTTCTTGTCGGGTACTGGTCAGGACACTTCTGGACTTTTCTTGTTGGTACCGGACCCTACCTACCTACGACGTTTTGGACCCCCTAGACCCTACGACCTAACCTACCGGACTGCTGTAGGACTGGGCTTGTCGGGACCCTCAGACGGGGACTGGGTGTCTGCCACGTGAATCCTTTCACTCCCGCTGGCCTAAATTCGAGGTCCTCCGAGAAAGATCCCTACTTTAGCGATCATACACATTCAATCCCCGTCTAGCCCGCTCATAGTAAGAGACAATGTGAGGGGCTGTTTGAATTAGTTCTTCCCTGTGGAACCACCGGTCTTTGCTGGGTTCCTGATAAGCGAATCTGACCTTGTACTGTCTTTGAGGTCTCCCACGATGACCAGTTTGGAATGTGTCTTCAGCAACTATGCGATCAACGTCTTATCTTCCATCCAATATCGGGCGGAAGCGTGGAATACCGGGTACAGATGGGGTGGAATCTCAATTTTGTAGGAAGTACCGCTTGCCTCTCCTTTAACGTCTAGGACTTGCCATGGTCCTCGGTATGCAGGTAACAATTTCTGTGAGATTCCCTCTTCTGGAACGAATTCCTTGGATTTGACCCAGACAAGATCACCTACCGCGAACTGTGCTTGTTAGCTTGCACTATCATGTGATGCTGGACCTTAAGGATATTCTTCTTGACCTGTTCTAAATCTTTCTCATATTGAACAGCAAATTCCCTTGTTCCGGGTGACAGTCTTTGGATCTGATCTGGATTCAGACAATCGATTCGACGCCTAGGTTGCCAGCCCCTGTGCAGTTCGTTCGGCGTGCGTGCAGTCAACAAGTGTACAAAATTGTTATACGCAGCCCGAACTTCGGGAAGATGACTCATCCCAGTCGATCTGATCGGGCCTAATATACATGTGAAGCACTTGCTGAAGTAGTTTGTTCGTTTGCTCAGTCTGACCGTTAGTTTCTGGATGTCTGCCGGAAGACATTGTCAATTTCGATCCATAGACGTTCATCAACTGCTGCCAGTGGTCGCCCGTAAACCTATTGTCTCTATCACTAACAATCGACAATGGGTGTCCGTAATCCTTAACCCAGTGATTGAAAAACTCTGTAATCACGAACTCGGTCTTTGCCTCGGCTGGCAGCGGATTAAAAACGACGAATTTACCGAATCTGCCTACAACCACCATCACTTGACTCTTCCCGTTTCTGCTTTTGACTTTCGTGTCCATGAAGTCAATTGACAGGGACTCGCCGGGACCGGATGAAATAGGTATCGGCCTCAATAGGCCTAGTGGAGACTATGTGGAACTTTTGTTTCGCTGACACGCTTGACAGCCGTAGATGTAGGCAATGAAGTCGTGTTTCATGCCGACCCAGGAATAGGACCGTAGGAGGTTCGTGCAGGTCTTCCTCCATCCGAAGTGGCCCTCGGTGTCGTGGCACTCCCCCAAGATGAGACTCTTAATGATCTCGCTATTCGGAATGCACAGTCTGTCAAACTTGTCAGACTTCTCAAATAGGAGTCCGTCAGTTACTCTATAGTCGGGAACTTTATGGGGTGCTGTCTGCACTCTGTTAACGAGTTTGCTGTAAACGGGATCGTCAGTGTACGCAGCCCTAATCTGTTGCTGCAGTCCGGTGCTGGCATCGAAGTAAGTCACAATAGCACCGAAAAAGTCTACGCGTTTACTGCGCGCATCTGCGATGACATTATATTTTCCCTTAACTGGCTTTACCTCGAAGTCAAACTGGCCGATCTCCCCAGCCCATCTAGTCAACTTAGGAGTCATTCGGGCCTGGGTCTTCAACTAGTGTAGTCTCGTTGTCAGAATAAACTTTGAAATGCCTACCTAGCAGATAGTGTCGTCAATGGTTCAACGCTCCTATCAATGCGAATAACTCACGTTCGTATGTTGACGCAACGACCTTCTCGCTAGGTAATCTACATGACATGAACTCTATTGGCCTATACCCCTTTCCATCTTTTTGCTGGAGTACAACAGTGACAATGAATGTCAAGGATGGATCTGCAACTTTGAGGACCGCCTTCTTCAACTTCTTGAAGTCCGAGGTACAGTCTTTGTCCCAATTCCAGACTCTCCTTCCTTAGCAACTTACGCAATGGTGCAGCCGTCATTGTGAAATTTCGCACAAACTTCCGGTAGTAATTCGCTAATCCCAAGAATAACCGCAGTTCAGTCAACGTGTGCGGTGTGGGCCAATTTCTGATTGCTGCTATCTTTGCGTCTTTCGGTCTGATCCCGTCTCCGTCCAATACATGGCCTAGGTACAAAACTTGACGGTTAGCCCATTCGCATTTCTTCGGGTTCTCCTTGAACCTTGCAGCGCGCAACTTCTCTAAAACTAAGCGCAAATGCTGCTGATGCTTCTCTAGAGTCTTACTGAAAATCAAAATATCATCTAAATACACTACTACAAACTTATCTAACCACTTGTGGAAAAGATCATTCATGCATCTCTGGAAAGTGGCAGGGGCATTCGTCAGACCAAACGACATGACCACAAACTCGTAGTGGCCATAGCGAGTCCTAAAGGCCGTCTTGTGTTGGTCCTCGAGCTGTACCTCTATCTGATGGTAGCCCGACTTCAAGTCAATCTTCGAGAAGTACTTGCAGCCCTGCACTCTATCCAGCAAATCATCTATCCGTGGCCAAGGTTCGACATTCTTGACTATAATCTCATTCAAGCCCCGGTAATCTATACACATGTGATGACCTGATCAAACATGGACTGAAACACACAGCTGATTTCCGAGTTTTGCCCATAGATTGAATGCCTTGCTGAGTTTCTCGTCTGCTACTAAGTCTGTGAGTGCACGCTTGCTGGGCTGCATGTCCGTCTGAGTGTTGGTTGGCTTGAGTGTGTGTGTGGCCGTGTCTGACTGAGTGCTGGTTGGCTTGAGTGTGTGTGTGGCCCGCAAGGGCACTTGCTCGTTCCTTGGGCCCTCAGGGCCGGTACTTACCTGTGGTTGTGACATTGAGGGATTGCAGCAGGAAAAACACTCAAGTAGCGGGTAGGTCGGTACCGCACCCTGAAGGGGTAGATGTGCGGGTATTAGAGGTCGGGCAGAAGAAGACAAAAGTGGCATTTTTAGAGGCCTGGTAGTTGTAGGTTACGTCTAGGTGGATACCAGTCCAACCAGTCTGGGTCTAGGGCCTGTACGGGCAATATCAGAGTCTGCAATGATGTTTCCCTCCGAAAGGGAGGAGGTACCGATTGCTTGGAAGGCCGAGCGGCCTGGAAGTCACCGCCCGAAGAGGCAAGCAGGCCGCTATATCTCCCAGTCGAGCGAAGAGCCCGACCTCTTTTTCGGTGTGCAAGTTTGGCGACACACTGGTGGAGCGCGCGCTGGAGCAGCGCTATGCTGGAGCAGCGCTGCTGGGGAGGAAGGAGAAGGACACGAGGGAGGAAGAAGGAAGGAAGGGGGAGGAGCGCCGGGGGTACTTACCTGGCTATGGGGGCAGCCATCTTCATCACTTTGGTGGGCGCTGCAGCAGGGAGTCCCCAACTGGGGAGAGCCACACCAAGAAGCTTCGAGGCAGGGTCGGGCATGGCGGCCTTGAGCTAAAGCAGCCATAGCTGCTTTGGGTTGTCCTTTGGGCATCTGGGCAAGGCCTAGCAGTCTGCCATAGCCTCGGCCTATGAGAGTGAAGAGTGGGAGAGGCGACGATGGATATGGTGGACCTCAAGTGATCATAGAGCAGGCAACCAAGGATCCGGAACTTAGTCCCATCATTGAGCGGCTGCGGGATGATCCTAGTACTCGGCCTGATTTTCACGAATATGGAGGACTGATTTTTCGTCGCTACGGGAATCACGACCGCTTGTGTGTGCTCAACCACGAGCCTCTATGCACGCATTTTTTGGATTTGGCTCATGGCCGGAGTGGACACTTCCGCATGGCAAAGACGTACGCACATCGGCTGCGACAGTTTGATTGGCCTGGCATGAAAGGGACTGCTGAAAAGTTTGTGGTTGAGTGTCAAGTCTGTTAACGAATCAAACCATGCAGACAAAAGCCCATGGGGCTACTCACACCCCTTCCCATTCCCGATGGTCCCGGGGAGTCCGTCTCCATCGACTTCACCGACATCAGAAAGGCGAGTAAGAACGGGTCATGGTGATTGTTGACCGATTCTCTAAGTTTTTCAATCTGATCCCTTTGCCGCCACACGCCCCAACAAAATTAGTGATTCGTGAGTTCCAACAGAAGTACATTCTGCAGCTCGGGACCCCGAAGACTCTCGTAAGCGATCGAGACCCGCGCTTCATTAGTACTGAATGGAAGGACTTCACGTCCCATCTGGGGATCACGTTGTGTATGACATCTGGCCGACACCCTGAAGCCAACGGTTTGGCTGAAGAAATCAACCAGACTGTGTTCCAGCTTCTCCGCGCTTTGATTATCCCGGATCAGGAAACATGGGATGAAGAGCTGTATTCCGTTAGGGGTTTGGACAACAACTCCATCCATTCTGCCACCGACATGACAATAGGATGCATCTCGGGTGGTAGATCCGTAATCTGCTTTCCTACGTATTCCCTGAGCAGCCAACTGGCTTAACACCCGACAGGCCTGGCTTCAGGGCCAAGTATGATCGCTTGTTCAAGGTTGCCATTGCAGCTATGACCAAGCGACAACACGCCATGATCCATCGGCGAACAAGAGGCGTCGACCGTCAGACATTCAGGTAGGAAGCTATGTCTGGGTTAAGATGTCTGAATTCTTAGAAGAAGAAGGGGTCTCTCGCAAACTTCTCCCACTCTATTACGGACCGTGGGAAGTTTTGGATGTGATTGGTGAAGACCACTTTGGCCCTTCGTAAATAGTTGATGTGCCAGCCCATCTGTGCACATACCCCGTGTTCCATGCATCGAAACTGTACCTCCACCGTGATGCTAAGACGTTCGACTATCGCGAAGACATGATCCCTCGTGTGATCAAAGGCGGGCATGAGATAGACAGAATCAAACAGCACGTAGGGAAGGGACGCAACAGAAATTACCAGGTTCACTTCATGTATCACCCATTAGACGATCTGTACTGGATTTCCAAACAGGAATTGCTGCGCAGTGCACCTCGCGTTGTCAAAGCCTACGAGCGACAAATCGCCAGTAACGCTGTACCTAAGATCTCTGCAAGGCTCACTGCAACAGAGTACTCTAGGAACCTCTTTGCCTTGCTTGCTTACTATGCGTTTGTCGAGGACTCAGAATGAGTTACTCGCTTGAAGGGACCTCGCTCTCGAGGGGGGAGTAGTGGGATGACCCTGCCAAACATGGACTGAAACACACAGCTGATTTATGAGTTTTGCCCATAGACCGAATGCCGTGCCGAGTTTCCCGCCTGCTACTAAGTCTGTGAGTGCACGTTTGCTGGGCTGCATGTCTGTCTGAGTGCTGGTTGGCTTGAGTGTGTGTGTGGCCCGCAAGGGCACTTGCTCGTTCATTGGGCCCTCAGGGCCGGTACTTACCTGTGGCCGTGACATTGAGGGATTGCAGTAGGAAAAACACTCAAGTAGGGGGTAGGCCGGTACCGCACCCTGAAGGGGTAGATATGCGGGTAATGGAGGCCGAGCAGAAGAAGACAAAAGTGGCATTTTTAGAGGCCCAATAGTTGTAGGTTAGGTCTAGGTGGATACCAGTCCAACCAGTCTGGGTCTAGGGCCTGTACGGGCAATATCAAAGTCTGCAATGATGTTTCCCTCTGAAAGGGAGGAGGTACCGGTTGCTTGGAAGGTCGAGCGGCCTGGAAGTCATCGCCCGAAGAGGCAAGCAGGCCGCTATATCTCCCAGCCGGGTGAAGAGCCCGACCTCTTTTTTGGTGTGCAAGTTTAGCGACACATTGGTGGAGCGCTGGCTGGAGCAGTGCTATGCTGGAGTAGCGCTGCTGGGGAGGAAGGAGAAGGACACGAGGGAGGAAGAAGGAAGGAAGGGGGAGGAGCAGCAGGGGTACTTACCTGGCTATGGTGGCAGCCATCTTCATCACCTTGGTGGGCGCTGCAGCAGGGAGTCCCCAGCTGGGGAGAGCCACACCAAGAAGCTTCGAGGCAGGGTCGGGCATGGCGGCTTGAGCTAGAGCAGCCATAGCTGCTTTGGGTTGTCCTTTGGGCATCTGGGCAAGGCCTAGTAGTCCGCCATAGCCTCGGCCTATGAGAGTGAAGAGTGGGAGAGGCGGCCATGGCTATGGTGGACCTCAAGTGATACCTGAAGTAGAAGAGGAACTCGGACGTTGATTCTGGATCAGCCATTCAACATTGTATTATTATTTCTTGTATGAATAAGAGAAGGGGGAGATAAGGAGGAGGAGATTGTTGGGCGAAGAAGAAGAGCCTTGTCATTTGTCTATGCTGGTGTACATCATCTTCTTCTTCTTTCTTACTTCTTCTTCTTCTTCTAATCCTCTCTCTCCTCTCAAGTTCATTCATTTCTTTCCGCAATTGGACGGCATTGTACTTTCTGATGGATGTGTATCTCGAAATTGGCCAGGATCATAACACACATATGTAACTCGCCTTGTTTCTTAGGCACGAATAAGACCGGTGCGCCGTACGGTGAGGAGTTGGGCTTTATCCAACCCTTTTCTGTCATGTCATTAAGCTGCTTGCGCAACTTGTCAAGTTCTTTGGGATACATTCGGTAAATCGGTCCCTTGGGAATCCTGGTACCCGACTTAATCTCTATCCAGTGCTTAATCTCTCTCTCTCGGCCACTCCCGTTGGGCTCTCTCCCACATCAACGAACTCTTCCAACAACTTCTTCATTGCTGGCAGCGTCGGGATTTCCTCTTTTTTTTCCTTACTCACCGGTCTAACGTATGCTACAAAAACTTGGTCAACCAAATCGGCCTTGTCCACGTGACTGGCGGATGCGGGGTTACTCATTTAGCAAAGGGACAGGCTGGTCTCTACACCAGACTCGTGAAACAACCGCAATTTCTTTTTGCCTCCCTGAGGGTTGGGCAACCATCACTCATGCTTACCCATCTTCACATTTGCTTGTGTGGGTTCTCCCCAATCCGTCCCTAAAATCAGGTCAAAGGGTAGGTTATCCTCCACTAAGAGTGCCAGGGAGTGCATAACTCTCTCTACCTTAATTCTCCCCCTCTAACCGAAAGTATGCCTTAACCCCCTCGACGCAGTCTTCAACTCTCATTTCGCAATTATCCGCTGAGCCTACTCACTATTGGCTCATCCAACTTCTGAACCTTCATGCCTTAGGTGCATCTTCTTCAATCCCCTTTGACTGATGTAATTGTGCGTGGACCCACTATCGACTAATGCGCCTTCTCGTTCTCTACTGGTTCACATTAGCCTAGGCTAATGTGAACCGGTGGAATTGCCGCCACCATGGAATTGGATAAGTTGCCCTTTACTCTTCTTCTTCATTTCGGCCTAAGCTTGGCTTCGAGTGTTCGGCTCATCACCTATGCCTGTGAGGGAACCACCCAGAGGGACCCTAGCACAAGCAGTCTCCGGACAACGAACTGGTGAGGGCCTACATCAGTTTATGCCATTGGGGCCTTCAGACAGTAAGATGCCTGGTCAGAGCGCGCTTCCACCTGTTTGTCTATGTTTGAAGGCGCAGTAGGAGCGACTGCATCTCCTACTGGCTGCACCCTTTTGGGTGGCGGTCGTTAGGGCAAAAGCAAACAATGTGGTTTGGATCACCACATTTTAGACATTGATTTGCCTTTAGCCTTTTTTCTCACAACGACTTCTTAATGTCCCTCTCTTTCCATGGCTCCCCGTCTGCAATTCCTGGGTGTTTTGGCCATGGTTTGCACCCTCTACCTCTTCCTCTTGAGGAGGAAGTCCTCCACCTCTACCCCTTCCTCCTCTTCCTCGGCCTCCTCTTTGTCACCCTCCCCTACGGCCTGCAACAGTCGTATAGTCCCTCCCTGGGCTACTTGGTTGCTTTTGGGTTCCTCTAGTCCGTAATCGATGTTTTCGTAGGGCAATGCCTCGACTCCCCCTCCCTCAAATGTGACTAGAAGACTCTCTTTCCCTTGTATGGTGCTTGCGATGGTCTTGTTATTCCATCTTCCCCCTTTCTGCAGGTCTTTCCAGTAATGATAATAGTTGGCCTCCATCAGGAAGCCGGCCTGATCTACGACAATCTTGCTTAACTTCTCGTACGTCATGCTGTCTTCTTTTTTTGGTGGTACAAGGTAGTTCCGAGGGGATCAGACAAAACTCTCGCAAAGTTATTCAAAATCTGACCGGGAGTTAGACCGTGTTCGGGGCATTGCAGTAATTCGTCCATTGTGGCTTTTAAACCACTAGTACCTACCGGTTGTTAAGGCCCGTGGATCAGGCTACCGGTAGCCTGGTCATTCCTGAGCCTCGGACTTTATTGCCGAGCCTCGGACAACCGGTAGGACACAACGAAAAAAAAACAAAGAAAAACATACAACATTCGGCAAAAAAAAAAAAAAGAAAAAAAAAGGAGATCAGACCTGTCCAACAAGAATAAATCTTCCTCGATAAAGAGGAAGATTCATTCTCGTGAGAGAGAGAGAGAGAGAGAGAGAGAGAGAGAGAGAGAGAGGGCGTCAACCAGTGTCTGATGTTGAGTTTGGTGCACCAAACTCAGCGTCAGACACTGGCTGACGCCCTCTCTCTCTCTCTCTGTGTGTGTGTGTGTGTGTGCGCACGTTGAAATGAGAATGAATTTTCGCGGTAACGCGGAAGATTCATTCTCATTTCAACGTCTCTCTCTCTCCACATCAAAACGAGAATGAATCTTCTGCGATAATGCGGAAGATTCATTCTCGTTTCGATGTGGAGGGAGAGAGAGAGAGAGAGAGAGAGAGAGAGAGAGAGAGAGAGGACGTCAGCCAGTGTATGACGCCCTCTCTCTCTCTATGTCGCTCTCTCCACATCGAAACGAGAATGAATCTTCCGCGTTATCGCGGAAGATTCATCCTCGTTTCAATGTGGAGAGAGAGAGAGAGAGAGACGTTCTCTCTCTCTCTCTCTCTCTCTCTCTCTCTCTCTCTCTCTCTCTCTCTCTCNCTCTCTCTCTCTCTCTCTCTCTCTCTCTCTCTCTCTCTCTCTCTCTCTCTCTCTCTCTCTCTCTGTGTGTGTGTGTGTGTGTGTGTGTGTGTATGGTTCCAAGTTCAACGGGGCCAAGTCCCACTTGGCTGAATTCTTCATTTCTGGTCTTTGATCTTCAGAATCAACGGTCAGAAATCAAGAATTCGGGTAAGTGGGACTTGGCCCCGGATGTCCCGAAGTAGTTCTCCCATTCTTTCCACTCTTTTCCTAGGGAATTGCTTTAGGCTGGTTTTTTTTTTTTTTTTTTTTTTTTTTTTGGGTACCATGTTTTGGGGACTACTGGTCGTACGCCGGTGGGTACCCTGCGAGACGCTGCGCGTTAACGACAGCGTCGAATTCTTCAAGCAGGGAGAGGTACTGGTTGTTTAATGCCAACACACTCTTCCACTTTCGATCGGCTATGTTGAGGGTCAAGTGCTCAGCCCATCTAGTTAATTCTTATCCTCAAATCGCTTTTTCAAGGCCAGGAAGAAATCCTCGATATGGGTCTATTGGGAGTAATCAACCATCGACGTGCAACCTGCCTCCTTCACCAGGGAGAGAGTAAAATTTGCCGCATCTCCCCCGATATCGAGTGCATCGGTCCCGCAAGGGTACCCTCCCAGCCGTGTCACGCAGGATTTGTGGCAAGACTTTTATCTTTTTATCGTGGTGCAATGGAGCTTCCGTCGCCGCTCCGGCCGAGTGCGCTAGCCATACCTCTCACGAACCCCTACGACAGGATAGGGCCACACGAGGTACAACTTACCTCCACCTGCGGGAGCTGTCACCATCACTTAGGTGGGCGTATCCCCATCGAGCTACTGAACCACGTGCGAAAGCTAATCTGTTGCAATCGCAAAGGTGGCCCAGCCGAGGGCGTTTCTCGTATGCTGTAGCGTAGGGGGTATGCGCGGTCCCACACCTCTATCGGACCCGTACGCGAACCGACGCATTGGGGGGCTGAAGTCCCAAGCACGACTCAACACCGGTCGACTACGGCGCATCCTTCTTACCACGCGCGACACCTCTCTAAAACAAAAAGTCAGTTCACTCACACAAAACAAAACACTCCTAGTCCCTTTAGTGTCCAACCCACAACCTTTTAACACAAAAATCAGTTCGGCGTCACGCGCTAGACTTAAGATAAAACTACGAGGACGCAGGGCTTTCTCATATCGACTAACCATGCATGCATACACAAGCAGTCGCAATGATGGCGTACTATGTAGTACCCATGATCTCGTGGCCTTCAATGGTCTCGAGAGTCACATTCGACACTCTAATTGTCGGCTGACACGCGCCTTGAGGGGTTAATCTCTCGACGCGAGACAACCGCCAAGGTGGTTGAGAACCACACCCTCTTCTGCACCCTGCGGAGAGTGGGTGGTTAACAGGTTTCGGCCTGTTGTGGCAGTCAAGCTTTATCGCCCTGGAGACGAGCTCCATCATCCAGGGTCTGGAAAGAAGTCGAGGGATTTGACTTTGACGGCTGCCACGGACTCCAACGTCCATCTATAATAATTCTAAAAAGCAAAAGGGTAAAAAGGGGTCTCCTTTTTCTCTCAAACACAAAATCAACTCATCCTTCGCACACGATCGCCATAGGTCGCGTGGACACTTGAGATATATACATAGATATCCCTACACTTATTAAAATCTCAAATGTGAGAATTTTGGCATCCGGGCCGTCCGCGGACCTACCGGCCCGACGACCCGAATCGCCCCACAATCTTAAGATTTTAAGTCCGCGCGGCGATCCAGGCCGTTCACGGTTCTATCGGGCCGACGATCCGGATTGCTCGTTGATCTTGAAACTTTAAGATCGTGGGGCAATCGGGGTCGTCGGCCTGGTACCAGTTCGCCAAAGGCCCATATTAGAAGTTTGCAGCCCAATCGAAGTTGGGGCTGCCAGGCCTGGGGAGAAACCGGTTCCAAGCGGGATGGTCTCCTCTTGGGCTCAACTGTTCGCCCCCCCCCGCATATCTTTGGTGGCGCATAACAGGCACTCACACGCCCGCTCGCCCATTTGCTCGTATAAGCACGTGCACACACACACTCACATGAACGCCTGTCCGCCCACTCGAACAAGCACATGCACGCACACACGGACATGCACGCACACAAGCACAAGCACGAACACACGCATGCATGCAAATGCATCATGGGCAGATTGACAGGGTTCAAGCTCCTGATGAGTTGGTGAAAGTCCAACGAAACAGTCTGGCACAATCATGCTTTTTTTGTGGGGTTCACACAAACTGTGCGTGGGTGGGTGCACGCGAGAGAGAGAGAGAGAGAGAGAGAGAGAGAGAGAGAGAGAGAGAGAGAGA
>BFEA01000046.1:4091052-4112094 GCA_003427395.1 Chara braunii
ACATCAGTGAAAATTCAAGGTTTGAAGCATCTACCCAAGGGGAAACATCACGGAAGTATCACCAAGTGAATCGCAACATGTACAAGCACCTACATTAGTGAAAATTGAAGGTTTGAAGCATCTACCCAAGGGGAAATATCACAGAAATATCACCAAGTGAATCGCAACATGTATAAGCACCTACAATAGTGAAAACTCAAGATTGGAAGCATATACCCAAGGGGAAACATCACGCAAGTATCACCAAGTGAATCGCGACATGTACAAGCACCTACATTAGTGAAAACTCAGGATTTCGAAGCATCTACCCAAGGGGAAACATTACGGAAGTATCACCAAGTGAATCGCAACGTGTACAAGCATCTACAACAGTGAAAGTTCAAGATTAGAAGTATCTACCCAAGGGGAAACGTCACGGAAGTATCACCAAGTGAATCGCGATATGTACAAGCACCTTCAAGAGTGAAAACTCAAGATTGGAAGCATATACCCAAGGGGAAATATCACGGAAGTATCACCAAGTGGATCGAAACATGTAGAAGCACCTACATTAGTGAAAATTCAAGGTTTGAATCATCTACCCCAGGGGAAACATCACGGAAGTATCACCAAGTGAATCGCAACATGTGCCCCATCTGGATCAACAAAAATCGCAGTTTTGACAAGGAGGAGGAAGATGGAGGAAGGGGAGAGGAAAAAAGAAAAGAAAAGGAAGAAGGAGAGGAAGAGGAAGAAGAAGAAGAAGAAGAAAAAGAGGGGGTACAAGAAGAGAGGAGAGGAGGAAGAGAACAAGAATGAGAAGGGAAAGAGGAGGAAGAAGGAGAAGCAGGCCTCCCTTCTTTTTCACTCACCTCTTGCTGGTCTCCAGGTAGTGGAGCCCTAATGCTTGGTTTTAACCTCCTGAATGTGGCTTCTCCTCCCTGCCAAGTTCTCTCCTCCTTCCCTCACCCCTCCTTCTTAGCTGTGGCAGGCTCCTAGCTCTTAGGCTGTGGAATCCTCCCCTCTAAGAGGCCTAAGGGGACCCTTGTCTCAGCCTCTCCTCCTACCTCACAGCCTGAGGGCTATGGTGGATTACTCTCCTTGCTCCCTCCGAGCCTCTAGATCTCCTTCGTCAGTCCTACCATCATAGCCAGGCTACAGGCTAGCTCCGGCCCTCATTCCCTTGCTTCTTTCCCACTCGGACTCTCTCTTGGACTCATTTGTGCAGCATGGGCACCTCTCATGCTCAAATGAGAGTGGCGGCCTGCACCTCCAGCTTATGTAGGTTGGCACAGGTGCACCGCCCAACCTCTAGGCTCCTCCAAGCGCCTTTAGGTGGTTGGAGGTACCCCAAGGGCTAAAATTCCGGTTTTGGCCTACCAGGAGGTACCCGGGCCTCATTTTGGCCAGGTACATGTAGTCCGAGAGGCCGGTACCTCCTCGGACTACCCCTTGGCCTACCCCGACCTCTTCTTGCTTCAAAAAGTGTCGCCTTTTGGGGTACCGATCCCCAAAATGCAGCCTTTACTGAGAATTGAGGGCCTAAAGGCTCATCTTTCATCTTTTTCTTAGTCTAGGCCTCTTTTGAGTAGGCCGTTGCATTTTCCAAGTGGCGGCTCCAATCTCAGCCTTCGATCGGGTTGAGATCCATGGTCCTCATCATTCCGAGTCATTCCCAAGCTCCCCTTGCCCCAAATTTGAGCCTTTATTTCAACTTTTTCCCTTTTTTGATGTATCTGGCCCAGTTCTTGGGCCAAATACGCAGTTTTGTCTTGTTCTCCCTTTTGTTTTTCCTCCATTTTGCTGCCAACTCATTCCTGAGCTAGCCGTTTTGTGTCAGCCCTCAAAAAACGGCTAGATCTCCTCCTCCGCAAGATCAGATCTCAGATCTAAGGCCCAAAAATGAGTCGGTCAACTGACATCAACATATTTATTTATTTTTGTTGCTTAAATATAGATATTGTAGAGATAATGCCCCAAGGACCTTATCTCTGCAATCCGGACTGCATTCCTAGGATCTAGGAGGGATGAGGTCATCATTGGGACCTGTCCATCCTTATTGCTGCAGTCCCAACCTGGCGGCACATTTTCCTCCACTCCTTCCTCGTCCTTTGTCTCATTTTTCCCCTTTTTCTTCCATTTTCTCTCACTGCTTCTTTTATTGTTGTAGGGACAAATGTCCAACAGATATTTTTCCTCTTTCTGGCTGTTGGACTTCACCCAAGGTCTGTTTTTGTAGCCGGTATATGGCCGTTGCACCTCGAACTGTAGTAGTGGCACCCCCAAGGCCAAAGGGGGCTCCTTTTTGTTGCCGCCGCTTCCAGTTTGAGGCCCTCTTGCTTCGATTTTCTCCGGCTAGCCTTTTCGCCACGTGGAGCCCTTGGAACTTCGTTTCTCTTGGTCTGGCTGGGCCGGCATAACCCGGACTGCTGGCCGACCCTCTTACCGCTGCTATTCCCTCTTTTCTTCCCCTCGGTACCTCCCGCCGGCGCTTGCCGCGACGGTACTTAGTGCTTTCATCCGGACTTCCCGGCCCGGACGGTCCAGTTCACCTGGCGTCAGGTTATTTTATTTTTGTTGTCGTCTCGTCTGATCCAGGATCCCCCCAGGTTGCCCCAGGTGCCCTCCGTTTTTCCCGCCTCGCGCCCGTCTTGTCCGTTCTGTCGACAAACCATGTCGGCGGCTCCTGAGACTTTTAACTCCGTCGATTCCCAATCTGATAGTGGTTCCGCTGGGGCCGCTATTTTATCTAGGCCCACGCGGTCCTTGGCACTTCGGCCTGCCTGCACTGCGTCTTTCCCTTGGTCTCACGCGGTTCCCGGTACTTCGCCCTGTCGGCACCACGCCGTCCCTTGGTCCTGCGCGGTCTCCGGCGCTTTGTGCTGTTGGTGCCGCCCCGTCCTTCGATCCCATGTGGTCCCCAGCACTCCTGCCTCGCCTGTACCACGTTTTTCCTTGGTGCCCCTGACGTCTTTCTGCCTTACAGCGACCTCCGCTCCTTGCTCCTATTGGGTCCCGCATGCTATTCCGTTTCGGGTGTCGGCTCCCACCTACCCTGCGGTCTCCCTGACCATCCTGCTGCCGCGTTGCGTCAGCGCCTTGCACCCTGTCCCTTCCTACTTCCTTCCTTCCCTTGTTACGCACCTCTTATGCTACCACTGACTTCCCGACGGCCCTTCTCCGTCCTTGGGGAAGGAGTAGCCCCTGCTGTTCTCTCACAGTCCTTTTGCCGCTTTCTGCTTAGCCGACCCATTTCTAGTCTGGCGGCCCCGACGACTCTGGGCAGCCTCTGGCTTCCTACTGTCCGTGCCCATGCTTCCGCTCTTTCCAGCATACCTGCCTCCGATTTTCTCTGTCGTGCACAAATTGGTCATATACAGTCTCTCGAGTGACAGGAAGTCATTCGGGACTCACCAGTCCCGACATATTCCCCCTACTCATTCGCGATGTCCTCATCGTGCACCAATCCATGGTCAGTAGGAATTTTGGAGTGATAGACAGATAGGGAAGAGAGGTGGGGTGGGATGGGTAGTTAGCTTGCCAAGGTTCTTTTTGTCTTTCCCACTCTTTTCTCGGGTCCTTCTTTAAGTTTCCGCCCTTGGGGCGGGGGAGGGCATGGAGGGGTCAAGGTTTTGTTTCGGGTTTCCTTTGAATTGCGTAAGGTCCCCAAGCTCAAGAATGTCTTTGTAATGAACGCGTGACACTCTCTGTGCATCAACGTCCGTCTCACAACTGTATCTCTTTCTTACTGGAATTCCCGAATACCCAAGAGTTTTCCACCAACCTCCATTGTCGTCCCACAAAAGAGAGGACGACGAGCCCATCACCCTCCCCAGGGACCGTGGTAAGAGGAAGATTTTTGGCTCCGAATGTCACAAGGATCATTCGCCATGGCTTCCTCCAGGTGCGAGCTAGCAATACATCAAGGAGCTTAAATAACTTGATGTCTCTTTTCCTTATCAAGTTAACTAGCATCGCCCCTTGGAGGGGTCTGACCACAGACATGTCCTACAACTAGTTTTTCATTGTACGTTATTTCTCGCTCTCGACAATGTCTTGAAGGCTGCATTCGTAATCTCAAATCTATCTTCCCATTTTATTGAGAAAACATTCTCGAGCAAAAATCATTTTGGCTTCCTCTCATTCATTACTCTTAGGACATCCACTTATTTTTTATTCAATTTTTCCTCTCCCGAAGCTCAGACATAGCCAAATCCACATGCATCCTTCCTGGGTCATGCCTCCCGGCCTTTCTCAGGTCCTTCCAATTCCGCATGCATATCACCCTTCTGTCATTCCTTGCCTTTTCCCTTAGCTTGATTTCCATGCAGAATCAATCATACCAGCCCTTTCCTTCCTGGTTGTCTTGCCAAACCCTTTTTCTCAAATTCATACCATGTCACTTGCTCAAGTCCTTTCTGCTCTGGTGTCTTGCCAGGCCCCCTTTTCTCGGGTCCATACAAAGCCAATTACAATCTTTTTCAGTTCTAGCCAGCTTGACAGACCCCTTTTTCCCAAGACGGATTACAAGTCTTATTTTCATGCGTATTCATTGGTAGATGGCACACCTTTCCCCCACTCAAAACGCGATGTCCCCATCGCGCGACTGGTCCTCACTCGGAGGCACGAGACCTTTGGCCCACCAACCGCAAGTCAAGGACACAAGCCCATCCGCTTCACAAAGGGAGGAGTCAGTTCCTCCCCAGCGGACGACGCCTCATTCTTCTACTCGGTTCGACCTTTCTTCTCGTACGTGGCGAGCACCAATATTGAGGTACCTCCCCACATCTGATCAGGCAGGTCCAATCCAAGCCTTCCAGGGCCTCGTCTAGCCGGAAGCGTTCCTCGCAAATCGTTCCTTCGGAGTAGTGATTTTCTGGATTCCGGCCTCTTCCTTTCAAGAGAGTTGGGGCTCTCAATTAGTTTGCGAGTGCAGTTACGAAGACCTCGCAATTAGTTCCGAAGCGGTTGTAATGCTTTGGCGGGGCGGTGTCAACGCCCCGTGGTGGCCGCGGACTCCACCCGGTACTTCGCCAAACCCCTCCCCTTGGACAGTGCTGCCCAACTTTGTGCGGGCAGTCGAGGTCCGACCCAAACGGCCATGGCACCCCTCTATGACATGGCGTGTGGTTGGAGAGGACAAAATAAACTATATGAGAACGACATCCTCGCCCATTTGGCTCTCTCGCCCTTTGACGTTTAGGCGTTCAACAGGAGGCGCAGTTGGAACTCCCCGACTAGAGCTCATTGTCGGAGGTGGTTCCGGATGTCCCGCACCGATCCAAGTGGTGGGTGCCTTAGTCCTTTAACCCTCACCCTCTTGAAGAGGAACAGGTCGCGCTGAGACTTTTTCCCTTAAGGGGATAAAGGTCTTGGGTTTCGCGGTGCATGCACCGGTATCCTCCTCTTGCTGAGGCCAAAGACTAGAAGAAAGGAGAAATTTCATTTCAAAGCTCTTTCCAAGTCCATTTCAAGTTGCCTAGGGTCCCCTGGTTATGTAATGCAATTTCCAATACTCAATCCAATTCCAATGCTCAGTCTCATTCCATGCTCAATCTCAGTCTAATGCTCAATCTCAGTCCAATGCTCAATGCAATATCTCTTCCAAGGCTGAGTCCATTATCCTTTCCAAGGCTGAGTCCAATCTCTTTTCCAAAGCTCAGTCCAATCTCTTTTCCAAAGCTCAGCTCTTCCAATCTCATGCATCTCAAGCAGCCATGCAAGGGGACCCCAGTGCCAATTCCAAAGAATGACCCTTGTCAGGGGCCATTCCGAACAACCTGGTTAGGGTCGTTCTTTCCAATTCCAAGTCGAACAGCCTGGTTAGGGCCATTCTTATCCATTGCAATCGGACATCCTGGTTAGGACCATCCTTATCCATTTGAATTGGACAGCCTGGTTAGGGCCATCCTTGTCCATTGCAATGTTAGCGCGCGAGGGGGTGGGACTCGAGGACACGGATCCTATTCTCGTCTCAGTGGTTAGAAGGTGGCAATCATCTTGGGTTTTTACGCATGCTTCTTCCTTTTCCTCATGTCTTTTGTCATTCCTACATCCATCCATACATCCGACTTAGCGTCTAGTACTCAAGTTGAGGCTCGCGGCCCCAAGCAGCACTAGCTCGCCCGACCGTTCAACCATTGCAAGGGGTGTTGCATCATTTCGATGTTTCCCTGTCACGTTTTCGACTTCTCATATGCTTCTCAATGCTCTGGGATTGCCTGGGGTAGGTTGGATTAGGTTCCTAGGGGAGAGGGTGCCTCTCTACCCATAGGTCCCCTAACCTCTCACAATGACTCATGCCACGGTTCATTCAATTATGGATGCACAACTTCAAAAGAAAGACTTTTGCCCTGAATGTTCCTTCCAACGTTCAAAAGTTCACATGCCCCTGCCCACCTCCTTGAGACAACGTCAATCAACCCCCAATCCCTTTCTTTCTACCGAAAAAAAAACTCATACTTTTCAAACGGAGCAAGTACTTATACAAAGTAACCTTGAGCACCCACTCTCTACTAACTTTCTTAATCCCAAAAAGTAGTTTCCTTACAGTCTTTAGACGGAAAAATAAAGAGACAGAGTTTGAATGCAAAGACAAACATTACAGACTCGTCTTCGTCTAGATCCCCGCTGTTTCCCGTTTTTCTTTCCCTTAATCTACCCAGCCATCCCGAATTCTATTTTAAGTGCAAAACCCTCGTGCCTTTCCCTTGAATGTGCAACCGTTCGTACGAAGTAGCGCTAACAACCCAGTCCTTGATCACTTCGGGCTTAGAAAATTCAAAAGAGTTTCAATGCGAAATCCAAAATGGCAGCTCTGACTGCCCCGGAACCAAACCCTTCCACAAAGATAGAGACTGTTGTGCCTCTATTGTCCAGGTGGCCTACGTTGAGCCTCCCTCCTTGCGCGATTCTCTCCTTCCTGCTCCATTTGCCTCTTTGTTGCTTGGAATTGGAGGAGCGTCTGTTCTGTGAAGAACGTTGTTGGGGATAAATCCTCTCCCCTGCCCAACTTTTCCCTTGCCTTCATAATCCATTGGTATCGCAAGATGGTGCCGCATTGATCAAACCAATTGTTGAACTCATATCCGAACTCTTTTATCCATTTATCCTTTTTCTCACTCGGTTGCTCCCCTCTCCCCCGTTCTTCCCTAGTAGGCGTTGTCACTTCATCATCCTCCTCGTCGCTGGTGAGGTCGATGAACTCAACTGACTCATTCTCTCCCGGTCGTTGCCCCTCCTCTAGATTCCCCTCTTCTAGCCTTCGCCTTTTTTCCGGGTTCCCCTCTTCCTTGCTGCTAAGGTCATTGTCTGATGACAATTCTATTGGCTCCCCTTCCTTTAGTGGCGATGGCCCCCTGGTTCCTTGCTTCCTGCCCCCCTGTTCACAACTAGGTTGTGATCGAACCCCACATACAACTTCCTTTTCCTGGAGCTCGACTCTCCGGCTTGTCTTGAGGACTGTCCCTCTTCCGGCCTGTTAATTGCTAATTGCATTGCTGTCGTTCTCATTTCCAAACTCCATCTTGTTGTTTTCCTGCTGCTGGCTTCTTTCTTGCCTGGCCGTGTTCATGGATAACAGTCTTATGCCCCTCATGCACACACACTCCGTCCCATTCCCATTCGCAGCTCCGGAGGCTTCCCTAGACTCTCGCTTGCCCCCACATAGTTGGTAGCCCTATTATCCCTTAGAACCCTCGACACGTTGTCCCAACATATAGGTGCCCCATGTAGGCAGTCCGCAACATCACCCCCCCGTCCCCCAAAAACTATGGTGCATTGTCCCAGCCCATAAGTACCTCGTGTAGACAGTCCCCAACGTTACCCCACAAAAACTATAATACACTGTCCCGTGCTCCCAGGCCCAGTCACAGTCAGCCCAGGCAGTCTCCCCACGTTCCACAAAAGTCAAGACACACAAACGAACAATCCCCGTGGTCATGATCACTTCCACAGGGAGGCGGTCCATAACTTATAGCCAGCTGCCTGCCTTTCAGGCTGTCAGTTCCCCAGTTTCCCTGTCCTGGG
Organism: Chara braunii; assembly: GCA_003427395.1. NCBI lineage: Eukaryota > Viridiplantae > Streptophyta > Charophyceae > Charales > Characeae > Chara > Chara braunii. Next base: position 4,099,060 of record BFEA01000046.1, read on the forward strand.
CCTCTTGTAGCCACTGTTCCACCGGGTCCCTACTCAAAAATCTGACCAATCTCTGTCCCGGAAATGACCCTCTTATGCTAGTACCATCGAGATCCTAAAGTTCAAATGTGTTCAGTCCCACCCGCTTAGTGATCCTGTAGGGCCCTTTAGATCTTTTTCCTAGCTGCCCGGACCATGTGCTTTTAAGAGCCGAGTTCCTAATTAGCACATTTTCCCCGAGCTGAAGTGGCTCTTTCCGAATGTTCTTGACCTGATTCCACCTTGCTTTATCCCTCATTCGGTTGTCCGTCACGCGATTGACTACTTCCTCAAGTGCCTCCTCATTCCTGGCGACCTGCTGACAACGTGCGGTGATGAACTCTTCCGTGCTTAAGTGTGGATTGTTATCTAGCCTGTTCCAGGTAGGGACCAAAGCTTCTATCGGAAAATCGATCTCCCTTCCATACCAGAGTTCTGCTGGAATACATCCCGTTGTTCTTTTTGGAGTCATGTTCTCGGCGAAGACTGCCTGCTTGAGAAACCGTGACCAACTTCCCAAATTATCTGCAGCCAACTTTGCGATTGTATTCTTCAAAGTCCAGTGACCCCTTTCTACTGGTGCATTTGCCTCAGGATGGTAGGGCTCGGTGATCTTGATCGCTACACACAGTGTCTTAAGCCTGTTCAACACTTCCTGGTTAACGAATTTTGTCCCATTGTCTGCTATAAACCTGCGCACGAAGGGGTGTCTTAGGTAGAAGTCTTCCACCCAGTCGGCCATCGCTTTCCCCGTCTTCTTCTTGAGGGCTATGGCTTCCACATAGCCATTGAGATTATCCCTTGCATCCAAGATGTATCTAAACCCATCCGTTGATACGGGCATAACGGCAAGGTCGAGGTGAACAAGGTGTTCGGGTCCCAGTACGGTCCCAGTACCCAGGTGGGTCTAAGGGGCTCGTAAACTCGTACGGCGCTCCTTTCTTGACATATCAGACACGTTTGACAATACGTTGCGACCATGCCTGCCATCCATGGCCAAAAGTACAGGGGCACGATCTTTGCAAGTGTTCCCTTGGACGACCGGTGACCTCCAGCTAGCCCGTCATGCATTGCATGGATTACGTCCAGCTGCCTAGACCTCCCACAAACGACACGTCTAGGTATCATCCCTTCCTCTTTCTTGAACAGGTGGTCATTTCTTAGGACATACTTTTCGACTTCCTCCCTTGCCTTAGGACTGACTTCCGTGGGTTGTTTGTTCCCTACAAGTAGCAGACCAATTTCTTTCAAGACGCCCTCGTACATCTGTATGAGGAAGAACTCATGTTCCTTCCGATCTGTACCCTGCTCCTCCCGAGTGAGGTTGACTAGATACTGACACTCCTTCTGCGCCCAGGCTTCGGCCAACGTCATCACGGCGTCCCGTCCCCCCTCCACGGTCATTGCCATCAGTTCCTCTCTGGCCCCTACTTCTGCTCCCCACGAGTCTTTTTCCTCTTTACGCCTAACCGTGGTGACTGGTCCTTCCCTGAGTTTTGCAACTACTGCAGGTGCGCCCTTTTCCAAGGTCTGAATCAGTAACTGTCCTGTTGTAATTGCCGGATCTGCCATCTCATTATCCACGACAAGGGTCCCTCCTTCGTACTCCAGGAAGGCGTCAATTGGTTCTGCGTCCTCTACTCCTTCTGGCGTGATGCAAACCCTGCTCAGCCCATCTGCCCTATTTCGAAGCCCTGCACTTCGTTCGACCTTATAGTCAAATTGCCATATGAAGCTTATCCATCTGCCAACGGTCGGGTCTATGGGCTTGTAGTTCTTTGGGGCTCCGACAACGTTGGTGGGATCGATCCTTAGGATAAATCGCCTCCCGAACAAGTATGCCTGGAAGGTCTTAAGACAATGCAGGATTGCTAAAACCTCCTTCTTGAACTGCGAATACCGTCGTTCTGCTAAATTCAGGGTCCTACTTTCAAATCTGATTGGTCTTTCTTTGCCCTCCTCGCTTCTCTGTATCAATACTTCTCCCACTGCCAATGGTCCCCCGTCTGTTTTTAGGATGAAGGGCCGTCCTACCTCGTCATTGAAACAGGGTGCTGCTAACGTGACCTGATCGGATGACAGGATGTCTTTCAGGGTCTGGGCTGCCTCTTCCTTGTACTCTGTCCAATCCATAGTGCCACCTTCCCTAATCATCGCGCGGATGGGTTCTGCTATCTTTGCGAAACCTTTGATGAAGATCCTCCAGAACCCAACCACCCCTAGGAAGGCTCGTACTTCCGTCGTGGTACGCAGGGGTGTCGGCCACTGAGAGATCTTATCAGTCTTCACTGGGTGGGGTCTCCTCCCATAAGCTCCGCAACGAAATCCCAGTATGGTTACTTCTGGGACGGCCAGGATGCTCTTGGGTCCGCTTGCAGTAATATTGTAAACGAGGAAGCGTTGGAGTAGGTCCTTAATATCCTGCAGGTGGTCCTAAACAAACTTTCATACGCTCGGCTCAACCTCCGTCTCGTCCTTGTATCTTGCGCCCTTTACGGGATTATCATCTATATATGGTTCACACTTTTCCGGAAACATATCTCCTGCGACGGCGAGCATCCTCCTCTGAGCTTCTGCTATCGCATTTGTGAAGCCCATAGGGGCCACTTGCATCTGCAGCTGTCCTACCGGGGTGTGCATTGCGGTGTACGGTCTATCCCTCGCATTGAGCGGCAACTGATCATATCCTGAGTACAAATCTACCAGGGAGTAAATACTTCGCCGCGCATGAGATTCCGCCAACAAGTCGGCCTGTGGAAGCGAGCCTGCGTCCCTGATTGTTACCGCATTGAGCTTGTGCAGGTCCTGGATCCACCTAAGCATCTTATTGGGCTTTCTAAACACGAACCACTTGTTCGCGTAGGGAGATGCGGTGGGTTCGGTCACAAAAGAATCTATTTTGGCTCTAAGCAGGTCGGTGACCTCCGCTGCTATCCCAAACTCATAGGCGGACCCTTTATCATTCCAACACTCGTGTTGTACGGTGTGGATCATGACAGGGGAAACTAGCTTTGCGTCCAATCGCCCTTTCTGATGATCGTTGAAAGCGAAAGCTAAATGGAACTCCTGGCATGCCTTTCTTATCAATTGAGTTTCTTCCGTTGTTAGAAACCCTTCCACTCCTATTTTCATGGTGTCTGCTACCTCATCTGGTATGCGATGCCCTTCCGTTGCTCGCCTCTCCCTTATTACCCGCAAGAATTCCTCCTCCTTCTCCATGGCCTCTTCCTTTGGCGTTTCTACTAGGATCGAGACCGGCTTGGCCTTCTTGCCTACGGGTTTATACTTTTGCACACTACCTTCGGGGATCGTTCTCCTAAAAAATGAACGGTCGGGATTGGCCTTGCTACCTCCAAGACGCGGGGTTGGATGTTGACTAGCTTCCCATTCAGACAGTGCCCTTTCGAACCCCATCCTCAAATCTGGCAAGCGCGGCGAGGTCCACCCCCACTTTGTGGTACCTGATGGCCCTAACGAGTTGTAATAAATCTGGGATTTCAAGCACTACCTCCGACGTTTCGTTCCGGCCTTCCTTTGGTTTGGGCAGGCTGGCCCCAAGTTCAACTTCCGACTCTTTTTCTGCCACCATAACTTCCAGGGACTCGTCCTCTGGCCTCCTCTTCTTTACGAGCAAGCCCATCTTGATCCACTCCTTTTTACTAAAAGCCTCCTCAATCATAATTTCTACCCTTTCCCTCATTCCTTTCGTTCGTGCGAATGCCCCCTTCCGTGCACTTTCTTCGAATGTTGGCGACGAGGTTGCCAATTTGCCCTTCGGAGGGTCTCCTCCAGTTCCGAGGAGTCGGAGGAGTTCTCCGTGACCAGTCACCGGGTCCTCTATGTCTACCATGTATGTGCCGTCGTGCAGATGCATTCCTATCATTTCCACATGGGCGCACCATGGTCTCCCGAGGATTACGTCGTGATCCATTTCTTCCATCATGGTTATCCGTTGAAAGGACCAGATGGATTTTCGGATTCCCGCCCTGACTGCACATTTGGTGACATACCCTGTGAAAGGGATTTCGCCACCTGCTCCCCGGATAATCCCTGCTACTTCCTTGTTTACCGTGCATCCCGTGACCGTTGTGAAATCCCGTCGTATAAGGGTGATTTCTGCTTCGCCGTCCACTTAACGCGTCAGTGTGGTGAGTTTCGATTTGAACTTTTAAGTTTCCCAACTGGTAGTGCATGAAAGCTAAGCTTTGTCCCGGGTGGAGCCCTCATGACTTTGCCACCTTCACGATCCGGTAGGCTTAGGCGGATGTCCGCAAAGGCTTTCTCCAACTCTCCCAGGCCCCCTGGAATGCTTTGGAGGTTGGAGACTCCTTGCGRCGCMTCGGCCTCCTCCGTGTCCTGCTCTTGCAGTTCCGGGGCCTCCTCTACCTCTACGCGCTTACGCGTTAGCAACTGCCTGAGTCCTTTAAGCARCCTTGGGCTGGCTTGCAGCATGGTCTGAAAAGACACCGATACCATTGTACCCAGTAGCTTACTCAAGGTACCATCGATTTCTGGCGAAGTCAGGATCGGAATTTGATACCTGAACTTCTTTTTTGCGGCCGTAGCCTTGTCTACCGGTTCGTCCTCCCTTGGCTTCCCATAGACCTTCTCTTAATCCCCGGCTTCAGTCTCTTGCTGGCCCGTGTTAGTCCCTGCGAGTTATTCCATTACTGTATCTTGGATGAGCTTCTTTTCTGCCCCGGCCCGGCGAGTGGTAATATTTACCCTATCCTGGCCATTGCCTTCTAGGATAAAATTGGCCTGTGGACCCCGTCCCCTTGGCTGGTCCCAGACAATCTCGACTATCGGTTCTGCTTCTACGGCAGCTATCTCTAAGTTATTCAGGAGGATGACGGCTCGCCGCATCCCTCCTGGCGAGTTCCAATTAACACGCTCCCCCCTGGGTCCAAGGACCTCGCCTTTGAGGGACCTACTGCACCTTTGCCGCTCGATATCGTGATTGAGTCTCGGACGATCATGGTGCAATACTTGCATTGTTCGCTGGCAGGGTCCCTCCTGCCAAACCCCCGGTTTGCTACAGCTGCCGGAACCACGGCCTCTTGGGGCGGGAGGGCAGGTCTGGACACTTGCGCCTGTATTACTAACAACACATTTTCCATTCTGTCCATCTTGCTATCAACCCCGTGCACTCGTTCGTGCGGGCTTTCTATCCCCTTCTTGACCTTATCCCCTGTCTTCCCGGTCATATCTATGACCTCCCCCTCCTTAAGTAGGGCTAGCGTCTCGGTAACCACTGTCTTTTCCGCAAGGTCTGTTACGGTACTGAAATCCACATCTATGCTGGTATGCTGACAAAATCTTATCCTTATTAAACTCGGAGAACTGCCTGAGGAAGTACTTACTCATTATGCGGTCCGTTACCCCGGGAATTCGCAGAGCCACTAACGTGAACGCCCTCAGGAAATTGTTGTAGGTCGCATAGTTTTTCCTCTGGACTGCGGCTAATTCTGCCTCGATTGCCATTTTTTTTGCCTTCAGGTATTTTCTCATCATCTCATTCCTGGTCTCTTTCCAGGATCCACTGGAGGCGATGATGGTCATAATGTCCCTTCCCAAACTTAGCGATATGTGTTGTCCTAGGTGCTCCATCTTTTCCTCTTCCGTCCATTTCAGTAAGGCTGCTAGGTTCTCATAGTCTATTAGAAACTCCGTAATGTTGGCCCCGTCGAACGTGAGTTTCTTTTTTGCATCTGCGAGATACCCCTGGTTCTTGTTCAGTGTCCTGCTGAGGGTGGCGACTACTTTCTTGAGACCGTCTTCGGAGCCACCCGCTTCCCGGGCTGCATCGGCTCCTTCCCCTTCCTTGCTTTCCTTCTGCTTCTCCCTGGTTTCCGGTGTTCCTTCTGGGTCAAACCATCCTAGCACTCTCTCCCTAAGGCTCAAGAGTCCGTCACACGCCCCTGTTACTTTTGGCGAGGCGGGTAGTCTGCTAGTGCCGCTGTCAATGGCGGGTGGGGTCATAGCGTTTTCCGTTCCTTCCGTCGGGGGGTCGCTCTTGTCCTTCCCCTTTTTGCTAGGCGTCCCTTTGTGACTATCATCCTTCACCACATACCTAGCCTCATCCTGACCGGCCCTGCGTCCCTCACGTGACCCTGCGTCCTGGAGGTCCTCCTCATCCCCAGCCATCATCTGCTCGATAAGTCTTGCCTCGCGGTCCGCTTCTTTATCTCTGCCAGTTTATGACTAGTATCCAAGACTTTCGTCTTTTTCGGGGTGGGTCCTGCTGAATTCCGAGGACTAGTTCTCATCTCGCTTCCCCCTTCCCTGTTTTCCTGAGGTCGCTTTTTGCTACCCCCATCTTTCCCCGAGCTTTCCCCAATTGAGGCGTCCTTTCCGTCTTCTCGGGTCCCCTCCAGTTTGGCTTACTCTCGATCCCTGGCTGATCCTTTGTTTCGTTCCCCATTCCCATTCGTGCCCTGATTCCCTCCGCTCTGCTGGTCATCGATCCCTTCCTCCGTCGCCATTTCTCTACCTAGCCTGCACATGGAAATTTTTTTTTGCGAAACGGCGGCCGACTGTTCATAACTGCCCTAGTCCCCTCCCTAAAACCCGCCTATTCCCATATTTTTTTTGCGTCTTTTATTAATTGGTCCGACTCTCCTGACTTTCCTTTCCCAGGGCGTCCTTCAGGTTTTTATCCTGCCAACCTTGCCGCCGCCGCTGGACATTTCTTTACGGTCGAGCTTAGGTTCTTACGGCGGTGCCTGAGCCCAGTGGCTTCCCTATCGGGTGTGACCCTTTTGGCTTATTGGCATCCAGGTGCCTCAGAACTTTTGGAGCGGGTGGTCTTCCTAGTTCCTTCCTGCCGCGTCATTGGTTCGGCCGGGACTCCAACCACTGCCCCTCTTTTGCTGACGGCCGCCTACTTATCTTGGTACCCATCCTTTGTTTCCCTACCTCTTCCTGACACGTTTTCTCACGCTGGTCCCTCAGGCCTACCCTGCTCATCCGGTTCCTCGAACAGGTCAGCCAACCCAACAAGGTAATTTTCCCCCATTTCTATCTCCCTGATAATTATTGGCTCATATTCTTCAAACGACAGGTGGGGCAATCCGAATATCAAGATCTCGAGTAATTCAATTAGTTCCCAAGCCTGGTTTCCCCAGAACGGCCCATGTCTGACCGACACGTCGTAGAACATGCCTGTTGTTTGCGGCCGGAAGAGGTGGATCCAGACCAGGGTCGAGTCCACCAAATCCCTTGCCCTCCTGAGACTGCCGAATACCAAGTCTACCATGAAGCGAGGCACTCGACACCTCAGCCCGGTCATTGGGGCCTTAAACTCTCGCCAACCTCCTATCTCCACCCGAGTCCTTAACCCCACATTCCTTCTTCCTCCCACCTCCTGGCCTACCCGATTTAGTACTCTAGTAGCCCTCTGGAAGATTGGCAACAACCCATGCCCTAGTGCCAACTCCATCCCTAACATGTGCCACCCGAGCTCTGGCAGGTATACGGTCCCCGTCACCCTAAGATCGGTGTACAGATCGTCCCCCGGTCCCGTGTTAATTCTCATACCATCCCACAAACATTCCACCATCACATCTCCGTTTTTCGTGGGTGGCCGCGGGTGCATGGGTCGTTGCGGCATCCGGGCGCGTCTCATCGCCATTTCCGATTTAGAAGCCCCCTGCATAGTTTTAAACAGCACGCGAGCTTACTTATTCCACTTGGTCTTCAATTTTCCTCCCGAACAGCTCCCCGATCCCTAGCCTGGTGCTTCTTTTCCCCTTCTATTTCTTTCCCCTCTCTTCGGCCCTATTACCGACCTGTTCCCTCCTCCATCTGCTTATACAATCGGTACAGATCATCTATGTACGCCATCCCATGGTTTATTTCCCGTCGGACGACACTCCACAGGACCTCACTTCCCACGACCGGAACCCTTGGCCTGGTACTAAACACAGCACGCAGGATGCACAACACCTCGTACTTTTGCTCTCCGCTAAACGGTCCCATTTCTAAGAAGGTCCGGTAGTATTCTCGATGTACCGCCGCTTCTTCATATGTTAGGCTTGCGAGGTCGGCTACTGCTTGTCCAACAAGTTCCAGACCGCCCAGTTTTTCCAACAGGAAGGGCGGCAACCTCATTCGTACATTTTCACTAGGCAATTCGAAGCTCCCGACCATGGCTACCCTAAGGTCTGTCGTTACATCGTCAACCCCTGGATCTGCGAACTCAAATCCCATTCACCAAACTAACTGTCATGCCCCCTCAAACATGCTCAACGGGTCTTTTCCAGATGCCAGCCGAACTTCGAACTCCCTCCACCCGTTTTTTGACACATACAACCGCCCCTCTGCCCTCACGTGCCCCTGTGGGTCCGGGTTCCATTCCCCATTCTCAGCCGCACGCCACTCAACTTTCGTCACCAAATAAACCATATTTTTCGCGAGCTCGATCCCGACCCAATCCGCCACCTGGTGTCGTCCTTCACTCGCCGCCGGCAAGCTAACCTCTACTCCACCCGGTACTTCCCTAGGCGGCTCAATGCCCAAGGGGCGTTCCTCAAGGAACGTTCTTCTTCGCACCATCGCACACTCGCCTCTGTTCTCCTGGCCCGTGATCCATACTGAGCCTTACAATGGCCAGACATCCCATTCCCTTATCTTAGCAATTTTCCCCATATTCGCCTGGCCCCACGGCTTCCCGACGCTTAATCGAACCACAGTACCTCGAACAGTTTGAACACATCATCCACATAATAAGGTGTTGCTGCTACCTCACGGCAGATTATGACCTCCCTAGTCAAGGACGTCTTATAAAATTCCCCTGCCAGCCATGTGGAATTCACGTGTATTCGCTCCATCGTGTCGGCTACCTCTGTTACATGATCAAAACCCCCAAACCAGTCCGCCACGAACTCGGGTACCCAGGTCTTGATTCGGGCACCGGGCGGTTTAAATTCCTTCCATCCTCCCATCACGACTCTACAGCTGACCGTATCCCATCCTTTGTTAGCAAAGCTTTCCCCCGCCTGCCGAGTCCTTGCCTCCGCGTCCCCTAAAAGCCACATCGGGTTCTGTCCTGCCGCGAGCGCTGTGCAGAACAGGTGCCAACCCCGTTCCGAGAGAACGATAGTCCCAATTGATTCCACCCTTCCTTCCGCAATCTCTTCCCATCCTTCCTCTTCCCTCAACGGATTCCAGATACGCTCTACCCAAAGGTACGATAGTTCCGGCACAATCTCATATCCCCGCCAATCACATGTGGTCCCTTTCCATTCATTGCTCGGCGGTATTGACATCTCTACTCCCCTTCTGGTTCGTCTTGGTGTCCATGTGCAGTCCCATAATTCGAGTTCCCGAGCCATCGTTCCCTACCTACGCATAGCAGACGACCCGTTTTCCCCAGGTAAGCCCCCCTCAGATGTCCCAGTCCTCTATCTCGTCCCTGTCCTCCTCATCACTGAAATCCTCCTCGTCTAGGAACATCTCTTTCACCCCTTCCAAGAAGGTTTCCCCTGCTGCCACGTTTCGGTAAACTATCTGCCAATGCACCGGGCTGGGAACAAAAATTTCGTCCACGCTGAGGAGGTTTAACGCCTCAGCCAATTCTTCCGCCCAGTTTCCTTCGAACGGCCCTGCTTCCACCGACAATTTAAAGAAGTCCTGCCTAGCGCCTTGGTACAACCTCAGGTGCGTCATTGACCGACATATCCGCTCCAATCTACCCCTGGTCCCAAAGACTGCATCCACCAGAAACGGGGGTAGCACGCATCTCATTGTCCTAAGGGGGCGTCTCATATTTTTTCGGTCCCCGAGTTCCACTCGCACCTCCATCCTCTCCATCTCCATTTCTGCCCGCTGACATGCAGCCCACACCACCTCCCGTTCTGCTTGCCTAAACAGCTGATCCGGTGCCGTGCCCAATACTAGTCCCACTACCATTGCGTTGTCATTGCTTGAGATAGGTAGATCCATCCTCGAGCTTCCACTGTTTCCCGGAACTCTAGGTCCATCAGGCTAGGTGAGAGTCTTGTTAGGCTGACCTTAGTCCAGATTGTCTCTATCCAGAGGAACGCGTCCTTCTTGTCCAGCATCACGGTTTCATAGGCTGGTTCTAGGTCGGTCCATGTTCCTTCTTCCGGGAGAACAACAGATACCCCATCCCTTACTTCTATAGGCATTTCCGGACCACTAAAGTAGACAGGAGGTGACAACCATCGCGCCATCTTGTTTCCCAACGCTTGTCCTGTTTTTCACATGAGAGCACCACACGGCCCTTCATGGTTAGATGGTTTGCTTTTTCCTTCTTCTAGATGAGGGTTGTTTTCAGACCCCTCATCCGGGTCTCCCTAACCTCCCTTATCCATTTTCCAGGTACCATTGCCCTACCATACCCCCAATCGGTCACCCGTGGCTCGCATTCCTTCTTTCCTTAGTTCCACTTTCTTCCGACTCCTGTCCAGCCTCTTTCTCATGTTCTCTCACTCGTGCAGACTTAGGCAGGGGTCGAGAATAGACTAAAAGCTTAGTTCCCCTTCCAATCATTCATCATGCAACTTTACAGAGGGAGGCACAAAAATCAAAACTCAGGTAAACGTCGCACACAGGTCGGTCATCTCCTCACCGACCTCTTCCTCGGAAATGGTCTCTCCACTGTTACTATTGGCAGGGCTTCACCCCATACCTCAAGCACAACTCAACCGTCGCGAGCGCGGTACCCGGGTCTCGGCAAGGCATTCGCCCTTTCCTCCTTACCCATAATACCCCATCCCGACTTGCCGCTCGTGTACCCACCGTTAGTCTCGGGAATCACCCCGCACATCTCGATAGGGCCATTGGAGCCAGCCGTCTAGGCATTCACTTCCATCGGTCCGACAAGAATCAGCTTTTTCCAAGCCATGGTACGAGAAGCTTTTAATCGCCTCCGAGGCTCTTTCCTTGCCCCATATGCGGTGGTCCCCCTGCCGTCTGCCGACAAGCAGCCGCCCCGCCTGAAGACGTTTCACACCCCACCTGGGCAAGATCATCGAGCCATGCTCGGACCGCTCGGGTGGGGATGCTACTAATCAGCCGACGAGACTCACCCTTGCCTGACAGCCCGGTGGCCCGATCCCCACACACAGAACCCGGTGAACTTGAAAAAGGACAACCACTCCGCATCCTGCACTGACCGGCGCAAACCAACCCTTTCCTTACGAAAGACAGGACGCTCGAATCCCCATCATGCAAACACAAGCCCCAAGGTGGGACACACATAACACAAGTGCCTTTCCCCAGGTGCACCCAACACTTCCTACCCATTGCTCACAGGTTTTCACTCAGGACAGTGCGTGCCACTCACCCCTAACTTCCATACATAGTGCCCGGTTCCTTTTCGTGAGCATCTTCAAAGGGGAGCTAGTTTTTCTTGGAGTCTAGCAACTCCCTTCATTCCCTTATCTTTGCTTGTGTGTCCGTTCAAAGGGCAGGATCATTGCTTCTCGATTAGCGTTTATGTTCATATGAGGTTCCTTCAAGCATTTAAGTGCGGTGCACGGAGCCCACTGGCTCCGAAGAGGAGGAGAGAAGCACCCACGTCGATCGGATCACTCCGCCGTGGGATTTTCATTGGGACTCGGACTGGCCCGGACTCCCAACCGCCTGCCAGGTAACCGGAGCCCTTCTTTCGTAAAAAAAGGAAGGGTCGACCTGCGGCTTGCCCAAGGCTTCCCCGGCCTGATGAACATCAGTCCAAGGGAAGGAGGACTAGAGTCATCTCCAAAGGAGATGGCTGATCAGAAAGTGCAAGCATGCATGTTCTTCCTCCAGGCCTGGCCTTGCCATGCGCCCAGCCACCCTCAAATCTGATTCTCTCAAAGGATAGAGCATACACAAGTCCGTATTCCTTATCTTTATGTTTGTGTTCTCGGTCGTGCGTCGGGCGTCCCCCTCGAGACCGTATGGGTCAGTTTAACCCAATACCCGGCACCTCCACCATTTTTGTAGGGGTCGTACCCTGAAGAACTTTCGAGCCTCGGTCGACCCCACTGCGGGTCCCATATGGCTCGACCCGCTCACGCTCATGCTCAGGGCGCGGGTCGTTTGTCCCAGGGGCACCCCCACCTAGTGCTTTGAGATGGATGGGGATGGGCCACTTGCGAGAGGGCTTTACATTGGGGGATGTAGCTCCGCTCTCGCGTCAAGATGGTAACTCTTTGGTCACTCGTGGCGTTTTCTTGATTCAATTACATCTGGCCAGGCAATTGCTCCTTCCAATACACAAGCAGTCCAGGGAGTTTATTAAAGGTTCGTCTTCTTATCATGCGTAGGCCAAGCGTTATCCATTGGGCCACGCACCTCTTCACTAAGTCTAGTGGCTCAAGACAGCCCCTACAGCATCCTTGGGGTGGGGTGGCATCGCCCGGACCCCTAGCCGCTATATTTTTTTTGCTCGAGCCGCTAGCACTGCATTCACCTATCCAAGGCTGCCCTTAGTCCTTCCAGGCTTGCGTTGCATTCAAGAGAGCCATCGCATTCAATCATCACACAAGCCACATCCAGGCATCTACCATCCATCCAAGCATCCGACCGTCAAAACCCATCCGGCATTCATGGCTCTATGCGAGGTCTACGTCCTTCTCTTATCCAGTTTCCGGGGGATCCAGTCCCGCTCAACACCCATCCCAAGCTACTCACTTGCGCAAGACCACACAAAGCGAAAGCCAAGTACAATCCCCATTGGGGTCAACGCATCGCCCCTCCCACATGCCTAAGTTTTCCTTGCCTTCAATGATCCTTTGGTTATCTTCCCCTTTACTCGAGCAAACCATGCCTTCACCTTAGTCATGCAGTTGGGGAAGATGCATGAGTCAAACTGACCTTGTCCAAAATCAGCTGTCCCTTTTGCTTCCGCAAATGTTCTCAATAGTTTCGAATCCTTCCCTTCTTGGTGGCACAAGGGACCGGCTGCCCTTCCCTTGCCCTCGCTTTCCACCAAGTGAGGACTAAGTTCCTTCCCATTCGTTCCCTGGCAATGTAATACGTGAGGGTGGAGGTTAGTCACATGCC
>BFEA01000046.1:4124386-4147199 GCA_003427395.1 Chara braunii
AGGCGACCAGACCAGTCTGAAGGACCTCATCTCCAGCCCCAGTTCAATGTCTTAGGCAATACGAGCAAGGCGACCGGATCAGTCTGAAGGACCTCGTCTCCAGCCTCAGTTCAGATCGTTGCATGCAAGCATCATGTGTTTTTTTTTTTTTTTTTGTCATAGACAGATGAATTAATATACATAGTAGATTCCCTTTTTGATTCAGTTAAAGTCCCGAAAAAGAAAGCAAATATATACACAAGTCAAAGTCAAACAGACCAAACACCAGGTTTGTATAGATAGGGGTTTATTGGGATTCTAATGGTATAGTGTCGGCCTACCTCTGAGTTCCCTGCCTCCAGAGTCCCGCCTGGGCTCCGGCAGAGCTCCCGCAATCGGTGGGTCGACCTCCCACAAAGGCCTTGATGCGGTCCTACGGGTTGTAATCCCGCCTGCCGCCTTCCTCTCCAAACATAGACTAGACTTAGATTAAGAAGGATAGAAGAAGAAGAGTCAGACGCTCGAGATACGGGAAGGGGTCAACTCAACTTACACGAGAGGGCCTTGGTGCCTTCAGATCCTGAGGGCCCCGCAATGGCGGCCAAAGTCGCTGAGGTCGAAAGTCTATGAGTCACATATGCCGCGGCAGAATCTAAGCAACCACATTGGTTGCAGTGGTCGCAGCAGAGCAGCCTCCTATCGCTCAGTCAACCATACGCCCAATCCGTGAAATAAGGCAATTGTGCTGACTTGTCAAAACCAGTTGTCCGAGCATGAGTCTCAACGCCCTGGTAGCAGCACCCTGATGCAAGAACCAGCTGGCACCGAGCGAGCTGCAACATCCATCTGGCGGAAAGTGGCAGCAATCCGCTTCGCAGTGGCGACCACACTCGGTTGCTTAATCAACAACGGTACTCAGAAGCACAGCAGCAGTATTGGTAGAGAACACAACAACAACAGATCTTAGGATACCCAGTGCCATAATGGCAAGTTTGAAGGAACCCTCAACCTGTCCTCGCTCGTTCAAGCCAACTATTCCCCCATCAGCCCAAAGCACAGTGGTTTTACCGCCAGTGTTAGCCTGACACCGCAGCAGCCTCGTCAAAAAGTAGCAACACAAGTCCAGCAGTCTGTGTGCTTCACTGCCCCAACAACTTTGAGATCTCAGTAACGCCAACCCTTTGTGACTTCAACTATGACTGCAGAAGTACTAGAAACAGAAGGGAACTTAGCATCAGCAAAACAGGCAACAACAGCACTATGTGTTGGGCATCAGTAGCTACCCGTCTCGAGGCAGCAACACCTTCAAGCTGATCATAACAACGACCATCTGGATGGATCAACAGCCTTCTGAAAGGGAACAACGGCCCTTCCTAAGCAGCGTCCACCTGCCCAGTTATAGTCTCACTAATAGCTACAACATTCCCTGGAAGCAGAAACTAGCAACAACTTCGAAATATTAAGGACAATGCTACCGTAGTGAGCGAGAATAACACCCCAAATTAAGGAGTCGCGACTCAGACCCAGCAAAAGTAACACCTGTATTCGACAAGTTGCCCTGAATGCAAATACCGACTCTATGGGCGTGGTAGCAACGTGAGTCCAAGAAGCAGCATGGTTCAGTTTTTAAGGAGCAGCAATGTCGGCCTCTGATCTCAGCAGTATTCGTGGATTCGTGCAGTTATTCAACAAGTCAGAATGCCCACCACCAATAAAACCACGCGGTTCAGATCATTCTATTACTAAAAACACCAATGTCGCAACAGGAGCCCCTTAGCGAGATGACAAAGACCATTGTGACGAAGTGCATTTCCTCATGAATGGTTGGGACCGAGATGGAAGCCATGAGCATGACTAGTACGGTCAACACCTGACCTGTGACGAAGAGTACGAACAACAATGTGCCACAAGGTTCCACAACACTGTGTAGTTGAATAGATGTTTTTCTTGAAAGTCGCACAAATGCTGGTCGTTGGCAGACGGTACCCCTATAGGTAGGTACTTCTCTCTCCCTCTCTCTCAATCTTCTTTCCTCCATCTGTCGCTCCTTCCCCTCGCTATTCAGCCTTCTGGTTATTCTGCTCAATGCATTCGGCCATGGCCATGGCTAAATACACCCAATCCTCAAGCCTTCAGTGTCGAAGGGAGGTCGCACCGTGAGGAGTGACGTGCCCAGCAACGATCTTGTCTGCAGTAACGAGTCTGTCTGCCTACTCACCAAAGGTGTAGAACGAATCTTCGATTAGAACATGGGAGGATACATCGTCACAAGGGGCCCAACATCCGTGATGAGAGCGCCTTTCACCACGAGCAGAAGAGCCGCCTTGATGAAGAGCTTAGTCATGCGTTCGTTGGTGAACACTAGCACGAGCAGCACTTGGTTTACAAATAGGTGAATGACCCCGTTGCCGAGTGAAGGTGTTCGCAATGCCGACTCGTGTTTCTTCTTCTCTCTCTCTCACACAGACTCACTCACTTCGTGTTCATTCGGACTCGCCGTTGCCACCTCGCCCCCATAGCCTTTCTCCACTCGTCTGTACCTGGTCATACACAAATGGCCAGATTCAAACAAGAAAGGGGAAACTACTACTGCAAGGCGAATATCACCATGACGACAAGTGGTTCGAGGTCGATCTTCAGAAAAAGCAGCAGTGTAGTAGCATGGCGGCGACCCAATGCAACCCTTCCCCTCTTGCTGCTAGCAACTCCCTTCACCACTGCTCCTTTTCTCTTTCTCTCGTGTGTGTGTGCATGCCTCACAGTGAGCCTCAATGTACAAATGCACACTGGCCGCTCGCATGGCCAGATCCAATTGTACCAAGAGGACTGCGTCACAGCGGACACGACTAGCAGCGAAGAGCAGGTATTTGCAATTGAGAATGAATCTTCCACTATAACACGGGAAGTTACACCGCCAAGATGCAGTGTCAGGTAAGTATCACTCCCCCCTACTTGCCTGCCCCGCAGCTACCGTGAAGATGGCCTACTGTCGAAAAGCATTGCTAATGAAAACCTGCATCATCTAATATGGAAAGCACGACCAAGCGCCTGGCGGAGGATCACCACCTCCAAATTCCGAAGAAAAAGTCACCTAGGATGGCGAGCAGCGGGAACGCCGATGACCGCGGGGGAAAAATAAAATAAAATTGGTCGTGATTCGCGTGAAGCTCGCTACTCACCGAAATGAGCCAGGTGAGATGAATCTTCCGCTAGAACACGGTAAGATTCATCACTGCTTCACATTCTTCCCTCGTGCAACCAGCAGGTGAGTTCTTCCTCCCTTTGTCAATCCCGGTAACTCTTCTTCCTCTCTCTCCCCTCTCCTTCCAATCTTTGTTCAAAACTACCTGCCCAACCAATCCTTTGTTGAATACGCACGTGCTTTCATGCCTGTTGTATCCAAGACAACACACGCCCGGATGATGGCAATTTCGACCAGTGAGGACTCTGGACAAGACACAAACATGACGGCGATGACTGCGAAGTCAGCAATACAACCCTGATGAGGTAAGCGGCTCCGCCCCACAGTCCCAAGATGGGCAGAAAGAAAATGAATCTACCGCTAGACAGGGAAATATACATTCATAATCTTTTCTCGTTCTTCTACTTGCCCCTGTGCACAGCTCACACTCCCTACAACTCCCGAATGAATGCACCAAACTCGATTTTGACCCCTCTGTCGTGCTCGCAATGCCCGAAACCCCCCAGTTAGCATCTTCTCTCGGCGAATTCGGTCAAGAAACGACCGAGCAATGCCAACTTCCGCTCTCGGCCATGTCCTCCACTCGACGCCATTGCGCAGCACTTTTCTCTTCTAACTCTCGCTCTACTAACCCTCTGTCCAATCTGAATGCAGATTCGATTTCGCCCATGTCTAAACCCCCTATCTATCACTTTACCTCACTCGATTCCGTTAGGAAATGAGTGAGATATGTCTTTCTTAGTCCTTGTTCTTCCCTCTCCTCGTCGTCTTCGTCACCGCTTCCTTCTTCACTCTCCCTCTCACAACTCTTTTTCTTCGACCTCGTTTTTCTCTTCTTCTCCGTTTGTTCTCCAAATCAGCACAGTCCCAATCAGCTTGTAGCTACGACAAGGATTATAAGCAAAAGAAAAACTGTGATTGCCTACCTTTTGTCGGTTCACCACTAGCAACCGAGATGCCTCGGCCCACTCTTCACGCCCTCCCTCTGGCTGTACTCAGTCTGTTCTGTCATCTACATACATTCAGAAAAGAGAAAAAGAGAAAAATAAAAAAATAAAAAAATAAAAAATAAAAAGGCAACTCCCGAAAACAGACTGGAGGGCCTACCCACACTATTATTGTTTCTAAATGTATCTCACCACTATTGTGACCAAATCCAGCCACGCCCCATTTTGCTTAGAAATAGGGGGTGAAGGCCTTGAGCTATCTCCTTCAAGCTGTCCCTTTCGAATCCTGCTCACCCTGAGCGCCTATGAATTCGAACTTGAGTCTGTATTTCAACATCTCATGGGTGTACCAGTTAAGCCAGGCCTTGTGGCTGATTCCGCAGGACTGTTTTTCAACAGTCTGTGGGTGTACCAACTTAGCCGAGGCCCAACGGCTCTTGTCCTACAGGCCTGTTCCCAATAGCCGGCGGCGTACCAGCAGAGATTGGCCCAAGGTGCTGGTCCCACAAGCCTACTTCCAGCAGACCGCGGGTTTCCACTAGTTCACAGGTGTACCAACTGAGCTAGGCCGTGGGGTGTTGGTTTCACAAGTTTGTTCTCATCAGTTCGCGGGTGTACCAGCTGAGCTCTGCTCATGGTGCTGGTCCCACAGGCCTACTTACAGCAGTCCGCCGGTGTACCAGCTAAGTTAAACCTACAGGTGCTAGTCCCACAGATCTGTTCCCAACAGTCTGCGGGTGTACCAGCTATACTAAGCCTGCAGGTGCTGGTCCCACAGACCTGTTTCAACAGTCTGCGGGTGTACCAGCTGAGCTAGGCCCAGCGGCACCGATCCCGCAAGACTGCTCACGCTCAAACTTCTCACAGCAAAACGTGGTTGGCGGATGATGTACCCGCAGGTGCTGGTCCCGCCACTCAGGCTTTTTCCGCCTCGTGGGCTGATCACCCACCGCTCGTATGCACATTGAATCCGGAATCCTCGGACCGCACTTCAAAACGGGCAGGATAGAGGAGTCCCATCCATCCTCTGAACAGGCCCCGGCCTGCCAAGAGCGGCACACGCTTAGGCCCTCGGTCGCCGCGGTGGGCACCCGCGGAGATCTCCACTGCTCCCCACGGTAATACCGTCCTCAGCAGCCCACGCCCGGAATCACTTCCCCGTTCAACCAAAAGGGGGTGACAATGCGGTCGTCGTCCCCCTCCCGCTTCTTGCTCGGCAATTCGAACACTCCCTAACTTTCTTTTTCAAGGTTCTTGTCATCCTCTCTTGCGGTATTCCTTCGTCGTCGGTCCCATAGCCGGTTTCCGGCCCGGTCAACAGTCGGGACCTTAATAAATAAATAAATAAATAAATAAATAAATCAACAAAACAAGAACAGTAGGCTTGAAGAGGACGAGGATCTGGCGACGTCCTCTTAATCTCGCCAGTCGAACCCAGGCTTGGGCCCATTTGACAAAGCCAAGGGGAATAGTCCCTTAAGACCTTCGACCCCTTAGTCTCCGTCGGTAGCGCTCCTTCGCTCTTTAATCGCTCGCTGGCCTCGAACCCCAGACCCGTCGGTTGAAGGTCCAGTACCGTAACCAATAGGGCAAAGCCCAAGCCTGAGTTAGGTAGGCGCGACCCTGCATATGAATAGTTGTAGGACCGAAATTGGTCCTACCTGCACAAACCAGGCCTTCGCCTTGGCCTACCGACCAACCTCCTGGCCGTCAGAAAACGCCGAGACGTCGTCCACGCTTAGGATCGTAGCTACTTGGCATCTTGGTCGTCGGGCGCTCGACATATTTTTCGTCAAACTTTCGACTTTCCCTCATACTAGGTCTGCCAACGCTGCGCCTCTCGACGCGTCGTCCAACTTTAACTTCCCGTGTGTGCGCAAGGTAAGGTTTTTACGCTGTTCATGACGCGTCCTGCTGGAGGCCGAACTAGTTGTGAAGTAAATCTAATCTTTATAAAATAAAAGAAAATATAATCAATAATAAAAATTACAGAGGGGAGAGTAACCGGGCCCTACGACTTTGACGCCATTTCACCAGCCTAGTATTGTCGATCAGTGCAACGCAATAATGCGTGCCCCACATACTCTCCAATTCGGTCGTATTTGACTCGGAGTTTCGCCAAGAGCGAGGCTGTCGAGATAAGTGCCCTGACGGGATTTACTTCATCGGCGCATTTCATTGATCAAGGACGCACCCAGTGCGACCTTTAAAAAGGACGACAAATACCCTTGTAAGGGTGTTTGCTACGACAGCGCGTACTTACTCAAACGGTCCACGACCGTGAGGATGCCGTCGTGCCCGAGGCGATCGCGGGGAAATGGTCCGGTGACATCCAGAAGGTCGTCGAGTTGTGCCCGCAACACACTTAACTCTTCCTCGCTCATTCGGTAGATGCAACCACGCGGAGGGTACAACCCCGTCCTCGAGGATGATCTCGTGGCGGATGGGCCGATCCGGTACTACTCCGTGTGGGCCTTCGAACACGTTGCCGTAGGCGTCGAGAAGCTCGGTGATGCGTGGGTCCGAAGATGAGTCCGTCGATGAAGCGTCATGGGGCGGGACGGCATGGAGAAAACACACCCTCATCTCCTTGATGTCGTCTCTGCTGATGGAAGCTCACATGCTTGCGGCGGACACCACGTGGCAGCTAATCGAAGGGTGAGGAGGAGGCACCGTGCATGGGACTAGTACTCCGTTCCGATCACGAACGTGAACGGTGCGGCGGTAGAAGTTCACCGGGTGATCCTCGCTTCGCAGACATGACATGCCCAAGATCATGTCGAATTTGGTGTCCAAGATATCGAAGGACATCGCCTCGCTTGCATGCGGGGCAAAGTACACGGGGACGTCATCTATGCACCGGTCGATTGACTTGTGTGTGTGACCGTCCGCCAACGTGACTTGCGTAGGTTGGGACTTCCTCCGGACGCGTGGGTCAAGGCCGGCGCGTACCATAAAGCCCTGGCTCATGTAGGTGCGAGATGCTCCGCAATCGATCAAAGCGCTGCAGGTCGCCTCTCCGATTTGAATCCGTACATATAACAATGGTGCGTCGATGTTGTCATACTGTTGTGTCCTGAACCTGCGGTCGATCTTCGCAATGTAATTGTGAAGGTCGACAACCTCTACTCCGGCGTCCAGCAACGGAGTTGGTATTGCAGTGCGTAAGTAATCCCGCAGTTGTGCCATGAGCACGTTGCAATGCGGTTTCGGCAATCGACCGGACCGGGGAAGGGGCATCCATTGGAAGTTCGCAAACGTCAACGGGTCGAGCTCTTCCAGTCTTGACCATATCGTCGAATCCCCAGCTATAGATGGCGGCGAGGCTGCCGACTCGGTTGCTGATGGTAGTGAAACCGTGCATGCAGTAGATTGTTGCACGTGGAGTGGTTGGTCCAACGGTGGGACCAAGTGGACAGCATAGTCCTCGTAAGTGTACCGAGAACTTGCGACATTCGCATCCTCCCCAGATGTGTAGGAGGCCGCTAGCAAGGCGGCCGAATCTGGCGGAGTGAGAGGTGGAGTCGCCTCACCTCCCGCGAAACTCAGTTTCCCGAGTTGATACGAGGCCGAACATCCTCCTTGCCTTGATCCGGGCATTGGGAGGTCTTGTGCTTGGTGCTGTTGCACCAATAGCAGCAGCCGTAGCGGCTGCGCCACTTATATTCCGCCTCGGTCAAGTGAAACTTGACTCATGGAACTGGCTGTCCGTTTCCGGCCGGCGATGCGGTTTTCGCCTTCCCGTTTCCTTGGGACTTGTTGTTGCTTCACGGCTGGACAGCAGCCACCTGATCTCCCTCATGTGACGCTTGGGTGACTGCCGGGTCTTCCACAATGTTGTCCAATTGGACTGCAGCGACATGCTGCGGCCGCGGACCAGTTTTCACCTTCTCCACACAGGTTGGCTGCCATGCTGATTTCTCATGTGCAGCTGCCCTAGTGGTCTTGATGATCTCCCTTGCCTTGTCGATGATTTCAGCGAAGGTTGCGTATTGCTCGCAATCACCAAGTGCAAGGCTCAAGGCGGCACATGACCGGTTGTAGAACTCTCGACGCAGATGCAAAAATGGCAATTCTAGATCGGGCGTTGCCGCGATCTTTTGCCATTCCGTGAGCCAGTCGTGTGTTGCTGTGTTGCCTTGCGTCATAACGAAGAGGCGGTTGATGGCGAGCGCCGGGGCGTCGTCTACGATGAACCGCTTCTTCCATAGGCGTGTTAACTCTTCCCAAGAGATCTTATCTTTCAGATCTGCGACGTCGACGGCGTGGACGGTTGCCAGGTGGCTCAACCAGATCTGGCATCCGCCCTTTGAGTTGAGGAATAGTGCACCGATGTACACGTGCTTGGCGACGAACAGGATCCGAAGTTGCGTCGTAAAGCCCTCCCATGAGAGGACCGGGTCTTGATGCGTATAATCATTGAACTTCTTGATTTGGAATGTCGGCATCTTGTAGTGCTGCGTGGTGTTGCCATCCTTTTTAGGCAGCTGCAGTTGTTGAACCTCGGTCTTGAAGGTGTCCAGCTGGTTGCTGATGGTGGCTGGTGCAGCGAAGGTACTGATGTCCAGGTTGTTCCTCCAACTGGCGGGTAGAGGGTGCACTGCTGGTCTCACCAGCATTCGGTCTTGGTGCAACTTGCTGCAAGTCCTGTACACGGGAATGAAGTGCCCGTGTAGCATCCTCGTGCAGATCCTTGTGGCATTGCCCGTCAAAGAATCACCAGCTCGGACTGCAGGTGGTTACAAGTGTAAACCAACCTAGTCACGAGTTTGGCCATGAATTCCTTGTGCTGCTCCTCTGGTGTCGCGTCGTCGTGCTCCTCGGATGGTTCAAAGTGCCAAAACTTGAGCTTTTCGATGCTGGTGGCTTCATGCCGCTGTAGCAGATCCTGGGCTTCCTTKCGGCGTGCCKGGGTATCTGYGTCTGCTTCGGCCTGAAGMCGCTGCTTCTCAGCTGTTGCCGCCGCTTCAGCCTGTAGGCGGACAGCCTCGGCTGCCACCTGGCGCTGTTCCTCAGCCTCGATCAGTGCGAGCTGAGTCTGGAACCGCTGTTTGTACTCGGCAATGGACTCGTTGGCCAGTTGGCCTGGCATGCCCAGAGCTGAGCCCGTCATGGTGGCGGGGCACTGCTGACGTGGCACTGTTGCTGATGTGGCACTGCTGACGCGGCACTGCTGACAAGGCACTGTTGCTGATGTGGCACTGCTGATGTGGCACTGTTGCTGACGTGGCACTGTTGCTGACGTGGCACTGCTCATGTGGCACTGTACCAACCCGGAAATGCATGCACAGGGGTGGGTGGGAGGGAAAACGCAGGTAGGCAACCAACCCAACAATACTTTCCTCCCGGCCCTAATCAACAGATAAATAAATAAAAAAATAAAAAAGAGGACTACTTCCTTTTTTTTTTTTGTATATCTGTCGATATGTTATGGGTGAGGCATGTCAGAAGAGTACTATGAGCGAGATCTAGGCTAGGTTCCGCAAAGTTTCGGCTTTCACCAAAAATGCGATCTTGAATTTTTTTTTGCGAAATAGAGTAGAGGTGCGATTTTCAGAAAAGAACTAAATCCAGTTTCTGAGAATATGGCAACCTCCTAATATGCCTAACGAAATGCTGGTAGGCTTCGCAAGATTTCGGTTTTAAAAAAAAAAAATTGCGAGAGAGAACGGAGATTCGATTTTCAGAAAAGAAGAAATCCGGTTTCCGAGAATATGACCACTTCTATTGTTATCCTAATATGCCTAGAAAACGAAATGTTAACATCAGAAATTTTCAGCTATGTATGCAAATATCAGAGAAACGAAATGCTACTATCAGGAATTTTCAGATAAAACGAAATGAGATTATCAGAAATTTTCAGATATTTGTTGCGTGAAAACGAAATACTAATATCAGAAATTTCAGGTAAAACGAAATGCGATTATCAGAAATTTTCAGATATTTGTTGCGAGAAAAGAAAAAAAAAAATCAGAGATTTGACGAAGTCCTACTTGATTTACTAATGAGTAATCAATAGATCAAGCAAGCTGGCTACTTGATTGAGCGGGTCCTCTGAATGAGAGGTCCGCTCCGATACCAAACTGTTGCATACTGTAACGGTGCAGACCAGAACAAGAACTGACCTCTCTCACAAAGTGCAAGATAGCGTAGCGGAAGACTTAGATACCAATGATCCGAACAATCAATATTGCAATGCAGCCCCGAATGTACATCATCATCATCACTCCATGGTGTGAAGGGGTCTGGCGCTCACACAGGAAGAATGCGCCAGCCCCAACCATACACAGACGAAGAAGAGGGGGGTTAGACGAAGAAGAGGGGAAGATGGGAATGTCGTCAACACCAAGTCTTCGGCACAGGCCCAAATAGTCCCTCGTCAAAATGTCTGAATCCCAATGTTGAGTCTGGATCCAGTGTCGTCAAGTCTCAAGTCACAACTCTCTCTCTCTCTCTCTCTCTCTCTCTCTCTCTCTGTCGTAGTCCGCTGATACTGAGAAGTCAGGTAGTGAGAGGGTGAAGAAGAGATGGTAGACTTAGAAGAGGATGAAGAAGAACTCTCTCTCTCTCAGTCCGGTACTAACCTGTGAAGCTGGCGCCTTGATGCAGGTACATCGAAGATGGAGTTGGAGCTATGGCACCACAGGTAAGTCTCACTGGCCTCCGCCGGCCATCTCTCCCCAACACTACTACTACCACCTACTAGCGCCCAGCGCTGTAGACTACTGCTATGGCTACTAGCGCCCAGCGCTGAAGACTACTGCTAGCGCTAAGCTACTCCTGCAGCGCTCCTCCAGAGTGCTGCTGGCAAATCCTGAAGACTACTCCTGCCTTCTGTCCAACTACCTGCCCGTGAAGTGCATGGGAACTCCCTATGTACTACTCGGCCTGCCTCCTGACTGCCTGCAGCTGCAGGGCGGGGCAGTCCAGGAGGCTGCTCTTGCCAATGCTGAAGGGAGCCAGGGGCTGCCGCTGCAGCTCCTGCTGAGGCTGTTCGTGGGAACAGGCCAAAGATAGCCTGTTCCCGAAACCCTGGTTTTGTGCCTGAGTGTTAGGGCAGGTCGATCTTATGAGGGCCCGAAAGTGGCCCTCCGTTTCAGGCTGAAAAGCCCTGTTTTAGGCTGAAATGACATAGGGCGCCCTCGTTTTCAGTCTTTCAGGCTGAAACGACACGGGGCCTGTAAGCCCTTATTTCTAGGCTTTTAGGCTGAGAATGCGGGACGGGCCCTGCAGGCCCGTGTGGCTACGCAGTATGCCACAACTAGGGAAGGTCTGGGGATCGAGTCCTGGCCTGCAATGTTGCGCGAACTGGGTGAAACCCTTTCACTTCCATACTAATGACATGTCAGCAACATGCCATGTCTCGTCAATGTTTCCAGGACGCTGTGATAGAAAGTATGTGTCTTTGCTGCGTGGACCATCCCTGGTGCCATCATCCTCCACATCCTCTCCTAGCTTGTCCCACATGCGGTGTTGGTCATACACCTACGACAACCGCAGACGGATCTCCCTCTTCCTTGCCAGATGAACGACAGACACAGCAGCCCGAGGAGGAAACTAGACTTCTATATGAAGCACCTGCGGAGCGATGTGCTGATAGTTTATCAACACCAGGGCAAGCTGTTGCAGACCAAATCCTGCAGCAGCTGAACGCCCTTGCTTTGGACCGATCCTCACTGTCGACGTCTGCCCATAGAGAAGGAAGGAATACTGAGGAAACCCGAGAAAGATGCTCCTTGCCGCTTTGTGATGCCCTGCCGGAGATTCAACTAGCATGTGGTTTGCAGGCCTTGTGCCGTGAGGATTATGAAGGGATAGTCCATGCAAGTTTTTGCATCCATACGCACGACGACAGTCAGTAATGTACTTATGGACAGCACTCTGACATGTCATGTCCAATTTGTAGATGGGCTGGAACGACAATTTCTCTATAATTGCGGTCGATGTGCCTGTGTTCCTAGCATGTAGGAGCCTCGTAGCCTGTGACGTTTGTCTGCGCCGCGCCATTTGCATGTCATACTCTGTCCTGCCCTTCACATGTTTCTTTCTTGCCCTTTACCTCTACCTCCCCCTACCCCACACTCCTATAGAACTCCACCTTCTATCCCTTTCCCTCCACCTCCCCTCCACCCTCTCCTCCACCCTCCCCTTTTGTGCTACTAGCAAATACATACGAATGAGCATCGTTTAGAGAACAGACGATATGAAGATTGGAAGTGAAATGAATGGAAGTATGAAGATGAAGGACACGCAAAGACGAAGTATAAGCTGAAGATCTGAAGTGAAATGAACAGCAGTATGAAGATCTGAAGATAAATGCTTAGGAGCATACATTCCCTTTTACTCAAACTCCTGTTATAACGTGCACACAAGGATGCGGGCAGGTGCTGCACAACCACCATCAACATGGGCAGCCTTGTACGTGTGAGGCATAGAAAAAGAGCTGTTGCCCCGGAGAAACCCCAGCTAAACACAGTTCTAAACACTTCTTTTATGATTCACGTTGCTTGCTAAAATGCGAGGCTCAAGGCCTCAGTAAGCCCTATTGGGCCCTGTTTCAGCAAGAACGGCTGCCCTAAGTGAAGGCGGGCCTGACAAGTGACGAGAGGCCTATATTGGGTCTTCACGCGGCTGGGAAATTCAGGCAGTTGCGCAGCGCCAGTTGGTTGAGTGAACCCAGGCCCTGCCTGCCTTTTTCCAAATGTATCGAGGCAGGCCGTGGGCCAGACACGGGGCATGAACTGAACACAGGCTGCTGGCAGTTGGACACGGGTAACCACCCTAGGCCCTGTGGAAGATTCCCTGGGACAGGGGCTCAGCCACTTGGGGCGTACCGGAAGCTTCCGTGGGGAAGCCCAGGCCAGCCAGGCAGGCCACGACTGGCAGCCTCATTCCATAAAGGAAAGGGGCTGGCTGCTGGCTGGACATTGGGGCACTTGCTGCATGCTGCGCCAGCACTGCTGCGCTATTGGCTCGCAAGTGCCTACGCGCTCACGGGCGAGCAGGGAGGATGCAGACAGCCATAGCCAAGCTGGCCAGCACATAGCTGGATGGGGCGCATGGTTGTCCTTGGGTGCACATGGCATCTGTGTGGGGGATCGAGGTTGTGAGTTAAGCGTGAGACATACCTGGTGCTTGAGGCGAACGACATTGGCCGAGATCTGCTCGTACTTCGGGAAGCTGGTGACCTCACCGGCGGCATTGTAGATAGGCTAGATAGGATCTGCCATTCGCAGTCTGGGCGCTGAGCGCCAGATAGGGAATTGTCACTTGTGAGATTTTGCTATGCTCTTATTTGGTGGAACTCAAGTTGCAATTTTGCTTTTGGTTTGAGGTCAAGACTTCTGGTTTCGTGTGTATGATGCCGCTTGGTTTCTGGAATTCGCTATTGCTCATTTTCCTTGCATTTTGGTATCGGAGTTGTGGTACGTTGCGCTAATCTGGCGCTTGTCTTCTGCTTTTGCGGTGCATGCACACGGTTAGCTGGGTGAGCGGCAGTGGGTAGTGTGCAGTGAGGAGGGCGAAGGCAAGCAGGCGACCCAGGGGGAGAGGGGTATCGCCAGGAAGGCTGGGAGGTGAGATTGGGTGTTTCGCAGTGTGATGAGAACTATCTGA
This sequence comes from Chara braunii, assembly GCA_003427395.1. Taxonomy (NCBI): domain Eukaryota; kingdom Viridiplantae; phylum Streptophyta; class Charophyceae; order Charales; family Characeae; genus Chara; species Chara braunii. The sequence goes on from BFEA01000046.1 coordinate 4,138,130, forward strand.
TGTGCGATTGATGCTGAGGTGGAACTGCGGTATGATGCTGGTTGTGCCGAGGCAATGATTGGTCATCACAATCGACGTCAGGTCATCTGGTGAGGATATCTGTGGTTGGGGGCAGCTATTTTGAGGTACGTTGCTCTTAACCTTATCTACCCTCTTCGACATTTCTTACTGTGAGGATGTGTGTTGTCTTGAGAGTCCTGTCATGTGAGGAGATCAGTGCGCTCAGCCTTGAGAGTTGGCATTGTACATGTGGAGCATCTGGAAGGAGAGGGCGTTGCCATCTGAAGGGCCTTGGACGAAGCACTGGGTCACGGTCACCATGCCAACCCACCGGGAGTAGAGCACACATGCTTTGCTGCTTCGTCATTTGTTTGCCAGTTGCGCTATAGATAGGTCATGAGGGGCAGGCCAGCCCTACAGGGGAGACGAGAACCAGACGTCTATAAACAAATACCTGCGGGGTACCTTCCATTGGCTGTGATCGTCGTTCTGTTTGCGACGTTGATTGGTTATCATAATCGACTTCAGGTCATCTGGTGAGAATATCTGTGGTTGGGGGCAGCTATTTTGCGGTACTTTGCTCTTAACCTTATCTACCCTCTTCGACACTTCTTACCGTGAGGATGTGTGTTCTGTCTTGAGAGTCCTGTCATGTGAGGAGTTGAGTGCGCTCAACCTTGAGAGTCGACGTTGTTCACGTGAAGCATCTGGAAGGAGAGGGCGTTGCCATCTGAAGGGCCTTGGATGAAGCACTAGGTCACGGTCACCGTGCCAACCCACCGGGAGTAGAGCACGCACGCTTTGCTGCTTTGTCATTTGTCTGCTAGCTGCACTATAGATAGTTTATGAGGGGCTGGCCAACCCTACAGGGGAGATGAGAACAGAACGTCTATAAATAAATACCGACGGGGTACCTTCCATTGGCTGTGATCGTCGTCCTGTTTGCGACGTTAAATAATTCCTGAGGACCTCGGGGGCCGTCCTTAAACTGCCTCTTGATCAGCCAATTGGTCGGTGTAAGGCTCGCTGCATGAGAGGGTAAACATGGTGCAGGGATGGCCAGCTCAACATTGACTTGGGGCACAGGGGTTGGCTGTGTGCACACCTTTAGACACACACGCTATCTGGATGGCTCAGGAACGTTGGCGTCAAGTGACATAAAAAGAACTGAGGGAGGGGTAGATTTCATGTGATCAGTTCGGGAAAAATTCCACTCTGCAAACAGCCATACAAATGATTATATTTCTATTTTGATTAGTTATATGTACAACCATTAACGCATCTGACAGACAATATAGGTAGAACTTTATGATTCTGCTTATTTGCTTTCTGTTCGCGGACTAGTAGACTAAAATAGTTTCGTTTCTAGGAATGTGGACTTACTTGTTGGTCGCAATTGTGTATTCTCTGACAATGTCACTGATTAATTAATTTTATTATTTTAAATCGGTATGAGCACTACGCTGCGGTAGGCAACTGAGTGTGTCCTTGTGCAGACACTGCACAGTGCTGTAGCATATGAGCGACAGGGAGGAGCCTGATTCGGACGATCGGATCTTGCGTTCGTCAAGCCGTAGACTCCCGTTGGTCCACGTTGCTATAGGGGGCCGAGGGAGATCACCTCCTTTTAAGACAGGCTAGGGAAAGGCAGCGTCAGCAGAGGAGGGACAAGGACGCAGAGGGAAGCAGGGCTTTCGCAAGATAGGTAGGTGCTTCAGCGGCCGAAATGGCCACTTCTGGAGAACAGGGCTCTCAAGTGAGTAGTTCGGGGACGCAGCAAAGTTCCCAGGCTAGTAGTTGAGGGGCCGTAGGTGCAACCATCGCACAAACCCAGAGTCAGTCTTGTGGTGTGATGGCTAGCCAACAATTAGTGTTGACCTTTGAGGAGGTCGTTATTCACCGAGTAAGCGCTCACGAAGCACATCTACAGTAGGCATTAGATGAGATACAAGCAGAGAAGGAGAGAAGGATTAGACATAGAGCGAGGATGCAGTGGAGAGAAGCGGACATCAGGTAGTTAGAGGAGATGGACTTTACAAACATGGATGATGATGTAAGAACCGTTAGGACAATGCTGTTAGATGTAGTGGAGATGTAGGACTACCAAACATCACTCTTGCAAGACATTCAGAGGAGTCTGGCCGTGCTGGTCGGGTGAGTTCAGGTTACAACATCACCACCTGGGCTAGGTGCTTGTCCCACGGTACAACCTCCTCCTTTTGTCCCACCGGTAACCGGGGTAGTCCTATCTACGCTCCCTCCGGTATCGGTACAGGCCGCTTCCCACCTTGGTATGCCTTTGATAGGCGGGTTCTCAGCAGGTCATAGTGTACAAGTTCCTGTTCAGACAATGTTTTCCCAACCTTCGTTGCAGACTGCCATATCAGGACAGCCTGCCGTTTCGCAGCCAGCGCAGCAGCAGGTGCGGCAACCTGCACCCCAGGTTCCACAACCTGGAGTTGCGCAGGCACCGGGACAGGGACATTGGGTTCCAAAGACTGCCATCGCATCACCGAAACCCTTCTCAGGAGATAATAAGAAGGGTGAGGACCTCGACACGTGGTTGAGGTCGGGGCCACTCTATGTGAAGTGTAAGTTAACCTTGCCTCATAGGGAAGTGTTGTGGCTGCCTCCTATCTGGAGGGGAGTGCAGCAAGGTGGTTAAGTGAGTACGTGCAGTTATAGGGGTACGGTCATGACTTCCGTGCTTGGGCAGTCACCCAGAAATTGGATGATTTCCTCAAGCTGGTGGAAGAAAGGTGGCATGATCCGCAGGACGTTCAAAAGGCCACCGACGCGATATTGACCTTGAGCTCAAGAAAGTTCAGGTCAGTAAGGGATGCCACAGACGCGGTTGAGCATATGATTTGTGTTCCTGGAGTGCGCTACGACCCCCAGGTCTTACTTAACACTTACCTGAGGTGTCTCCCCATAGAGCTTAGGAATCAGTTGGCAGGTGAGGCGATAATCACGGTTCACAATTTCCCCTCGTTCAATGAGAAGGCCCTTGATCTAGAGGCAAAGATCGGGCATGGGCACCAACCCACTACAGATGGTAGGAAGAAGACACTGCCTCCTAACTGAAAGGCTAAGGGATTATGTTCGTCGACAACGATGGTTCTACCATAGAGTTAGAGGACGACTTGCAGTTGGGAGTAGGTTTAGAATCGGGTAGCGCAGAAGCTTCAGGGGGTGGAGCAGTTGCTGCCTCAATCCAAAAAGGTAAGGCGACTGGTAGATGCCGTGGAGGTTCCCGGTCCAGGAGTCAAGTAGACCCCAATGTTCCCCCATGGGAGAAAGCGGGGAGTATTGAGGACGTGTGGAGAGATTGTTACTCCCTTGCGGTTTGCATTTGCTGTGGCTAATATGGTCATAACAAGTTCAAGTGTCGAAATAGTAACAGAAAAGATCCCGCCTACGATGGGGCAGGCGCCGGTCTCCTCCGCCTCCCAGGGTAGCAATGTTGCTTGCAGTTCTGGCACTGCTTCGGGAAACGTGTCGGGCCAGTAGGAAGTGTAGTTGTTCCTGCTAGGGTCGAGAGGGTGGACACACTCTCACCATCTCGAGAGATGGCCCAAGCTATTGACTTCATCGTCTTCTCGCAAACACATTCCGACCAATCGATCCTCTGTTCGATGAATGTGTTCGAGTCCTTAGAGAAGCTAGAGGAGGAGTGGTCTAGATCGGACCCACTAGCTTCTTGAACGGCCGTGGCTAAAGCTCCTAAGGGTGAGTTGTTTGTCGGCGAGGTAGATATAGGCGGTCATAAGGCTGGGGCCTTCTACGATACTTGTTCAACGAGGAACTTTATCATTCGCGCTTGTGTTGAACGGCTGCACTTACAGGGGCATGTGCAGTGCCGCAGTCCACTTGTGGAGTCTTGTGCCAACAAACAGCGCATGGTAGTCAATGACTAGCTAAAAGACATTGAATGTCATTTCCCGTACGCGGGAGGGGAACTGAGACATAGAGTCTCATTCCTAGTGAGTGATGATCTCCCTATGGATATCTTGTTGGGTATGTACTATCTTTCGGTTGCACAGCCCCAGTTTGACTTGGACCGGAAAGTGGCCAAACACATCTTGCCCGGAGGGGGTACCGCCAGATTACGTAAACATAGAGCTAGTAGTCTGATTGAGTCCTACGGATGCATGTGTGCGGCCGCGTTCTATAATTATTATAAGCAAAATCCGGAGGAGGGTATGCACTTAGTGTATGTCTCTGTAGAGGGCGACCCGATGAAAATGCCTCCAGAGATAGAGGGAGTGGTCGCTAGGTACCCTGATATATTTGAAGAGCCAAAAGGGGTTGTTGAGAGAGAGGTCGTCCACACGATAGAGATTATCCCAGGGTCTAGTATTCCAAAGGGTAGGATCTATAAGATGTCTCCAGTGGAGCTTGATGAGCTTTGGCGGCAACTCAAAAAACTCATAAAGAAGGGTTGGATCCGACTGAGTGTCTCCCCTCTCCTGTCCTATTCGTACCGAAGAAGGGGGGAATATTGAGGATGCATTGACTATAGGGGGCTCAATGCCATTACTGTGAAGAACTTAGAGCCCCTACCTCGCATCGATGACTTGTTGGACCGAGTGCAAGGGTGTCGGTACTTCAGTAAGATAAATCTAAAGTCTGGGTACCATCATATTGCAAGCCGGCCCGAGGATCAACACAAAACTGCTTCTCAGACCAGGTACGGTCTGTACGAGTTTGTGGTGATGCCTTTCGGGCTATGCAATGCTCCTGGCACCTTTCAGCACGCTTTGAATCAGATTTTTCATGACTACTTGGACAAGTTTGTCATCGTGTAGCTCAATGACATACTTATCTTCAGTAGGACTGTAGAGGAGCATGTAGCCCATCTAGACAAAGTCCTCAGTCTCCTTCGGCAGCACCAGTTCAAGATTAATTGGGAGAAGTGCGAGTTTGGCCGCACCCGGATCTTGTACCTGGGTCATGAGATTTCCGCGGAGGGATTGAAGCCTAATGAGGCGAAGGTGGCCAGCATTCGTGACTGGCCGTGTCCTCAGTCTGTGACTAAGATGAGGTCCTTCTTAGGGATGACCGGCTACTACTGCAATTTTGTAAAGAACTATAGCATAGTGGACGCACCTTTGACGAACCTTACCCGCCTTGACAACCCGTGGGAATGCACAGATAGGTGTGAGGCTGCTTTCAGATATCTGAAGCACTTCTTAACACACGATGAGGTCTTGAAACTTCCTGATCCTGAAAAGCCATTTATAGTAACCACGGATGCCAACCAATATGGCATTGGTGCCGCGCTTGCGCAGCAGAAGGGGCAAAGTTGAGGCCAATCGCGTACATGTCCAAAAAGATGCCCTCTTAGAAGTTGGCTAAGTCCACCTATGAGAAGGAACTCTACGCGATCTATAAAGTGCTGACCCATTGGAGGCACTATCTCCTTGGGAGATTCTTCTACGTCAGGACTGATCATCAGACCCCGAGGTGGATGAGGACACAGCCTGTACTCTCCGGTGCTTTGAAACGTTGGATTGAAGTCATAGAACAATATGACTTCGAACCCCGGTACATCAAAGGGGAGTACAACAAAGTTGCTGATGCGCTGTCGCGTAGGCCAGACTTCCGTGGTGCGCTGATCACTGAGTTTGGGCTTGCGGACAATATTACTCAGTCCTTGGTGGAAGCCTATCGTAAGGATCCGTTCATGGCAGAGATCATACGAAGACTCGAGGCGAAGGACAAGGTGACTTCTGACGAGTTTGTGTTGGTCGATGCCCTGCTGTTCCTCGAGAAGGCCGGGAATAAATGTTTGTGTGTGCCAAATAGAGTCTTTGCATAGTTTCTTTCTAGGAGAGTGTCATGACGCCACCAGACATTTTGGGTATAAGAAGACTGCGGCTAACATGTTGCAGCGTTTTTGGTGGCCCACGATGATGAAAGATGCCAAGCTGCATGTCAAGACTTGCCAAGTTTGTCAACGTGACAAGCCTTGGACACAGGCGCATCTTGGGCTACTCAAGCCCCTTCCGGTTCCGGAGGGGCCCGGTGAAAGCCTATCCATGGAGTTCATGGATACGTTGGTCACCAGCAAGAGGTATATCTACGTCATTGTGGATAGGTTTAGTAAGTATGCTAGGTTAGTAGCTATGCCGGAAACAACAAAGACCAAGTAAACCATCGCGTTGTTTAAGGAAAACGGGGTCAGAGACTTTGGCTTGCCTAAGTCTATAGTCAGCGACTGGGATGTTCGATTTACTAGCGAGTTGTGGAAGGCTGCAGTTGCCGAACAAGGAACACAACTGCAGATGACCTCTGGTAATCACCAGAGGCGAATGGACAGGCTGAGCAAATGCACCACGCTGTATGGCACCTATTGAGGCATTACATTAAGCCTAATCAGGTGGACTGGGATGAGAAGCTTGCTCTCATTTCCAGTCTGTACAATAATGCAATTCACAGCGCAACCAGGGTCAGTCCTAACAGCCTGCTACTAACGTTCAACGCTAGATAGACTCCCTCTGGACTTCCTGTTGTCGGAGAACCAGCCCACTGGTGCACCAGGCACTCTAGAATTTGCTTATCGTTATGAGAATCTCATGCAGCAAGCAGTGGATAATATGCATAAAGCGCAGGCGGCAATGATAGAATTTGAGAACAAGCATCGCCGCCCATCTACTTTTCAGGTAGGGGACAGAGTCTGGGTGAAAGCTTCGGAACTGGGGCAGGAGCATGGGATCTCCCGCAAGCTCATGCCACAGTATTTCGGGCCATGGGTGGTTCTAGACATTGTCGGAGATGATCCCTATGGGCCTTCCTATGTTATACGGATCCCCGGTCACCTTCGCACTTACCCTGTCTTCCACGCCTCCAAACTTGCACCTTCCAAGGAAACTGATCAGTTTCCCTCTTGTCGCTCAATGCTGCCCCCAACCATGGATGGAGAGGTCGACATCGACGACATTGTCGACCACAGGGAAATGCCGGTTCCCAGACCAACAGGCAAGGGCCGTCCTACGAAGCCGAGGCTGCGGTATCGCGTTCGGTTCAGACATCACATTGATCCAAAGGAGGACCGGTGGTTTACATGGGAGGAACTGATGCAGACCGCTCCACAGGTTGTCGTTCACAATGAGAAGTTGCTGCAGAAAGGAAAGCGCCAGATTGAGTGAACTTCTCAGAGGATTGTCGAAGTATGGAGGAGGGAATGCAAGGCTCAAGGCCTCGGTAAGCCCTATTGGGCCCTGTTTCAGCAAGAACGGCTGCCCTAAGTGAAGGCGGGCCTGACAAGTGACGAGAGGCCTATTTTGGGTTTTGACGCAGCTGGGAAATTCAGGCAGTTGCGCAGCGCCAGTTGGTTGAGTGAACCCAAGCCCTGCCTGCCTTTTTCCAAATGTATCCAGGCAGGCCCTGGGCCAGACACGGGCCATGAACTGAACACAGGCCGCTGGCATTTGGACATGGGTAACCACCCCAGGCCGTGTGGAAGATTCCATGGGACAGTGGCTCAGCCACTTGGGGCCTATCGGAAGCTTCCGTGGGGAGGCCCAGGCCAGCCAGGCAGCCCATGACTGGCAGCCTCATTCCATAAAGGAAATGGGCTGGCTGTTGGCTGGACATTGGGGCACTTGCTGCATGCTGCGCCAGCGCAGCTGCGCTATTTGCTCGCAAGTGCCTGCACGCTCACGGGCGAGCAGGGAGGATGCAGGCAGCCATAGCCAAGCTGGCCTGCACATAGCTGGATGGGGCGCATGGTGGTCCTCGGGTGCACGTGGCATCTGTGTGGGGGATCGAGGTTGTGAGTTAAGCGTGAGCCATACCTGGTGCTTGAGGCGAACGGCATTGGCCGAGATCTGCGCGTACTTTGGGAAGCTGTTGACCTCACCGGCGGCATTGTAGATAGGCTAGATAGGATCTGCCATTCGTAGTATGTGCGCTGAGCGCCAGATAGGGATTCGACATTGGTTCATTGTTGATTATGATGAGACTATTCCGGCATTGTCACTTGTAAGCTTTTGCTGTGCTCTTATTTGGTGGAACTCAAGTTGCAATTTTGCTTTTGGTTCGAGGTCAAGGCTATCTGGTTTCGTGTGTATGATGCTGCTTGGTTTCTTAGAATTCGCTATTGCTCATTTTCCTTGCCAAAGAGGTGAAATTCTTCAATTGTTTACTGGCTCAACTCTTTCTACTCGTCTGGATGGAATAGGGGCTGTTGTGGTCCAATTAAAAAAAAAACACAGACACATACACAGAGAGGCACACCATCTTCCTGCTGCTCGTCCCAATCATCACAATCAAAAGTCGTATCCTTTTTCGAGGATCTCCGAAGCCGAGTGCTGTTCTGCAACCGGCGTAGGGTGGAAGCCGAGTGCTCTTACCGCATATACCGGTATGAGCACTACTTAGGTTCGTGTGAACTGGTGTGAAACGGTTTTCAGCTGCTAGCAGTAGCGAATGCAGATCCCAGGCTCGATCCCTAGTTCTGACCTTACCTGTGTTCAGTATCGAGTTGACCCCTGAGTGTTTGAACCCGTGACCTGTGTTTTGTTAGTTGTTGTTTGTCTGTCGTAGGACTGTGCAGATGTAGGGATTCGATCTGTAGGTCTGTCGAGTAGGGGTCACAACTCTGTAGAGGTCGTAGCTATAGGTCTACTGAAAGGTCAAGGTCGTAGCTGCTACAGTACCCGAAAGGCCAAGTCCACAGACTTTCGGAAGGTCCCGGAAGTGGCCTTTTGGAGTGGGCTCACGTTTAGGCAAAGGCAAGTGGGCAAGTGGTGGAGCCAACCTCAGTACGTTGGCAGTCGACTGCAGTGAGTCTGCGGTGCAAACTCATGCAGTCAGGGGTACCGGTCCAGTCAGTCCCAGTCCAGTCCAGCAAGTACCATGAGGGACTGTGTGCACCATGGGCCGATGGAAAAGGGCAGACCAGGGAGTTATAGAAGTATAAATCAAGGCAGCGCCCAGTCATTCATTCATTCCTGCGTAAGCCATGCGGAAGTGCTGCCATAGCGACTTGTGCGAGGTGGTCTGCAGTGAGCCCGAGGACGAAGAGGGCCAGAAGGAGCTTAGCCATAGCAATAGTGGTAGCAGC
>BFEA01000046.1:4147909-4164134 GCA_003427395.1 Chara braunii
GAGAGAGAGAGAGAGAGAGTTGAGTGATACAAGATTGGTTGTGCAGTTCGACGAAGAAGGGAGTGGCGGCCATAGCCGCAGAGCTCGGACACGGGTTGACGAAGGACGGAGAAGTGGAGAAGAGTCGGAGGAGAGACCGAAGAGGAAGAGGAAGACATAGTTGAGGAAGGAGGAAGGAGGGGCAACGAAGTTCCATTAATTAAAACAAAATATGCTGGAAGATAGACATAGCCGAGGGTGAATAAAAAAAAAATAATAATAATAATAATAAAAAATAAAAAAAGAAGAAGAAAATGAGAAAGAAGAAAAGGTGAAGGAGGGGGAAAGAGAAGTGAAGGGTGGCGAGGAAGGAGGTGCCAGCAGTCATAGCTGACTTGGAGGTTGACTGGGCGTTGACAAAGGGTTGACCGGGCGTTGACCAAGGATTGACCGGCATCGACCGTAGGGTTGACCGGAGCTGTTGACCACGATTTTGACCAAGCTGGAGTTGGTAAGATCTCGCCAAGCCCTTAGCGTATCCCCTCATCTTATGGATGTGCACTCACCCTATGGTACTTGCTGAGTCTGAGTGTGTTTGTCTTTTCTTTCTGCATTGAGTCTCTTCTGTCCAGGTGATAGGACTCCGTGTATAAAGGATAGGGCCTCGTTGACCAAACCCACACGGGCTGAGTAGGGCTAAAGACTGTGTCTGACGTCTCGACTGTCCCGGAGGACACGAACCATCCCAAGAACCGGTACTGACCGACGGGCTGCTCGGTGTGGCATGGTAGGCCCAAAATCCGAGTTGTGGGCTGCACAACGGGCCGTCTAAGTCTTGAGAGGATCTGCTGACCGCGTCGTCCTGTTTGCGACGTTAAAGAATTCTTGAGGAGTTACGGGGGATCTCCTTAAATGCCTCCTAGTCAACAACAGATCATGTAGTGACGACTGTAGTATTAGAGTCTAGGCTAGAGACCATAGTTGACAACGTTCCATACGGATCCTGTGGTCCATAGACTGAGTCAGTCTTTAGTTGAGTCAGTTAGGGGGAGAGTCTAAGTGGTGAGGAGTGGGACTGTCACTTGGTTGTGAGTCAGTCTTAAGTTGAGTCAGTTAGGGGGAGAGTCTAAGTGGTGAGGAGTGGGACTGTCACTTGGTTGTGCACCTTTCACCATGGTTGACAAGTGTAGTGGTTGGAGCACCTCCCCTTGCACAGCAGAACAGGAGGCGAAAGCAGAGAAAAGAAAAGAAAGAGGCCAAGAAGAAGACCCTGATGGAGGAACAGGGGGCGAAATTGAGAAAGATTGAGGAGGAGATGGCCAGAGAGAGAGAGAGGCTGAGGAAAGAGCAGGAAGAGAAGTTGAAAGCGGTAGAAGAGGAGGAAGAGGTAGAAGAACAACTACTGGAAAGGAGAAGAAGGGGGCAAGGAGGTGAATCCAGTGGTACAAAGGAAGATCAGATGGAGAAGAAAATTATGGAGTGGGTTGCTGGTTTATCCCTGGGGGAAGAAGAGGAGGCACTGATGTATGTGCCCAGAGAAGAACAAGAGGCCGCCATGAAAGAGTGGGATGCAGAAGAAGACCCACTCAAGCGGCAGGCGATAGAGGATGAGAAGAGGATGGAGTGGAAGTTCCGATTGACGAGGGAGAGGAAAAGAAGAATGGAGTCGGCGAGCCAGGCGGCGAAAGAATTAGCGGAGGTAAAGAAGCAAAGAGAGCAGATGGCGACACAGGTGGACCTATTGGGGAAAATGGAGATAATGGCGAGAAACATAGAGCGCCTGGCACAGGTCCAGGAAGAACAATATCTGTTTGGTAGAGGTCAGGACATTGCCTTACGCTCTATACGGCCGGGGCTCCGGGACTTCACCAGGGAATTGGCGACGCAGGTGGGCTCAGAGGTGAGGACCCGCCTAGAAGGCATGGAACGTTATTGTACGGACGCCATAGAAGGCGTTAGATTGACTGCTCCCAAGGAGGAGGAAGCACGTCCCCATAGGGAGCCGGTCAAGGTCAAGTTCCCAGATTCCTATAGCTGGAAGAAGGAAGAAAATTTTGATAATTGGGAAGCCAATATCAAAACATACGTGCACCTACAGAAAGTCTCCCCGGATGAGCACGTCCTAATAGCCATTCACACCCTGAGGGAGGCGGCAGCCAGTTTTGCCAGGTCCCTGTGCCGCGCAACCAACTGCAATGATGATTTAGTCGCCTACTCTGCATTCACTCCCCTCAATGGTTTTCTTAAGCTATTGTGCGAACGATTTGCAGATGTCTCGCGCAACGTCAAAGCCTCCGATCGATTGCAAACCATCCACTCTTGGCAGTGGAAGAGTGCTAGGGCACTCAAAGGTGTGATGGATGAGTTGGTAGCCATTCCTGACCATGGGGTTACTGAGACCCAATTGGTCAACCTCTTCTACCGGGCTATGCCCGAACAATTACGAGGGCACTTCTTCGAGAAGAGCCAGCAGGCCACCATGACCTACGACGCATTGAGCAGGGAAGTGGTGGCGTTCAAAGCGAGGTCCATGTCAATTTCCACTTTTTGGCATAAGGACCTAGATAAGGGCAAAAAGTGGAAGGGTCGCACCATCTCGGGTCAGGTCAAGACCAACGATCATTTGATCCTTACGTTAGATGAGGGTGGTGTCGACGAAGTCCCCTACGAGCAGATTGAGTGGGGACTAGAGGAGGAGGACATTGGCGTTAGCCAGGGGAGGACTTACGCTGTTGTCGTGGTCGGAGGGAGGCCGCAAGGAGGAGGTAGAGGCCACGGCCAAGGGGGTCGGGCCTCAGGGGGCCGTTCCCAGGGCGATCAGGGGGTTGGTGGTAGAAGAGGAAACCACCAAGCGGGAGGAAGGGGTCAAGGTCCCCCACAAAACCGTTCAGGGAATAGGTCGCCTAATAGGGGTAATAGATCACCCTATAGGAGAGGAGGATGGCACCCAGTTCTGCCACAGGGTAGGCCTTGGGAGGATTTGGGCACCAGCGCGTCTGGCAACAGCGTGTGGACCAGGGGCAGTGCATATATTGCGGTGACCCTGGCCACATCATCAAATTTTGTTCGAAGTACAGAGAGGCCCGTTCGGCTGCCCTGGGGTCAAAAGGCAGCCGCCGGTAGGGGTAGCAACTGCCCCTACCATAAGGCCATGTGGGGAAACGAGCACGAGCCGGCAAGAAACTCCCACACCACATGTGCCTATGGCAGAAGTTGCAGGCCGGTGCCTAGATAGCTGTCCAGAGACTGTTTGTGTTAGGGTCTCTCTAGGCACTTCCCTCACAGGCGTGGCCGATGAGTTAAAGGAGAGGATGCCTGCCTGGGCCAAAATGAAGAAGGAGAGTAGGGGACAACTAGTTTTAGTAGATGTAGAGGTTTTCAGAGGTAGAGTAGGGGCATTAGTAGATAGTGGGGCCACGCGCAGCTATATCAATAGAAAGGCGTTGCAGAAGTTGAAGTTGGGGCTAAAAGTCCATAAGTTAGCAGACCCCATAGTGAGTATCGTCGCAGACAATCGCACGATGCGAGTAGAGGATTATGTAGAGGGAGTCCAGGCGTACTTTCGCCTAGAGAAAGATGGGAAGGTGGAGAAAGTTCTCCATTCCCTGACTCTCCTCGTAGAGGACAACCTTCCTTTCGATATAGTCCTAGGAATGGACTGGGAGAGGCAGCCGGGGCCACACTCCATTTGAGAGAGCACGAGTGTAGGCTCCCTAGTCCATCAGGCGGGGTCAAGACTGCCCGTTTGTTCCATGTGTCAAGAGTAGATAACTCCTTGGCACATTGCTGCCTTAGCGCTCCTGCGTTTGCAAGATTAGTGAAGAAGGAGCAGCTAGAAAAACACGTCTTTATAGCCTATGTCAGGCCAGTTACTGAGCCTAAAGAGGAAAAGCCCATGGATTCCGCTATTGCCAAGCTGCTGGAAGACTATGTAGATTTAGCCCCAAAGGAGCCTAAAGAGGAAAAGCCCATGGATCCCGCCTACGGGAGTAGTCCCGCGGCCCATCCAGCACCGCATTGAGATAGAGCCTGGCAGTAGGACTCCTAAAGGAGCAGTGTATAGGATGTCCCCGTGGAAATTGGAGGAGCTGCGCAAGCAGTTAGACGAACTCCTAGAGAAGGGTTGGATTAGGCCCAATTCGTCTCCATTTGGAGCACCTGTTCTATTTGTCCCAAAGAAGGAGGGAGAACTTAGAATGTGCATTGACTATAGGGGTCTTAATGCTATCACAGTGAAGAATGTGGAGCCATTGCCCCGTATAGATGATCTTTTAGATTGGGTGCAGGGTTGCAAGTATTTTTCGAAGATAGATATGGAGTCCGGATATCATCAGATAGAGGTCCATCCTGATGATCAGTATAAGACCGCGTTCCGGACTAGATATGGGCACTACGAGTTTGTAGTTATGCCCTTTGGACTAACCAACACGCCAACAATATCTCAACGTTGTATGAATGACTTGTTTAGGCCGTGGTTAGACAGGTTTGTAGTAGTCTATTGAGATGACATTCTAGTGTTCAGTAGGACCCTCCAGGAGCATGAGGGTCATCTGAGGCAGGTCTTGGAAAAGCCGAGAGAGGCCAACTTCAAGATCAACGCAAAGAAGTGCGAATGGCAAAGCCCCAAGTTCTGCATTTAGGCCATGTTTTAGACGGAGATGGTATTAAGCAAGAAGCAAGATCGCAACGATTAGAGATTGGCCTACACCCCGCACGTTGACAGAATTGCGGTCGTTCTTAGGCCTAGCGAATTACAATAGGAAGTTTGTGCGCAACTTCTCCACCATCGCTGCACCCCTTCGCAGGTTGATGAAGAAAGAACCGATCTGGAAGTGGGACAAGAACTGCATGTCTGCCATGAAGAAGTTGAAGCAGGCGGTGATAGAGTACCCAATCCTTAAGGTAGTCGATCCGTCCTTACCTTTCGTCGTCACTGCGGATGCGAGCCAATATGGAATAGGCGTTGTGTTACAGCAAGACAACGGCAACGGATATAGACCCGTAGAGTTCATGTCTGCTAGGATGCCTTCAGAGAAGGTCGCGACATCCACCTATAAGAGGGAACTCTACGCTCTCAGGCAAGCATTAGAACACTGGAAGCACTACTTGCTTGGGAGGCACTTCAAAGTCTGTTCAGACCACGAGACATTAAGGTGGTTGAGGACTCAGGCCAAGATGACACCTAAGCTGACTAGGTGGGCCGCAGAGGTAGACCAATATGATTTTGAGCTCAAGCCAGTAAAAGGGAAGTATAATGTAGTTGCGGATGCTCTTAGTAGGAGAGCTGACTACTTTGGAGCAATAGTCCATTACCTAGATATAGGGAGAGACCTGCAACAGAAAGTTAGAGAGGCATATGTGCATGACCCTATTTATAGCGACCTCCTCAAGAGACTTAAGGAGGCCCCAAAGACCGAGCCAGATTACCACAATACAGAGGGGTTGCTATTCGAGAAGACTAATGTAGCAGACCGCTTGTGCGTTCCCAACAACGAGGAGATTCGTAGTCTGATCCTAGGGGAATGTCATGATACAGAGGGACATTTCGGTCGGCAAAAGACTCTAGCCAATCTAATGCACGCGTACACTTGCCCAGGGATGAAAAATGACTGCATAGAGTATGTTCGCAGTTGTAAGGTTTGCCAGGGGAATAAGACTACTACGCGTGCCCCCCTAGGTCTTCTCAGACCTCTGCCTATTCCTGATCAGCCAGGAGATTCAGTGTCCATTGACTTTATGGACGCTGGCGTCAAGAGTAGGCATGGCAAGAGCCAAGTCATGGTCATAGTTGATAGATTTAGTAAGTATGCTGTTTTTGTCCCATTACCTGCAGAAGCTCGAACTGAGCTAGTAATTCAGAAGTTTTTTTATCATTGGGTTAGTGAACACGGGGTTCCACTATCTATAGTTAGTGATAGAGACACCCGGTTCACTAGTAAGAACTGGCAGGAGTTGATGAGAGTCTATGGCTCCAAGTTGCTGATGTCATCTGGCCGTCATCCAGAGACCAACGGTCAAGACTGAACAGATGAATAAGATCCTGCAACAAGTTCTGCGTATGTACATCAGACCGGATCAGATCAATTGGGATGAGATGTTGCCCAAAGTAGCCAGTGCGTACAATAACAGCGTGCACTTGTCTACCTGTCGCACTCCCAACGAGTTACACAAGTCCTTTAGACCACGCAGACCGTTTGAGGGACTTAACCGGGACCAGATTCACTGGCTACCGCCCGGTACTAGGGAGTTTGCGTTACAGCACGAGAAAGAGTTAGCTACCGTGGTAGAGAACCTCAGGAAGGCCCAASACCGAATGATAGAACAAGCTAATAAGCATCGTCGCCCGTCACAGTTTCAAGTAGGTGACCTGGTCTGGGTCAAGTCCAAAGAGTTTGCTCCTGAGGAAGACATCTCGCAGAAGTTACAGCCCGCGTATAGAGGACCGTGGCCAGTTCTAGAAGTTAAGGGCGGAGAGGATGGGCCGTCCAACACAGTAGAGGTCCCAGCACACCTCCACACCTACCCTGTGTTTCATGCCTCAAAGTTGTTGCCGTATGTCACAAGTCAGTTTCCATCTAAGATCCATGATTCCTCCAGACATGGACGGAAGATACGACATTGACAGCATTGTAGGTGAAGACGTGTTCAGAACAGGAGGTAGAGGTCGTCCACAGAAGCAGTACAAGGTTCGATTTGCTTATCAGGAACCAGAAGACGACCGCTGGTTTACTTCTAGAAACAGCTCCCGACATAGTTAGAGCCTACGAAAGAGATAAGAAATGTAAAGGTCCTGCCTTGGACTGAGTTATTCTTGGAGGACCTCGAATTTAGGCCGGCGGGAGTGAAACGGTTTTCACCTGCCAGCAGTAGCAAATGCAGATCCCAGGGCTCGATCCCTAGTTCTGACCTTACCTGTGTACAGTATCGAGTTGACCCCTGAGTGTTTGAACCCGTGACCTGTGTTTTGTTAGTTGTTGTTTGTCTGTCGTAGGACTGTGCAGATGTAGGGATTCGATCTGTAGGTCTGTCGAGTAGGGGTCACAGCTCTGTAGAGGTCGTAGCTATAGGTCTACTGAAAGGTCACGGTCGTAGCTGCTACAGCCCTGAAAGGTCAAGGTCGTAGCTGCTACAGTACCCGAAAGGCCAAGTCCTCAGACTTCCGGAAGGTCCCGGAAGTGGCCTTTCGGAGTGGGCTCACGTTTAGGCAGAGGTGGGCAAGTGGTGGAGCCAACCTCAGTCCGTTGGCAGTGCGACTGCAGTGAGTCTGTGGTGCAAACCCATGCAGTCAGCGGTACCGGTCCAGTCAGTCCCAGTCCAGTCCAGCAAGTACCATGAGGGACTGTGTGCACCATGGGCCGATGGAAAAGGGCAGACCAGCGAGTTACAGAAGTATAAATCAAGAGGCAGCGCCCAGCCATTCATTCATTCCTGCGTAAGCCATGCGGAAGCGCTGCCATAGCGACTTGTGCGAGGTGGTCTGCAGTGAGCCCTAGGACGAAGAGGGTGAGAAGGAGCTTAGCCATAGCAATAGTGGTAGCAGCGGCCATAGTCGCCATAGCTATTAGAAGGGAGTAGCATGTGTGTGTGTGTGCGTGCATGTGTGTGTGTGTGCGTCTACAGTGTGAAGCGTGTGGGATATCCAGGGTGATCCGGTGTGTGAACAGCAGCGTCGTGTGAGTGACGAACAGAGATTTGTATAGGTGCTGATGCGCCATAGCCATCTGAAGTGAGATTGTATCTGAACTGTGTTCGTGGTTACCATATCTCTGAGTTTTGAGTGGGCGCTTGTCGCCAGTTTGCTGCGCAACCTGTTTGCATGCATGTGAGGTGTGAATGAAAGCGAGTCTGATTGCAGGTGGTTCGAGAAAATAAAATGAAACTGTTGTTGCTAAGGGGTAGCCTCTAACATTATTGTGCCCATCTGATCCTGTCAGGTCTTGAACTCATGATCTGGTTATCAACTGTTACATGTGCGTGCCTACCATTCAGCCACGTTGCCTCCTTTCCCCTTTGATAAATGAAGTCTGGGTTTCTTTCCTCTCCTTCTCCCATCTCTCTCCTGCTTATTTTTTTCGTACTACACGAAATGGAAATTGAATTGCTGCTTTAGAATGTTTCGAAGGGTTGGAAGAATTTGTGTTCTCCCCTCGAGGATTTCTTCTTTTGACTGGTGTCCTTGGAGACCTTCATTCGGCGAACTTTCCTTGACGAGCGTTTGAATTGATGGACTGCAGGTGTCAGCTTCAACAATGTGCAGCAATGTCCGGTGCGAACTGAAATCCCAACACAAGCCCAGTCTCTTTTGGCTTTTTCTTCTCTCTCTCTCTCTCTCTCTCTCTCTCTCTCTCTCTCTCTCTCTCTCTCTCTCTCTCTCTCTCTCTCTCTCTAAATGCCCGGTTGCCTTTCGATATATACCATGCTTAGCTGGCTTAACCCACTGCCAACCCCACCCTTCGCAAACCGAAGGAGGAGGTGTGTGTGGGAGAGAGAGAGAGAGAGAGAGGTGAGGAGAAACTGGTAGGAGATGGGGTGGGAGTGTTCTAGAATAAAAGTTTCAAGTTTAGCTTTTTCATGAGACGTTTGCTTCTTCGTTCAACCGTTTGTGGATTTTCTTGTTCTTTTCTTCTCGTTTGTGTCCTATCACTAAACCCACTGGAGAACGATGTTGAAACGGGAAAATGTAATTTCCCAGTAACAAGTAGGAAATCATGCTTTCAAGTTTTCAATGAAAGTATTCTGAAATTTTGGCATGGAATTCGAAGCGAACCAGTCCGGTAATCTGTTGTATAGTTTGTACTATTCTTTTGTGTAAGTTTTTATTGTCATGATGTTTGTGTTCTCTGTGTGTGTGTGTGTGGTTGTGTGTGCAATTTCCCAATAATAAGTAGGAAAGCATGCCTTGCTGTTTTCAATGAAAGTATTCTAAAATTTCGGGATGGAATTAGAAGTGAACAAGTTCGGTAATCTGTCATATTGAAATTTGCCAAGTACTCGTCAAGTTCAACCTCGCATACATCAATGAACATTTGCATGAGAGTTCACACATGAAAAGCCAAATCGAGATACGATCAACACTTGAAGATGTTGTCTCCAATATTATTATGGATATACAAGAATGTGCGTCTCGAGCGGCTCTGCTGCGCACACACACACAACGGATTTGAACCAGGTGGCGGCTATGGATTCTCGCCCTTCTCTCTCTCTTTCTCTCGCTTCGTCTTGCTTGTCTCTCTGACTTGGCCCGCTCTGCCTCATGCCCTCTTCTAGATGGATACACCCGCTCAGGTAGCTTACACATTGGCGCCTATGGCCGCTGTCCTCCTGCTCTAACTCTAGCTTAGCTATGGAGTATCTCACAAGTGCCCTCTTCTGCTTCAGGCGCACAGTGCCCAAGTTGCCTTAACGCACAAGCAGCAGCAGCGCTTCTGCATCTCGGAACCAAACGAGTGATGAGCCGCTGCACTGTAGCAGCTAAATATAGGACTTGGCTTCACTTTGCTTTGCTTGGCTTGGCCTGCTTCAGACAGTACTGGTCAGCCGTGGCCTGTCTGCTGCATGCCCTTTGTCGGTCCGGTAGCTTCCACACTTTCCTGGGACATGCTGCAAAATTGGACTTTGGACTGTCGGACCGGACTGGACTCTTCCAAATTTTTCTTATCGGGTACCGGACGGACTCCTTCCGACCTATGACGCTTTGGTATCGACACCTACCGACCTACAACGTTTCGGACCCCTAGACCCTACGGCCTACCCTACTGGACTGCTCTGGGACTGGGGACTTTTCGGGACCCTGGGACCGGGACTGGGCGTCTGCCGCGTGAATCCTTTCACTCCCGCCGGGCTGGTTTCGAGGTTCTCCGAGAAAAATCTTATCTTTATCTATCATAGATGTTCATTCCTCTCCGAGCCGTCTCATAAAAGGAGACAATGTGAGGGGCTGTCTGTACTAGTTCCTCCCTAGGGAACCATCGGTCTTCGCTGGGTTCCTGACTGGCAAACCTGACCTTGTATTGCCACTGCGGCCTCCCTCAGTGACCTGTTCGGAAAGTATCTTCAGCCACTATTTGGTGTACGTCGTAACCTCAATCCAAATCAGGTGGAATCATGGAATGTCGAGAGGGAAACTGATCGTTTGTAATACAGGGAAGCAACTTAGATGCGTGGGATACTCGATACGTATGCAGGTGGAGTGGAATCTCGATAGTGTAGGACAGACCATCTGCCTCTCCTTTGACATCTAAGAATTGCCATGGCCCCCTATACGCAGGTAGCAGTTTCTGCTAGATCCCTTCTTCCGGAGCGAACTCCTTAGATTTTACCCATACCAAATCTCCTACCACAAACTGCGACAGACGTCGGTGTTTGTTTGCCTGCTCCACCATCCCATCTGATGCTGCGCTTCAAGGATGTTCTTCTTGACCTGTTCTAAGTCCTTCTCGTACTGGATAGCGAACTCCCTGGTACCGGGCGGCAACCTTTGAATCTGATCCGGGTTCAGACAGTCAATCGGACGTCGGGGTTGCCAACCTTTGTGCAGTTCATTGGGGGTGCGTGTAGCAGACAAGTGCACCGAGTTGTTATACGTAGACTGCACTTTGGGAAGATGGTTGTCCCTATCGATCCGGTAGGGCCTATTGTACATGTGACAAGTGCACCGAGTTGTTATATGTAGACTGCAGTTGGGAAGATGTTTGCCCCTATCGATCTGGTAGGGCCTAATGTACATGTGTAGCACTTGCTGAGCAGTTTGTTCATCTGCTCGGTCTACCCATTGGTCTCCGGGTGTCTACTGGAAGACATGGTCAACTTTGATCTATATACTTTAATCAACTGTTGCCAGTGCTCGCCCATGGATCTGCTATCTCTATCACTAACAATCGTTAATGGGTGTCCGTAATCCTTAACCCAATGATTGAAGAATTCTCTAATCACTAAATTTGTCTACTACCACCATCACTTGACTCTTACCGCTTCTTCTCTTGACCTTTGTGTCCATAAAGTCAATAGATATGGAGTCACCGAGACCGGACGGGACAGGTAGCGGCCTGAACAGGCCAAGCGGGGATGGTGTGGAACTTTTGTTCCGCTGACACACTTGACAGCCCTGGATATAGGCAATGCAGTCGTGCTTCATGCCGACCCGGGTGTAGGACCGGAGGAGATTAACATAGGTTTTCTCAAAACCGAAATGGCCCTCAGTGTCGTGGCACTCCCCTAGGATCAGACTTTTGATTGTCTCGTTGTTCGGGATGCACAGTTGGTCGAACCTGTTTGTTTTTTCGAACAGTAGTCCGTTGGTTACTCTGTAGTCTGGGACTTCGTGTGGTGCAGTCTGCACCCTTTTAATTAGCTCGTTGTAAACGGGATCGTTAGTGTATGCAGCCTTGATTTGCTGCTTTAGCTCGGCGCCTGCATCTAGGTAAGTCAGGATGGCACTGAAGAAGTCTGCGCATCTACTCAACGCAGCAGCAACGACATTGTACTTGCCTTTGACTGGCTTCAATTCAAAGTCAAACTAATCGATCTCCCCAACCCCCAGTCAACTTTGGGGTCATTTGGGCTTGGGTTTTCAACCAGCGTAGGGTCCCGTGGTCAGAATAGACTTTAAAATGTCTTCCTAGGAGATAGTGTCGCTAGTGGTACAGTGCTTCTCTCAAGGCGAACAGCTCGCGTTCGTACGTCGACGCAGCGACCTTCTCACTAGGTAACCTACAAGACATGAATTATACGGGTCTGTACCCCTCTCCGTCATTCTGGTGGAGTACAACGCCAATTCCGTATTGGCTCGCGTTAGTAGTGACAATGAATGGAAGTGATGGGTCTGCCACCTTAAGGACCGGGTACTCAATCAACGACTTCTTCAATTTCTTGAAGGTTGAGGTGCAGTCTTTGTCCCAATTCCAAACTGTTTCCTTCCTCAGCAGTTTGCGCAGTGGTGCAACTATCATGGTGAAATTCCGTACAAATTTTCGTTAGTGATTGGCTAAGCCTAAAAACGATCGCAGTCGCCAGTCAGTGTGTGCTGGGTAGGCCTATCTTTGATTGCTGCTTTTTTCGCGTCTTGCAGTCGGACTCCATCTCCATCCAACACGTGGCCTATAGATATAGCACTTGACGCTTTGCCCATTCACACTTTTTCGGGTTCAGCTTCAACTTTGCAGTGGGCAGCTTCGTTAATTTCAATGCAGATGCTGCTGGTGCTCCTCTAAAGTCTTACGAAAAATTCAAGATTTCATCTAAATAATTAACTACAAATTTGTCTAGCCATTCACGAAAGAGATCGTTCATGCATCTTTGGAAGGTAGCAGGGGCAGTCGTCAGACCAAACGGCATGACCAAAAACTCGTAGTGACCGTAGCGAGTCCTAAAGGCCGTCTTGTGCTGGTCCTCGGGCTGTACCTCTATCTGATGGTAGCCCGGTTTCAGGTCAATCTTGGAAAAATACTTCCATCCCTGCACCCTATCCAGCAGATCATCTATTCTAGGCAAAGGTTCGACGTTTTACACTATAATCGCGTTCAAACCCCTGTAGTCAATGCACATGCGCAGTTCGCCCTCCTTTTTAGGCACAAATAGGACCGCTGCGCCATACGTTGAGGAGCCCTTTGGGAGTCTTGCTACCGGACTCTATCTCTATTTGGTGCTTGATTTCCCTTTCCACTACTATCCGGGTCTCTACCACCTCAGCGAACTCTTTCAGCAATTTTTCAATTGTGGGTGGTGTTGGCTCCTCCTCCTCCTTGCCTTCATTAACCGGTCTAACATACGCTACGAAGATGTGGTCAACCAAATTGGCCTTGACCACGTGCCTGGCGAACGTAGGGGCACTCATACAGCAAAGGGATAGACTGGACTCTGCTCCAAACTCGTGAAACAGTCGCATTTTCATTTTGCCACCATCGGGGTTGGGCAGCCAGCACTCATGCTCGCCCATCTTCACTTCAGCCCGCGCAGCCTCTCCTCAATCCGCCCCTAGAATCAGGTCAAAAGGTAGGCTATCCTCCACTGAGAGGGTTAGGGAGTGCATAACTCTTTCTACCTTGTTCCCCCCCTCCAACCGGAAGTATGCCTTTACCCCTTCGACGTACTCCTCTACGCGCGTTGCACGATTGTTTGCCAGCCTGCTCACGACCGGATCATCCAATTTCAGAATCTTCATGCCGAGGTGCATCTTCTGCAGTCCCCTTTGGCTAATGTCGCTACGTGTAGATCCACTATCAACTAACGCGCCCACTCGCTCTTTACTGATTTCTACGTCTGCTAAGATTAGAAAGCTTGGCGAGGACTGATCAACTCATCACGCATGCTTGCGTGGGAACCACCCAGAGAGACCCTAGCACAAGCGGTTTCCAAACAGCTAACTGGGTGGGGTGGGGCCCTATGCCAGTCTTTGCCATCGGGGCCTTCATACAGGAGGGTGTCTGTTCAGCGCGCGCTTTTGCCTGTCCGTCTGTGTCTGAAGGCCCAACAGGAGCAACTGCGACTCCTACTGGATGCTCCCTTTTGGGTAGCTGTAGTCAGGGCAAAAGCAAACAATGTTGTTGGGATCACCACATTTTAGGCATTGGTTGGCCTTAAGCCTTTTCTCCCATTGCCTGATGCCCATCTCTTTCCATGGCTCTCTTTGCCGCAATCCCTGGATGTGTTGGCCATGGTTTGCACCCTCTACCTCTTCCGTCTGTGGAGGAGGAACCGCGTCCACCTTGCGGGGAACCATTACCCCTACCTCCCGTGTAATAGCTACCTTCGCCACTACTCCGCTGGGTGCCATGTCCTCTTCCTCCATCTCTTCCTCGGCCTCCTCTTCCTCCTTAATCTATGTTTTCATAGGGCAGCTCCTCTATTCGACCACCCTCGATTGTGACCAGAAGACTATCATTTCCCTTTATGCTACCGGCTATCATTTTGTTCTTCCAGCGACCTTCTTTCTTTAGGTCCTTCCAATAATGTGAATAGTTTGCCTCTTGGACAAAGTCGGCGTGGTCTACGACCATCTTGCTAAACTTTTCATATGTCATGCCCGCTTCACTGGTTTGGGCATATAGTTGGGATCGATGGGGTTCAGGGAGTGCTCGTGCAAAGTTGTTCAAGATTTGTATTGGAGTGACACCATGCTCGAGGTACTGCAGAGTTCGCCCATGGTGGTCTTTAGTGCCGACACACTCTTCCATTTTCGATCGGATATGTTGAGGATCAGATACTCCGTACATCTGGCCAGGTTTTTGTCCTCAAACCTACGTTACCAGCTGTCCGATCGGGAGAGGTCTCCCCCGGACGTCTCCGGGAGACGGTCGAGGGGGAGTTGTTCGGAAAATCGGACAACAGTTTTTTTGCCACTAAAAAAAAAAAAAGAAAACAATGGGGGGGGGTCTGCGCACTGCCGGGGGACCCCCTAGAAAAACTAGAAACAGGCTTTGGGGTGTGTGGGGGGTTGGGGTTGGGTGGTTGGGTGGTTCCAATGGAGAGGCCGCTTGTTTCTAATTGGCAACTTGAGCACGGCGCAGCAACTGCCACTGCTTTGTCTGATGCAACGGTTGCGGTAGGTGCAGTAATTGTTGCATGTACACCATCCGCTGCAGCAGATGCAGCAGGTGCAGTGGCAGCAACATCCGCTGCAGCAGGTGCAGCAGCTGGTACAAGTACTACACCAACTGCATTCCACCCACATACACACACACACACCACATACAACACCATTTCAATTGATTGCCTGAGTGATTGAAAGAATGGGTGACCAAGCGACAGGCTGATTGACTTACATACCGACTGACGGACTAACTGACTGACTTACTGACTGATTGCATGCCTTAGTAAGTGATTGTGTGACTAACTGACTGACAGACAGACTGACTCACTGGCATACACAAAGAAACACGAACAGACACACACAAACACCCACACACAACGACATTCGCATTTGCTGAACACGGTTGCACATTGCTATTGCGATTTGAAGCACGATAAACAAATAAGAGAACCACGACCGATGCAACATATAGAGTTCAACTGTGAACTTCAACAACGAAATGGAAGTCATCCTCTCTCTCTCTCTCTCTCTCTCTCTCTCTCTCTCTCTCTCTCTCTCTCTCTCTCTCTCACGCAAACGCACATTGCATCCACCTCACTCTGAACACGCCATCCACACTCCACGGCCCCCCCACCCAAGACACCCACACTCCACCGCCCCCCACCCCAGACACCCACAAAGACGAATGCACGCAGATGGACGAACACCACCACACTACACCCCACTAGTCCCATGTCACCGGTGCCATCGGAGTTGTTGTCATCTCCTGCCTCATCCCGACCCCTCATACGAGTCTCCTCCGCATAGTTGCTGTCGGACATCTCCTTTGAGGTTTTGTCGTCATCATTTTCATTAGGATCATCATCCAGCACGAGGGTAGAGGTTTTCTGCATCTCTCTACCAGCTTCTCGAGATCGTGTACGGACACCGGCTGCAACACCAACTCCTGCAGCAATCCCCTCCGCAACATCGCCAGTCTTTGCCCTACCATGGCCCAGTGCACTCAGTGCCCATGACTGGTGTTGCCCTACCAGCTGCTCGAGATCGTGTACGGACACCAGCTGAGCCACGAGGCCGGCCACGACCTCGTCCGGTGCCTACTATTGGACGTGCAGGAGGTGGCTCCCCACCTACGTCATCCTCCCTTTGTCTCTTCTTCCTGCCATCACGACTCGTTTTGACATTATTGCGGATAGCCGAAGACTGTCGTGTCGGAAGCGGGGGCATGCCCAGCGGACTGCGGTCGGGTGTGGTAGCTGTCCTACATGGCGATGACCATAGCAACGTGGGACGAGTAGGGCCCTTGATAAGCATGGAAGTGTGGGGTGAGTGGACGTCGGTAGGCGCTGGCGATGGCGGTATGCCTACTAGACTAGTCAAGGGTGCGCGACTTGTCATTAACAAGTTGCGTTCCCCTCCCTGCATCGCGTTTCTGGAGCCGCTGTCGACAACTCCCCTACTCCTCCAGATGCTCGCTCTTGAGCTGCCAGGCGATATACTGGCGACGTGCAATGTACACCAAGATCCACCCCCTGCGAGGATTGTGTGGCACCTGGGGGCAGTGGCGGTATCTCGTAGAATAAACCCCTAGCGAGCGTGATGTCTCAAGCATGGCTCTCCTGCAGGGTATCCCTACCCCTCTCCTCCATCCTGTCCTCAGCCATCACAATGCCCTCATCTCGGACGACACTCTCGTCAATCCTCTCACTCACTTTGTCA